>JAYDYQ010001294.1:0-359393 GCA_034814905.1 Penstemon davidsonii | reverse complement strand
CGAAGTTATTCCTATTTACAATAGTATACGAGGAATGATCCCTAAATACTTGAGGTGATAGGGTTTATCTGGTGCGAGAACGTCTATACTTAGATGTGAGTTCCGACCGACTGGAGATCACCAGAAAGTCTCTGTGGATTCATGTTGGGTATAGAGGGACTCGTATGCAGGTTCATATCATCAACAAAGGATCCATTGACCCGACTTGATAGGTTGGGAAATTCTCCTATGGATTTCTGTGAGAAATTAATTCTGGTAAAATCCTTGGCCAAGGTAGCTGACGACTTTATGTAAGTAGCTCATAAAGATTAAGTCAAAGAGAATTATTTCGAGATCAGAATGCATAAAGTCAAAACAAATTAAAAGGGAACCGATGAAAAATCCATGCCCTTAAGTATTGACTAGGAGATCGATCGATGGAGAGATTATAGCGTATATGGAAATTGTAAATGATTAAAAGGTTCACTGAATTAATTCACCAGTGATTGGGCTCCATGGGAAATTGTATATGAAGCACTTAGGATACATTTGTATTGTTTTTCGGACTCTGATGTTGCTGATTTTTAGACGTCATTTTTCAGGGCTCGACTTTCGTGCCCCGAAAAGTTTCATTTTTTTTGACATTTTAAGTTTTGGGAAGTCAAAAAATAATATATTAAGCACATAGGAGCCATTTGTTTTGTTTTTTGGACTCTGATTTTGCTGATTTTTAGACTTCATTTTTAAGGTCTCGATTTTCGTGCCACGAAAAGTTTCATTTTTTTTTAAATTTCAAGTTTTGGGAAGTCAAAAAATAATCTATTAAGCACTTAGGAGCCATTTGTTTTGTTTTTCGGACTCTGATTTTGCTGATTTTAAGACGTCATTTTTGAGGGCTCGATTTTCGTGCTCCGAAAAGGTTCATTTTTTTTTACATTTTAAGTTTTGGGATGTCAAAAAATAATATATGAAGCACTTAGGATACATTTGTATTGTTTTTCGGACTCTGATGTTGCTGATTTTTAGACGTCATTTTTCAGGGCTCGACTTTCGTGCCCCGAAAAGTTTCATTTTTTTGACATTTTAAGTTTTGGGAAGTCAAAAAATAATATATTAAGCACATAGGAGCCATTTGTTTTGTTTTCCGGACTCTAATTTAGCTGATTTTAAGACGTAATTTTTCAGGGCTCGATTTTCGTGCCCCGAAAAGTTCCTTTTTTTTTAAATTTTAAGTTTTGGGTAGTCAAAAAATAATATATGAAGCACTTAGGACCAATTTGTTTTGGTTTTTGGACTTTGATTTTGCTGAGTTTTAGACTTCATTTTTCAGGGCTCGATTTTCGTGCCCCGAAAAGTTTCATTTTTTTTGAAATTTTAAGTTTTTGGAATTCAAAAAATAATATATTAAGCCCTTATGAGACATTTGTATTGTTTTTCGGACTCTGCTTTTGCTGATTTTTAGACGCCATTTTTCAGGGCTCGACTTTCGTGCCCAGAAAAGTTTCATTTTTTTTTACATTTTAAATTTTGGAAAGTCAAAAAATAATATATTAAGCACTTAGGAGCTATTTGTTTTGTTTTTCGGACTCTTATTTTGCTGATTTTAAGACGTCATTTACAGGGCTCGATTTTCGTGCCCCGAAAAGTTTCATTTTTTTTTACATTTTAAGTTTTGGGATGTCAAAAAATAATATATGCAGCACTTAGGATACATTTGTATTGTTTTTCGGATTCTGATTTTGCTGATTATTAGACGTCATTTTTCAGGGTTTGACTTTCGTGCCCAGAAAAGTTTCAATTTTTTGACATTTTAAGTTTTGGGAAGTCAAAATATAATAAATTAAGAACTTAGGAGCCATTTGTTTTGTTTTTCGGACTCTGATTTTGCTGATTTTAAGACGTCATTTTTCAGGGCTCGATTTTCGTGCCCCGAAAAGGTTCTTTTTTTTTTACATTTTAAGTTTTGGGATGTCAAAAAATAATATATGAAGCACTTAGGATACATTTGTATTGTTTTTCGGACTCTGATGTTGCTGATTTTTAGACGTCATTTATCAGGGCTCGACTTTCGTGCCCCGAAAAGTTTCATTTTTTTTGACATTTTAAGTTTTGAGAAGTCCAAAAATAATATATTAAGCACATAGGAGCCATTTGTTTTGTTTTTCGGACTCTTATTTTGCTAATTTTTAGACTTCATTTTTCAGGGCTCGATTTTTGTGCCCCGAAAAGTTTCATTTTTATTGAAATTTCAAGTTTTGGGAAGTCAAAAAATAATATATTAAGCACTTACGAGCCATTTGTTTTGTTTTTCCGGACTCTGATTTTGCTGATTTTAAGACGTCATTTTTCAGGGCTCGATTTTCGTGCACCGAAAAGGTTCATTTTTTTTTACATTTTAAGTTTTGGGATGTCAAAAAATAAGATAGGAAGCACTTAGGATACATTTGTATTTTTTTTCGGACTCTGATTTTGCTGATTTTTAGACGTTTTTTTTCAGGATTCGACTTTCTTTCCACGAAAAGTTTCATTTTTTTTGAAATTTCAAGTTTTGGGAAGTCAAAAAATAATATATTAAGCACTTAGGAGACATTTGTATTGTTTTTCGGACTCTGATTTTGCTGATTTTTAGACGTCATTTTTCAGGGCTCGACTTTCGTGCCTAGAAAAGTTTCATTTTTATTGAAATTTCAAGTTTTGGGAAGTCAAAAAATAATAAATTAAGCACTTAGGAGCCATTTGTTTTGTTTTACGGACTCTGATTTTGCTGATTTTAAGACGTCATTTTTCAGGGCTCGATTTTCGTGCACCGAAAAGGTTCATTTTTTTTTACATTTTAAGTTTTGGGATGTCAAAAAATAATATATGAAGCACTTAGGATACATTTGCATTGTTTTTCGGACTATGAAATTGCTTATTTTTAGACGTCATTTTTCAGGGCTCGACTTTCGTTCCCCGAAAAGTTTCATTTTTTTTGATATTTTAAGTTTTGGGAAGTCAAAAAATAATATATTAAGCTCATATGAGCCATTTGTTTTCTTTTGCGGACTCTGATTTAGCTGATTTTAAGACGTCATTTTTCAATGCTCGATTTTCGTGCCCCGAAAAGTTTTATTTTTTTTGAAATTTTAAGTTTTTGGAATTCAAAAAATAATATATTAAGCACTTAGGAGACATTTGTATTGTTTTTCGGACTCTGATTTTGCTGATTTTTAGACGTCATTTTTCAGTGCTCGACTTTCGTGCACAGAAAAGTTTCATTTTTTTTGACATTTTAAATTTTGGAAAGTCAAAAAATAATATATTAAGCACATAGGAGCTATTTGTTTTATTTTTCGGACTCTGATTTTGCTGATTTTAAGACGTCATTTACAGGGCTCGATTTTCGTGCCCCGAAAAGTTTCATTTTTTTTTACATTTTAAGTTTTGGGATGTCAAAAAATAATATATGCAGCACTTAGGATACATTTGTATTGTTTTTCGGATTCTAATTTTGCTGATTATTAGACGTCATTTTTCAGGGCTTGACTTTCGTGCCCAGAAAAGTTTCATTTTTTTTGACATTTTAAGTTTTGGGAAGTCAAAATATAATAAATTAAGAACTTAGGAGCCATTTGTTTTGTTTTTCGGACTCTGATTTTGCTGATTTTAAGACGTCATTTTTCAGGGCTCGATTTCGTGCCCCGAAAAGGGTCATTTTTCTTTACAGTTTAAGTTTTGGGATGGCAAAAAATAATGTATGAAGCACTTAGGATACATTTGTATTGTTTTTCGGACTCTGATGTTGCTGATTTTTAGACGTCATTTTTCAGGGCTCGGCTTTCGTGCCCCGAAAAGTTTCATTTTTTTTGACATTTTAAGTTTTGGGAAGTCCAAAAATAATATATTAAGCACATAGGAGCCATTTGTTTTGTTTTTCGGACTCTGATTTTGCTAATTTTTAGACTTCATTTTTCAGGTCTCGATTTTCGTGCCCAGAAAAGTTTCATTTTTATTGAAATTTCTAGTTTTGGGAAGTCAAAAAATAATATATTAAGCACTTAGGAGCCATTTGTTTTGTTTTTCGGACTCTGATTTTGCTGATTTTAAGACGTCATTTTTCAGGGCTCGATTTTCGTGCACCGAAAAGGTTCATTTTTTTTTACATTTTAAGTTTTGGGATGTCAAAAAATAATATATGAAGCACTTAGGATACATTTGTATTGTTTTTCGGACTCTGATTTTGCTGATTTTTAGACGTCATTTTTCAGGGCTCGACTTTCGTTCCCCGAAAAGTTTCATTTTTTTTGATATTTTAAGTTTTGGGAAGTCAAAAAATAATATATTAAGCACATATGAGCCATTTGTTTTGTTTTTCGGACTCTGATTTAGCTGATTTTAAGACGTCATTTTTCAGGGTTTGATTTTCGTGCCCCGAAAGTTTCATTTTTTTTTAAATTTCAAGTTTTGGGAAGTCAAAAAATAATATATGAAGCACTTAGGACCAATTTGTTTTGTTTTTCGGACTTTGATTTTGCTAATTTTTAGACTATATTTTTCAGGGCTCGATTTTCGTGCCCTGAAAAGTTTCATTTTTTTTTGAAATTTTAAGTTTTTGGAATTCAAAAAATAATATATTAAGCCCTTATGAGACATTGGTATTGTTTTTCGGACTCTGATTTTGCTTAGTTTTAGACGTCATTTTTCAGGGCTCGACTTTCGTGCCCAGAAAAGTTTCATTTTTTTTTACATTTTAAGTTTAGGAAAGTCAAAAAATAATATATTAAGCACTTAGGAGCTATTTGTTTCGTTTTTCGGACTCTTATTTTGCTGATTTTAAGACGTCATTTACAGGGCTCGATTTTCGTGCCCCGAAAAGTTTCATTTTTTTTTACATTTTAAGTTTTGGGATGTCAAAAAATAATATATGCAGCACTTAGGATACATTTGTATTGTTTTTCGGATTATAATTTTGCTGATTATTAGACTTCATTTTTCAGGGCTTGACTTTCGTGCCCAGAAAAGTTTCATTTTTTTTGACATTTTAAGTTTTGGGAAGTCAAAATATAATAAATTAAGAACTTAGGAGCCATTTGTTTTGTTTTTCGGACTCTGATTTTGCTGATTTTAAGACGTCATTTTTCAGGGCTCGATTTTCATGCCCCGAAAATGTTCTTTTTTTTTTACATTTTAAGTTTTGGGATGTCAAAAAATAATATATGAAGCACTTAGGATACATTTGTATTGTTTTTCGGACTCTGATGTTGCTGATTTTTAGACGTCATTTTTCAGGGCTCGACTTTCGTGCCCCGAAAAGTTTCATTTTTTTTTACATTTTAAGTTTTGGGAAGTCCAAAAATAATATATTAAGCACATAGGAACCATTTGTTTTGTTTTTCGGACTCTGATTTTGCTAATTTTTAGACTTCATTTTTCAGGGCTCGATTTTCGTGCCCCGAAAAGTTTCATTTTTATTGAAATTTCAAGTTTTGGGAAGTCAAAAAATAATATATTAAGCACTTACGGGCCATTTGTTTTGTTTTTCCGGACTCTGATTTTGCTGATTTTAAGACGTCATTTTTCAGGGCTCCATTTTCGTGCACCGAAAAGGTTCATTTTTTTTTACATTTTAAGTTTTGGGATGTCAAAAAATAATATATGAAGCACTTAGGATACATTTGTATTGTTTTTCGGACTCTGATTTTGCTGATTTTTAGACGTCATTTTTCAGGGCTCGACTTTCGTTCCCCGAAAAGTTTCATTTTTTTTGAAATTTCAAGTTTTGGGAAGTCAAAAAATAATATATTAAGCACTTAGGAGACATTTGTATTGTTTTTCGGACTCTGATTTTGCTGATTTTAAGAAGTCATTTTTCAGGGCTCGATTTTCGTGCCCCGAAAAGGTTCATTTTTTTTTTACATTTTAAGTTTTGGGATGTCAAAAAATAATATATGAAGCACTTAGGATACATTTGTATTGTTTTTCGGACTCTGATGTTGCTGATTTTTAGACGTCATTTTTCAGGGCTCGACTTTCGTGCCCCGAAAAGTTTCATTTTTTTTGACATTTTAAGTTTTGGGAATTCAAAAAATAATATATTAAGCACATAGGAGCCATTTGTTTTGTTTTTCGGACTCTGATTTTGCTGATTTTTAGACTTCATTTTTAAGGTCTCGATTTTCGTGCCACGAAAAGTTTCATTTTTTTTTAAATTTCAAGTTTTGGAAAGTCAAAAAATAATCTTTTAAGCACTTAGGAGCCATTTGTTTTGTTTTTCGGGCTCGGATTTTGGTGATTTTTATAGTTCATTTTTGAGGGCTCGATTTTCGTGCTACGAAAAGGTTCATTTTTTTTTACATTTTAAGTTTTGGGATGTCAAAAAATAATATAAGAAGCACTTAGGATACATTTGTATTGTTTTTCGGACTCTGATGTTGCTGATTTTTAGACGTCATTTTTCAGGGCTCGACTTTCGTGCCCCGAAAAGTTTCATTTTTTTGACATTTTAAGTTTTGGGAAGTCAAATAATAATATATTAAGCACATAGGAGCCATTTGTTTTGTTTTCCGGACTCTAATTTAGCTGATTTTAAGACGTAATTTTTCAAGGCTAGATTTTAGTGCCCCGAAAGTTTCATTTTTTTTTAAATTTCAAGTTTTGGGAAGTCAAAAAATAATATATGAAGCACTTAGGACCAATTTGTTTTGTTTTTCGGACTTTGATTTTGCTGAGTTTTAGACTTCATTTTTCAGGGCTCGATTTTCGTGCCCCGAAAAGTTTCATTTTTTTTGAAATTTTAAGTTTTTGGAATTCAAAAAATAATATATTAAGCCCTTATGAGACATTTGTATTGTTTTTCGGACTCTGATTTTGCTGATTTTTAGACTCCATTTTTCAGGGCTCGACTTTCGTGCCCAGAAAAGTTTCATTTTTTTTTACATTTTAAATTTTGGAAAGTCAAAAAATAATATATTAAGCACTTAGGAGCTATTTGTTTTGTTTTTCGGACTCTTATTTTGCTGATTTTAAGACGTCATTTACAGGGCTCGATTTTCGTGCCCCGAAAAGTTTCATTTTTTTTTTACATTTTCAGTTTTGGGATGTCAAAAAATAATATATGCAGCACTTATGATACATTTGTATTGTTTTTCGGATTCTGATTTTGCTGATTATTAGACGTCGGTTTTCAGGATTTGACTTTCGTGCCCAGAAAAGTTTCAATTTTTTGACATTTTAAGTTTTGGGAAGTCAAAATATAATAAATTAAGAACTTAGGAGCCATTTGTTTTGTTTTTCGGACTCTGATTTTGCTGATTTTAAGACGTCATTTTTCAGGGCTCGATTTTCGTGCCCCGAAAAGGTTCTTTTTTTTTTACATTTTAAGTTTTGGGATGTAGAAAAATAATATATGAAGCACTTAGGATACATTTGTATTGTTTTTCGGACTCTGATGTTGCTGATTTTTAGACGTCATTTTTCAGGGCTCGACTTTCGTGCCCCGAAAAGTTTCATTTTTTTTGACATTTTAAGTTTTGAGAAGTCCAAAAATAATATATTAAGCACATAGGAGCCATTTGTTTTGTTTTTCGGACTCTTATTTTGCTAATTTTTAGACTTCATTTTTCAGGGCTCGATTTTCTTGCCCCGAAAAGGTTCATTTTTATTGAAATTTCAATTTTTGGGAAGTCAAAAAATAATATATGAAACACTTACGAGCCATTTGTTTTGTTTTTCCGGACTCTGATTTTGCTGATTTTAAGACGTCATTTTTCAGGGCTCGATTTTCGTGCACCGAAAAGGTTCATTTTTTTTTACATTTTAAGTTTTGGGATGTCAAAAAATAATATATGAAGCACTTAGGATACATTTGTATTGTTTTTCGGACTCTGATTTTGCTGATTTTTAGACGTCATTTTTCAGGGCTCGACTTTCGTTCCACGAAAAGTTTCATTTTTTTTGAAATTTCAAGTTTTGGGAAGTCAACAAATAATATATTAAGCACTTAGGAGACATTTGTAGTGTTTTTCGGACTCTGATTTTGCTGATTTTTAGACGTCATTTTTCAGGGCTCGACTTTCGTGCCTAGAAAAGTTTCATTTTTTTTGCATTTTAAGTTTTGGGAAGTCAAAAAATAATATATTAAGCACTTAGGAGCCTTTTGTTTTGTTTTTCGGCCTCTGTTTTTGCTGTTTTTAAGACGTCTTTTTTTAGGGCTCGATTTTCGGGCCCGGAAAAGGTTCATTTTTTTTTCCATTTTAAGTTTGGGATGTCAAAAAATAATATATGAAGCACTTAGGATACATTTGTATTGTTTTTCGGACTCTGATGTTGCTGATTTTTAGACGTCATTTTTCAGGGCTCGACTTTCGTGCCCCGAAAAGTTTCATTTTTTTGACATTTTAAGTTTTGGGGAGTCAAAAAATAATATATTAAGCACTTAGTAGCCATTTGTTTTGTTTTTCGGACTCTGATTTTGCTGATTTTAAGACGTCATTTTTGAGGGCTCGATTTTCGTGCCCCGAAAAGGTTCATTTTTTTTTACATTTTAAGTTTGGGATGTCAAAAAATAATATATGAAGCACTTAGGATACATTTGTATTGTTTTTCGGACTCTGATGTTGCTGATTTTTAGCCGTCATTTTTCAGGGCTCGACTTTCGTGCCCCGAAAAGTTTCATTTTTTTGACATTTTAAGTTTTGGGAAGTCAAAAAATAATATATTAAGCACATACGAGCCATTTGTTTTGTTTTTCGGACTCTAATTTAGCTGATTTTAAGACGTCATTTTTCAGGGCTCGATTTTCGTGCCCCGAAAAGTTTCATTTTTTTTGAAATTTTAAGTTTTTGGAATTCAAAAAATAATATATTAAGCCCTTATGAGACATTTGTATTGTTTTTCGGACTCTGATTTTGCTGATTTTTAGACGTCATTTTTCAGTGCACGACTTTCGTGCCCAGAAAAGTTTCATTTTTTTTGACATTTTAAATTTTGGAAAGTAAAAAAATAATATATTAAGCACTTAGGAGCTATTTGTTTAATTTTTCGGAATCAGATTTTGCAAATTTAAAGACGTCATTTACAGGGCTCGATTTTCGTGCACCGAAAAGGTTCATTTTTTTTTACATTTTAAGTTTTGGGAAGTCCAAAAATAATATATTAAGCACATAGGAGCCATTTGTTTTATTTTTCGGACTCTGATTTTGCTAATTTTTAGACTTCATTTTTCAGGGCTCGATTTTCGTGCCCCGAAAAGTTTCATTTTTATTGAAATTTCAAGTTTTGGGAAGTCAAAAAATAATAAATTAAGCACTTAGGAGCCATTTGTTTTGTTTTTCGGACTCTGATTTTGCTGATTTTAAGACGTCATTTTTCAGGGCTCGATTTTCGTGCACCGAAAAGGTTCATTTTTTTTTACATTTTAAGTTTTGGGATGTCAAAAAATAATATATGAAGCACTTAGGATACATTTGCATTGTTTTTCGGACTATGATTTTGCTGATTTTTAGACGTCATTTTTCAGGGCTCGACTTTCGTTCCCCGAAAAGTTTCATTTTTTTTGATATTTTAAGTTTTGGGAAGTCAAAAAATAATATATTAAGCTCATATGAGCCATTTGTTTTCTTTTGCGGACTCTGATTTAGCTGATTTTAAGACGTAATTTTTCAATGCTCGATTTTCGTGCCCCGAAAAGTTTTATTTTTTTTGAAATTTTAAGTTTTTGGAATTCAAAAAATAATATATTAAGCCCTTATGAGACATTTGTATTGTTTTTCGGACTCTGATTTTGCTGATTTTTTGACGTCATTTTTCAGTGCTCGACTTTCGTGCCCAGAAAAGTTTCATTTTTTTTGACATTTTAAATTTTGGAAAGTCAAAAAATAATATATTAAGCACATAGGAGCTATTTGTTTTATTTTTCGGACTCTGATTTTGCTGATTTTAAGACGTCATTTACAGGGCTCGATTTTCGTGCCCCGAAAAGTTTCATTTTTTTTTACATTTTAAGTTTTGGGATGTCAAAAAATAATATATGCAGCACTTAGGATACATTTGTATTGTTTTTCGGATTCTAATTTTGCTGATTATTAGACGTCATTTTTCAGGGCTTGACTTTCGTGCCCAGAAAAGTTTCATTTTTTTTGACATTTTAAGTTTTGGGAAGTCAAAATATAATAAATTAGGAACTTAGGAGCCATTTGTTTTGTTTTTCGGACTCTGATTTTGCTGATTTTAAGACGTCATTTTTCAGGGCTCGATTTTCGTGCCCCGAAAAGGTTCTTTTTTTTTTACATTTTAAGTTTTGGGATGTCAAAAAATAATATATGAAGCACTTAGGATACATTTGTATTGTTTTTCGGACTCTGATGTTGCTGATTTTTAGACGTCATTTTTCAGGGCTCGACTTTCGTGCCCCGAAAAGTTTCATTTTTTTTGACATTTTAAGTTTTGAGAAGTCCAAAAATAATATATTAAGCACATAGGAGCCATTTGTTTTGTTTTTCGGACTCTTATTTTGCTAATTTTTAGACTTCATTTTTCAGGGCTCGATTTTCGTGCCCCGAAAAGTTTCATTTTTATTGAAATTTCAAGTTTTGGGAAGTCAAAAAATAATATATTAAGCACTTACGAGCCATTTGTTTTGTTTTTCCGGACTCTGATTTTGCTGATTTTAAGACGTCATTTTTCAGGGCTCGATTTTCGTGCACCGAGAAGGTTCATTTTTTTTTACATTTTAAGTTTTGGGATGTCAAAAAATAATATATGAAGCACTTAGGATACATTTGTATTGTTTTTCGGACTCTGATTTTGCTGATTTTTAGACTTCATTTTTCAGGGCTCGACTTTCGTTCCACGAAAAGTTTCATTTTTTTTGAAATTTCAAGTTTTGGGAAGTCAACAAATAATATATTAAGCACTTAGGAGACATTTGTAGTGTTTTTCGGACTCTGATTTTGCTGATTTTTAGACGTCATTTTTCAGGGCTCGACTTTCGTGCCTAGAAAAGTTTCATTTTTTTTGACATTTTAAGTTTTGGGAAGTCAAAAAATAATATATTAAGCACTTAGGAGCCTTTTGTTTTGTTTTTCGGACTCTGATTTTGCTGATTTTAAGACGTCATTTTTGAGGGCTCGATTTTCGTGCCCCGAAAAGGTTCATTTTTTTTTCCATTTTAAGTTTGGGATGTCAAAAAATAATATATGAAGCACTTAGGATACATTTGTAGTGTTTGTCGGACTCTGATGTTGCTGATTTTTAGACGTCATTTTTCAGGGCTCGACTTTCGTGCCCCGAAACGTTTCATTTATTTTGAAATTTTAAGTTTTGGGAATTCAAAAAATAATATATTAAGCAAATAGGAGCCATTTGTTTTGTTTTTCGGACTCTGATTTTGCTGATTTTTAGACTTCATTTTTAAGGTCTCGATTTTCGTGCCACGAAAAGTTTCATTTTTTTTTAAATTTCAAGTTTTGGGAAGTCAAAAAATAATCTTTTAAGCACTTAGGAGCCATTTGTTTTGTTTTTCGGACTCTGATTTTGCTGATTTTAAGACGTCATTTTTGAGGGCTCGATTTTCGTGCTACGAAAAGGTTCATTTTTTTTTACATTTTAAGTTTTGGGATGTCAAAAAATAATATATGAAGCACTTAGGATACATTTGTATTGTTTTTCGGACTCTGATGTTGCTGATTTTTAGACGTCATTTTTCAGGGCTCGACTTTCGTGCCCCGAAAAGTTTCATTTTTTTGACATTTTAAGTTTTGGGAAGTCAAAAAATAATATATTAAGCACATAGGAGCCATTTGTTTTGTTTTCCGGACTCTAATTTAGCTGATTTTAAGACGTAATTTTTCAGGGCTCGATTTTCGTGCCCCGAAAGTTTCATTTTTTTTTAAATTTCCAGTTTTGGGAAGTCAAAAAATAATATATGAAGCACTTAGGACCTTTTTGTTTTGTTTTTCGGACTTTGTTTTTTCGGATTTTTAGATTTCATTTGTCATGGCACTATTTTCGTGCCCCGAAAAGTTTCATTTTTTTTGAAATTTTAAGTTTTTGGAATTCAAAAAATAATATATTAAGCCCTTATGAGACATTTGTATTGTTTTTCGGACTCTGATTTTGCTGATTTTTAGACTCCATTTTTCAGGGCTCGACTTTCGTGCCCAGAAAAGTTTCATTTTTTTTTACATTTTAAATTTTGGAAAGTCAAAAAATAATATATTAAGCACTTAGGAGCTATTTGTTTTGTTTTTCGGACTCTTATTTTGCTGATTTTAAGACGTCATTTACAGGGCTCGATTTTCGTGCCCCGAAAAGTTTCATTTTTTTTTACATTTTAAGTTTTGGGATGTCAAAAAATAATATATGCAGCACTTATGATACATTTGTATTGTTTTTCGGATTCTGATTTTGCTGATTATTAGACGTCATTTTTCAGGGTTTGACTTTCGTGCCCAGAAAAGTTTCAATTTTTTGACATTTTAAGTTTTGGGAAGTCAAAATATAATAAATTAAGAACTTAGGAGCCATTTGTTTTGTTTTCCGGACTCTGACTTTGCTGATTTTAAGACGTCATTTTTCAGGGCTCGATTTTCGTGCCCCGAAAAGGTTCTTTTTTTTTTACATTTTAAGTTTTAGGATGGCAAAAAATAATATATGAAGCACTTAGGATACATTTGTATTGTTTTTCGGACTCTGATGTTGCTGATTTTTAGACGTCATTTTTCAGGGCTCGACTTTCGTGCCCCGAAAAGTTTCATTTTTTTTGACATTTTAAGTTTTGAGAAGTCCAAAAATAATATATTAAGCACATAGGAGCCATTTGTTTTGTTTTTCGGACTCTTATTTTGCTAATTTTTAGACTTCATTTTTCAGGGCTCGATTTTCGTGCCCCGAAAAGTTTCATTTTTATTGAAATTTCAAGTTTTGGGAAGTCAAAAAATAATATATTAAGCACTTACGAGCCATTTGTTTTGTTTTTCCGGACTCTGATTTTGCTGATTTTAAGACGTCATTTTTCAGGGCTCGATTTTCGTGCACCGAAAAGGTTCATTTTTTTTTTCTTTTTTAGTTTTGGGTTGTCGAAAAATAATATATGAAGCACTTAGGATACAGTTGTCTTGTTTTTCGGACTCTGATTTTGCTGATTTTTAGACGTCATTTTTCAGGGCTCGACTTTCGTTCCACGAAAAGTTTCATTTTTTTTGAAATTTCAAGTTTTGGGAAGTCAACAAATAATATATTAAGCACTTAGGAGACATTTGTAGTGTTTTTCGGACTCTGATTTTGCTGATCTTAAGACGTCATTTTTCAGGGCTCGACTTTCGTGCCGTGAAAAGTCTCATTTTTCTCGACATTCTAAGTTCTGGGAAGTCAAAAAAAATAATATATTAAGTACTTAGGACCATTTTGTGTTGTCTTTCGGACTCTGATTTTGCTGATTTTAAGACGTCATTTTTTAGGGCTCGATTTTCGTGCCCCGAAAAGGTTCATTTTTTTTTCCATTTTAAGTTTGGGATGTCAAAAAATAATATATGAAGCACTTAGGATACATTTGTATTGTTTTTCGGACTCTGATTTTGCTGATTTTTAGACGTCATTTTTCAGGGCTCGACTTTCGTTCCCCGAAAAGTTTCATTTTTTTTACATTTTAAGTTTTTGGAAGTCAAAAAATAATATATTAAGCACTTAGGAGCCATTTGTTTTGTTTTTCGGACTCTGATTTTGCTGATTTTAAGACGTCATTTTTGCGGGCTCGATTTTTGTGCCCCGAAAAGGTTCATTTTTTTTTACATTTTAAGTTTGGGATGGCAAAAAATAATATATGAAGCACTTAGGATACATTTGTATTGTTTTTCGGACTCTGATGTTGCTGATTTTTAGACGTCATTTTTCAGGGCTCGACTTTCGTGCCCCGAAAAGTTTCATTTTTTTGACATTTTAAGTTTTGGGAAGTCAAAAAATAATATATTAAGCACATAGGAGCCATTTGTTTTGTTTTTCGGACTCTAATTTAGCTGATTTTAAGACGTCATTTTTCAGGGCTCTATTTTCGTGCCCCGAAAAGTTTCCTTTTTTTTGAAATTTTAAGTTTTTGGAACTCAAAAAATAATATATTAAGCCCTTATGAGACATTTGTATTGTTTTTCGGACTCTGATTTTGCTGATTTTTAGACGTCATTTTTCAGTGCACGACTTTCGTGCCCAGAAAAGTTTCATTTTTTTTGACATTTTAAATTTTGGAAAGTCAAAAAATAATATATTTAGCACTTAGGAGCTATTTGTTTTATTTTTCGGACTCTGATTTTGCTTATTTTAAGACGTCATTTACAGGGCTCGATTTTCGTGCCCCGAAAAGTTTCATTTTTTTTTACATTTTAAGTTTTGGGAAGTCCAAAAATAATATATTAAGCACATAGGAGCCATTTGTTTTATTTTTCGGACTCTGATTTTGCTAATTTTTAGACTTCATTTTTCAGGGCTCGATTTTCGTGCCCCGAAAAGTTTCATTTTTATTGAAATTTCAAGTTTTGGGAAGTCAAAAAATAATAAATTAAGCACTTAGGAGCCATTTGTTTTGTTTTTCGGACTCTGATTTTGCTGATTTTAAGACGTCATTTTTCAGGGCTCGATTTTCGTGCACCGAAAAGGTTCATTTTTTTTTACATTTTAAGTTTTGGGATGTCAAAAAATAATATATGAAGCACTTAGGATACATTTGCATTGTTTTTCGGACTATGATTTTGCTGATTTTTAGACGTCATTTTTCAGGGCTCGACTTTCGTTCCCCGAAAAGTTTCATTTTTTTTGATATTTTAAGTTTTGGGAAGTCAAAAAATAATATATTAAGCTCATATGAGCCATTTGTTTTCTTTTGCGGACTCTGATTTAGCTGATTTTAAGACGTAATTTTTCAATGCTCGATTTTCGTGCCCCGAAAAGTTTTATTTTTTTTGAAATTTTAAGTTTTTGGAATTCAAAAAATAATATATTAAGCACTTAGGAGCCATTTGTTTTGTTTTTCGGACTCTGATTTTGCTGATTTTTAGACGTCATTTTCCAGTGCTCGACTTTCGTGCCCAGAAAAGTTTCATTTTTTTTGACATTTTAAATTTTGGAAAGTCAAAAAATAATATATTAAGCACATAGGAGCTATTTGTTTTATTTTTCGGACTCTGATTTTGCTGATTTTAAGACGTCATTTACACGGCTCGATTTTCGTGCCCCGAAAAGTTTCATTTTTTTTTACATTTTAAGTTTTGGGATGTCAAAAAATAATATATGCAGCACTTAGGATACATTTGTATTGTTTTTCGGATTATAATTTTGCTGATTATTAGACTTCATTTTTCAGGGCTTGACTTTCGTGCCCAGAAAAGTTTCATTTTTTTTGACATTTTAAGTTTTGGGAAGTCAAAATATAATAAATTAAGAACTTAGGAGCCATTTGTTTTGTTTTTCGGACTCTGATTTTGCTGATTTTAAGACGTCATTTTTCAGGGCTCGATTTTCGTGCCCCGAAAAGGTTCTTTTTTTTTTACATTTTAAGTTTTGGGATGTCAAAAAATAATATATGAAGCACTTAGGATACATTTGTATTGTTTTTCGGACTCTGATGTTGCTGATTTTTAGACGTCATTTTTCAGGGCTCGACTTTCGTGCCCCGAAAAGTTTCATTTTTTTTGACATTTTAAGTTTTGGGAAGTCCAAAAATAATATATTAAGCACATAGGAGCCATTTGTTTTGTTTTTCGGACTCTGATTTTGCTAATTTTTAGACTTCATTTTTCAGGGCTCGATTTTCGTGCCCCGAAAAGTCTCATTTTTATTGAAATTTCTAGTTTTGGGAAGTCAAAAAATAATATATTAAGCACTTAGGAGCCATTTGCTTTGTTTTTCGGACTCTGATTTTGCTGATTTTAAGACGTCATTTTTCAGGGCTCGATTTTCGTGCACCGAAAAGGTTCATTTTTTTTTACATTTTAAGTTTTGGGATGTCAAAAAATAATATATGAAGCACTTAGGATACATTTGTATTGTTTTTCGGACTCTGATTTTGCTGATTTTTAGACGTCATTTTTCAGGGCTCGATTTTCGTGCCCCGAAAAGGTTCTTTTTTTTTTATATTTTCAGTTTGGGGATGTCAAAACATAATAAATTAAGCACATATGAGCCATTTGTTTTGTTTTTCGGACTCTGATTTAGCTGATTTTAAGACGTCATTTTTCAGGGCTCGATTTTCGTGCCCAGAAAGGTTTATTTTTTTTTTACATTTTAAGTTTTGGGAAGTCAAAAAATAATATATGAAGCACTTAGGACCAATTTGTTTTGTTTTTCGGACTTTGATTTTGCTGAGTTTTAGACTTCATTTTTCAGGGCTCGATTTTCGTGCCCCGAAAAGTTTCATTTTTTTTGAAATTTTAAGTTTTTGGAATTCAAAAAATAATATATTAAGCCCTTATGAGACATTTGTATTGTTTTTCGGACTCTGATTTTGCTGATTTTTAGACGTCATTTTTCAGGGCTCGACTTTCGTGCCCAGAAAAGTTTCATTTTTTTTTACATTTTAAATTTTGGAAAGTCAAAAAATAATATATTAAGCACTTAGGAGCTATTTGTTTCGTTTTTCGGACTCTGATTTTGCTGATTTTAAGACGTCATTTACAGGGCTCGATTTTCGTGCCCCGAAAAGTTTAATTTTTTTTTACATTTTAAGTTTTGGGATGTCAAAAAATAATATATGCAGCACTTAGGATACATTTGTATTGTTTTTCGGACTCTGATTTTGCTGGTTTTTAGACGTCATTTTTCAGGACTCGACTTTCGTTCCCCGAAAAGTTTCATTTTTTTTGAAATTTCAAGTTTTGGGAAGTCAAAAAATAATATATTAATCACTTAGGAGACATTTGTATTGTTTTTCAGACTCCGCTTTTGCTGATTTTCAGAACTCATTTTTCAGGGCTCGATTTTCGTGCCCCGAAAAGGTTCATTTTTTTTTACATTTTAAGTTTTGGGATGTCAAAAAATAATATATGAAGCACTTAGGATACATTTGTATTGTTTTTCGGCCTCTGATGTTGCTAATTTTTAGACGTCATTTTTCAGGGCTCGACTTTCGTGCCCCGAAAAGTTTCATTTTTATTGAAATTTTAAGTTTTGGGAAGTCAAAAAATAATATATTAAGCACATATGAGCCATTTGTTTTGTTTTTCGGACTCTGATTTTGCTGATTTTTAGACTTCATTTTTAAGGTCTCGATTTTCGTGCCACAAAAAGTTTCATTTTTTTTTAAATTTCAAGTTTTGGGAAGTCAAAAAATAATCTATTAAGCACTTAGGAGCCATTTGTTTTGTTTTTCGGACTCTGATTTTGCTGATTTTAAGACGTCATTTTTGAGGGCTCGATTTTCGTGCTCCGAAAAGGTTCATTTTTTTTTACATTTTAAGTTTTGGGATGTCAAAAAATAATATATGAAGCACTTAGGATACATTTATATTGTTTTTCGGACTCTGATGTTGCTGATTTTTAGACGTCATTTTTCAGGGCTCGACTTTCGTGCCCCGAAAAGTTTCATTTTTTTGACATTTTAAGTTTTGGGAAGTCAAAAAATAATATATTAAGCACATAGGAGCCATTTGTTTTGTTTTCCGGACTCTAATTTAGCTGATTTTAAGACGTAATTTTTCAGGGCTCGATTTTCGTGCCCCGAAAGTTTCATTTTTTTTTAAATTTCAAGTTTTGGGAAGTCAAAAAATAATATATGAAGCACTTAGGACCAATTTGTTTTGTTTTTCGGACTTTGATTTTGCTGAGTTTTAGACTTCATTTTTCAGGGCTCGATTATCGTGCCCCGAAAAGTTTCATTTTTTTTGAAATTTTAAGTTTTTGGAATTCAAAAAATAATATATTAAGCCCTTATGAGACATTTGTATTGTTTTTCGGACTCTGATTTTGCTGATTTTTAGACGCCATTTTTCAGGGCTCGACTTTCGTGCCCAGAAAAGTTTCATTTTTTTTTACATTTTAAATTTTGGAAAGTCAAAAAATAATATATTAAGCACTTAGGAGCTATTTGTTTTGTTTTTCGGACTCTTATTTTGCTGATTTTAAGACGTCATTTACAGGGCTCGATTTTCGTGCCCCGAAAAGTTTCATTTTTTTTTACATTTTAAGTTTTGGGATGTCAAAAAATAATATATGCAGCACTTAGGATACATTTGTATTGTTTTTCGGATTCTGATTTTGCTGATTATTAGACGTCATTTTTCAGGGTTTGACTTTCGTGCCCAGAAAAGTTTCATTTTTTTGACATTTTAAGTTTTGGGAAGTCAAAATATAATAAATTAAGGAATTAGGAGCCGTTTGTTTTGTTTTTGTGACGCTGATTTTGCTGCTTTTAAGTGGTCATTTTTCGGGGCTCGATTTTCGTGCCCCGAAAAGGTTCTTTTTTTTTTACATTTTAAGTTTTGGGATGTCAAAAAATAATATATGAAGCACTTAGGATACATTTGTATTGTTTTTCGGACTCTGATTTTGCTGATTTTTAGACGTCATTTTTCAGGGCTCGACTTTCGTGCCCCGAAAAGTTTCATTTTTTTTGACATTTTAAGTTTTGAGAAGTCCAAAAATAATATATTAAGCACATAGGAGCCATTGGTTTTGTTTTTCGGACTCTGATTTTGCTAATTTTTAGACTTCATTTTTCAGGGCTCGATTTTCGTGCCCCGAAAAGTTTCATTTTTATTGAAATTTCAAGTTTTGGGAAGTCAAAAAATAATATATTAAGCACTTACGAGCCATTTGTTTTGTTTTTCCGGACTCTGATTTTGCTGATTTTAAGACGTCATTTTTCAGGGCTCGATTTTCGTGCACCGAAAAGGTTCATTTTTTTTACATTTTCAGTTTTGGGATGTCAAAAAATAATATATGAAGCACTTAGGATACATTTGTATTGTTTTTCGGACTCTGATTTTGCTGATTTTTAGACGTCATTTTTAAGGGCTCGACTTTCGTTCCACGAAAAGTTTCATTTTTTTTGAAATTTCAAGTTTTGGGAAGTCAAAAAATAATATATTAAGCACTTAGGAGACATTTGTATTGTTTTTCGGACTCTGATTTTGCTGATTTTTAGACGTCATTTTTCAGGGCTCGATTTTCGTGCCCAGAAAAGGTTCATTTTTTTTTACATTTTAAGTTTTGGGATGCCAAAAAATAATATATGAAGCACTTAGGATACATTTGTATTGTTTTTCGGACTCTGATGTTGCTGATTTTTAGACGTCATTTTTCAGGGCTCGACTTTCGTGCCCCGAAAAGTTTCATTTTTTTTGACATTTTAAGTTTTGAGAAGTCCAAAAATAATATATTAAGCACATAGGAGCCATTTGTTTTGTTTTTCGGACTCTGATTTTGCTAATTTTTCGACTTCATTTTTCAGGGCTCGATTTTCGTGCCCCGAAAAGTTTCATTTTTATTGAAATTTCAAGTTTTGGGAAGTCAAAAAATAATATATTAAGCACTTACGAGCCATTTGTTTTGTTTTTCCGGACTCTGATTTTGCTGATTTTAAGACGTCATTTTTCAGGGCTCGATTTTCGTGCACCGAAAAGGTTCATTTTTTTTTACATTTTAAGTTTTGGGATGTCAAAAAATAATATATGAAGCACTTAGGATACATTTGTATTGTTTTTCGGACTCTGATTTTGCTGATTTTTAGACGTCATTTTTCAGGGCTCGACTTTCGTTCCCCGAAAAGTTTCATTTTTTTTGATATTTTAAGTTTTGGGAAGTCAAAAAATAATATATTAAGCACATATGAGCGATTTGTTTTGTTTTTCGGACTCTGATTTAGCTGATTTTAAGACGTCATTTTTCAGGGCTCGATTTTCGTGCCCCGAAAAGTTTCATTTTTTTTGAAATTTCAAGTTTTGGGAAGTCAAAAAAAAATATATTAAGCACTTAGGTCCAATTTGTTTTGTTTTTCGGACTTTGATTTTGCTGAGTTTTATACTTCATTTTTCAGGGCTCGATTTTCGTGCCCCGAAAAGTTTCATTTTTTTTGAAATTTTAAGTTTTTGGAATTCAAAAAATAATATATTAAGCCCTTATGAGACATTTGTATTGTTTTTCGGACTCTGATTTTGCTGATTTTTAGACGTCATTTTTCAGGGCTCGACTTTCGTGCCCAGAAAAGTTTCATTTTTTTTTACATTTTAAATTTTGGAAAGTCAAAAAATAATATATTAAGCACTTAGGAGCTATTTGTTTCGTTTTTCGGACTCTGATTTTGCTGATTTTAAGACGTCATTTTTCAGGGCTCGATTTTCATGCCCCGAAAAGGTTCTTTTTTTTTTACATTTTAAGTTTTGGGATGTCAAAAAATAATATATGAAGCACTTAGGATACATTTGTATTGTTTTTCGGACTCTAATGTTGCTGATTTTCAGCCGTCATTTTTCAGGGCTCGACTTTCGTGCCCCGAAAAGTTTCATTTTTTTTGACATTTTAAGTTTTGAGAAGTCCAAAAATAATATATTAAGCACATAGGAGCCATTTGTTTTGTTTTTCGGACTCTGATTTTGCTAATTTTTAGACTTCATTTTTCAGGGCTCGATTTTCGTGCCCCGAAAAGTTTCATTTTTATTGAAATTTCAAGTTTTGGGAAGTCAAAAAATAATATATTAAGCACTTACGAGCCATTTGTTTTGTTTTTCCGGACTCTGATTTTGCTGATTTTTAGACGTCATTTTTCAGGGCTCGATTTTCGTGCCCCGAAAAGGTTCATTTTTTTTTAACTTTTTAGTTTTGGGGTGCCAAAAAATAATATATTGAGCACTTAGGATACATTTGTATTGTTTTTCGGACTCTGATTTTGCTGATTTTTAGACGTCATTTTTCAGGGTTCGACTTTTGTTCCCTGAAAAGTTTCATTTTTTTTGAAATTTCAAGTTTTGGGCAGTTAAAAAATAATATATTAAGCACTTAGGAGACATTTGTATTATTTTTCGGGCTCTGATTTTGCTGATTTTAAGAAGTCATTTTTCAGGGCTCGATTTTCGTGCCCCGAAAAGGTTCATTTTTTTTTTACATTTTAAGTTTTGGGATGTCAAAAAATAATATATGAAGCACTTAGGATACATTTGTATTGTTTTTCGGACTCTGATGTTGCTGATTTTTAGACGTCATTTTTCAGGGCTCGACTTTCGTGCCCCGAAAAGTTTCATTTTTTTTGACATTTTAAGTTTTGGGAAGTCAAAAAATAATATATTAAGCACATAGGAGCCATTTGTTTTGTTTTCCGGACTCTAATTTAGCTGATTTTAAGACGTAATTTTTCAGGGCTCGATTTTCGTGCCCCGAAAGTTTCATTTTTTTTTAAATTTCAAGTTTTGGGAAGTCAAAAAATAATATATGAAGCACTTAGGACCAATTTGATTTGTTTTTCGGACTTTGATTTTGCTGAGTTTTAGACTTCATTTTTCAGGGCTCGATTTTCGTGCCCCGAAAAGTTTCATTTTTTTTTAAATTTTAAGTTTTTGGAATTCAAAAAATAATATATTAAGCCCTTATGAGACATTTGTATTGTTTTTCGGACTCTGATTTTGCTGATTATTAGACGCCATTTTTCAGGGCTCGACTTTCGTGCCCAGAAAAGTTTCATTTTTTTTTACATTTTAAATTTTGGAAAGTCAAAAAATAATATATTAAGCACTTAGGAGCTATTTGTTTTGTTTTTCGGACTCTTATTTTGCTGATTTTAAGACGTCATTTACAGGGCTCGATTTTCGTGCCCCGAAAAGTTTCATTTTTTTTTACATTTTAAGTTTTGGATTGTCAAAAAATAATATATGCAGCACTTAGGATACATTTGTATTGTTTTTCGGATTCTGATTTTGCTGATTATTAGACGTCATTTTTCAGGGTTTGACTTTCGTGCCCAGAAAAGTTTCAATTTTTTGACATTTTAAGTTTTGGGAAGTCAAAATATAATAAATTAAGAACTTAGGAGCCATTTGTTTTGTTTTTCGGACTCTGATTTTGCTGATTTTAAGACGTCATTTTTCAGGGCTCGATTTTCGTGCCCCGAAAAGGTTCTTTTTTTTTTTACATTTTAAGTTTTGGGAGGTCAAAAAATAATATATTAAGCACTTAGGGGACATTTGTATTGCTTTTCGAACTCTGAGGTTAATGATTTTTAGAGGTCATTTTTCAGGGCTCGACTTTCGTGCCCCGAAAAGTTTCATTTTTTTTGACATTTTAAGTTTTGAGAAGTCCAAAAATAATATATTAAGCACATAGGAGCCATTTGTTTTGTTTTTCGGACTCCGATTTTGCTGATTTTCAGACATTTTTTTTCAGGGCACGATTTTTGTCACCCGAAAAGTTTCATTTTCCTTGAAATTTCAAGTTTTGGGAAGTCAAAAAATCATATATTAAGCACTTACGAGCCATTTGTTTTGTTTTTCCGGACTCTGATTTTGCTGATTTTAAGACGTCATTTTTCAGGGCTCGATTTTCGTGCACCGAAAAGGTTCATTTTTTTTTAAATTTTAAGTTTTGGGATGTCAAAAAATAATATATGAAGCACTTAGGATACATTTGTATTGTTTTTCGGACTCTGATTTTGCTGATTTTTAGACGTCATTTTTCAGGGCTCGACTTTCGTTCCACGAAAAGTTTCATTTTTTTTGAAATTTCAAGTTTTGGGAAGTCAACAAATAATATATTAAGCACTTAGGAGACCTTTGTAGTGTTTTTCGGACTCTGATTTTGGTGATTTTTAGACGTCATTTTTCAGGGCTCGACTTTCGTGCCTAGAAAAGTTTCATTTTTTTTGACATTTTATGTGTTTGGATGTCAAAAAATAATATATTAAGCACTTAGGAGCCTTTTGTTTTGTTTTTCGGCCGCTGATTTCGCTGATTTTAAGACCTCATTTTTTAGGGCTCGATTTTCGTGCCCCGAAAAGGTTCATTTTTTTTTCCATTTTAATTTTGGGATGTCAAAAAATAATATATGAAGCACTTAGGATACATTTGTATTGTTTTTCGGACTCTGATGTTGCTGATTTTTAGACGTCATTTTTCAGGGCTCGACTTTCGTGCCCCGAAAAGTTTCATTTTTTTGACATTTTAAGTTTTGGGAAGTCAAAAAATAATATATTAAGCACTTAGGAGCCATTTGTTTTGTTATTCGGACTCTGATTTTGCTGATTCTAAGACGTCATTTTTGAGGGCACGACTTTCGTGCCCCGAAAAGGCTCATTTTTTTTTACATTTTAAGTTTGGGATGTCAAAAAATAATATATGAAGCACTTAGGATACATTTGTATTGTTTTTCGGACTTTGATGTTGCTGATTTTTAGACGTCATTTTTCAGGGCTCGACTTTCGTGCCCCGAAAAGTTTCATTTTTTTGACATTTTAAGTTTTGGGAAGTCAAAAAATAATATATTAAGCACATAGGAGCCATTTGTTTTGTTTTTCGTACTCTAATTTAGCTGATTTTAAGACGTCCTTTTTCAGGGCTCATTTTTCGTGCCCCCGAAAGTTTTATTTTTTTTTCAAATTTTAAGTTTTTGGAATTCAAAAAATAATATATTAAGCCCTTATGAGACATTTGTATTGTTTTTCGGACTCTGATTTTGCTGATTTTTAGACGTCATTTTTCAGTGCACGACTTTCGTGCCCAGAAAAGTTTCATTTTTTTTGACATTTTAAATTTTGGAAAGTCAAAAAATAATATATTAAGCACTTAGGAGCTATTTGTTTTATTTTTCGGACTCTGATTTTGCTTATTTTAAGACGTCATTTACAGGGCTCGATTTTCGTGCCCCGAAAAGGTTCATTTTTCTTTACATTTTAAGTTTTGGGATGTCAAAAAATAATATATGAAGCACTTAGGATACATTTGTATTGTTTTTCGGATTCTAATTTTGCTGATTATTAGACGTCATTTTTCAGGGCTTGACTTTCGTGCCCAGAAAAGTTTCATTTTTTTTGACATTTTAAGTTTTGGGAAGTCAAAATATAATAAATTAAGAACTTAGGAGCCATTTGTTTTGTTTTTCGGACTCTGATTTTGCTGATTTTAAGACGTCATTTTTCAGGGCTCGATTTTCGTGCCCCGAAAAGGTTCTTTTTTTTTTACATTTTAAGTTTTGGGATGTAGAAAAATAATATATGAAGCACTTAGGATACATTTGTATTGTTTTTCGGACTCTGATGTTGCTGATTTTTAGACGTCATTTTTCAGGGCTCGACTTTCGTGCCCCGAAAAGTTTCATTTTTTTTGACATTTTAAGTTTTGGGAAGTCCAAAAATAATATATTAAGCACATAGGAACCATTTGTTTTGTTTTTCGGACTCTGATTTTGCTAATTTTTAAACTTCATTTTTCAGGGCTCGATTTTCGTGCCCCGAAAAGTTTCATTTTTATTGAAATTTCTAGTTTTGGGAAGTCAAAAAATAATATATTAAGCACTTAGGAGCCATTTGTTTTGTTTTTCGGACTCTGATTTTGCTGATTTTAAGACGTCATTTTTCAGGGCTCGATTTTCGTGCACCGAAAAGGTTCTTTTTTTTTTACATTTTAAGTTTTGGGATGTCAAAAAATAATATATGAAGCACTTAGGATACATTTGTATTGTTTTTCGGACTCTGATTTTGCTGATTTTTAGACGTCATTTTTCAGGGCTCGACTTTCGTTCCCCGAAAAGTTTCATTTTTTTTGATATTTTAAGTTTTGGGAAGTCAAAAAATAATATATTAAGCACATATGAGCCATTTGTTTTGTTTTTCGGACTCTGATTTTGCTGATTTTAAGACGTCATTTTTCAGGGCTCGATTTTCGTGCCCCGAAAGTTTCATTTTTCTTTAAATTTCAAGTTTTGGGAAGTCAAAAAATAATATATGAAGCACTTAGGACCAATTTCTTTTGTTTTTCGGACTTTGATTTTGCTGATTTTTAGACTTCATTTTTCAGGGCTCGATTTTCGTGCCCCGAAAAGTTTCATTTTTTTTGAAATTTTAAGTTTTTGGAATTCAAAAAATAATATATTAAGCCCTTATGAGACATTTGTATTGTTTTTCGGACTCTGATTTTGCTGATTTTTAGACGTCATTTTTCAGGGCTCGACTTTCGTGCCCAGAAAAGTTTCATTTTTTTTTACATTTTAAATTTTGGAAAGTCAAAAAATAATATATTAAGCACTTAGGAGCTATTTGTTTCGTTTTTCGGACTCTTATTTTGCTGATTTTAAGACGTCATTTACAGGGCTCGATTTTCGTGCCCCGAAAAGTTTAATTTTTTTTTACATTTTAAGTTTTGGGATGTCAAAAAATAATATATGCAGCACTTAGGATACATTTGTATTGTTTTTCGGACTCTGATTTTGCTGATTTTTAGACGTCCTTTTTCAGGGCTCGACTTTCGTTCCCCGAAAAGTTTCATTTTTTTTAAATCTCAAGTTTTGGGAAGTCAAAAAATAATATATTAATCACTTAGGAGACATTTGTATTGTTTTTCGGACTCTGATTTTGCTGATTTTAAGACGTCATTTTTCAGGGCTCGATTTTCGTGCCCCGAAAAGGTTCATTTTTTTTTACATTTTAAGTTTTGGGATGTCAAAAAATAATATATGAAGCACTTAGGATACATTTGTATTGTTTTTCGGACTCTGATGTTGCTGATTTTAAGACGTCATTTTTCAGGGCTCGACTTTCGTGCCCCGAAAAGTTTCATTTTTTTTGACATTTTAAGTTTTGGGAAGTCAAAAAATAATATATTAAGCACTTAGGAGCAATTTGTTTTGTTTTTCGGACACTGATTTTACTGATTTTTAGACTTCATTTTTAAGGTCTCGATTTTCGTGCCACAAAAAGTTTCATTTTTTTTTAAATTTCAAGTTTTGGGAAGTCAAAAAATAATCTATTAAGCACTTAGGAGCCATTTGTTTTGTTTTTCGGACTCTGATTTTGCTGATTTTAAGACGTCATTTTTTAGGGCTCGATTTTCGTGCTCCGAAAAGGTTCATTTTTTTTTACATTTTAAGTTTTGGGATGTCAAAAAATAATATATGAAGCACTTAGGATACATTTATATTGTTTTTCGGACTCTAATGTTGCTGATTTTTAGACGTCATTTTTCAGGGCTCGACTTTCGTGCCCCGAAAAGTTTCATTTTTTTGACATTTTAAGTTTTGGGAAGTCAAATAATAATATATTAAGCACATAGGAGCCATTTGTTTTGTTTTCCGGACTCTAATTTAGCTGATTTCAAGACGTAATTTTTCAGGGCTCGATTTTCGTGCCCCGAAAGTTTAATTTTTTTTTAAATTTCAAGTTTTGGGAAGTCAAAAAATAATATATGAAGCACTTAGGACCAATTTGTTTTGTTTTTCGGACTTTGATTTTGCTGAGTTTTAGACTTCATTTTTCAGGGCTCGATTATCGTGCCCCGAAAAGTTTCATTTTTTTTGAAATTTTAAGTTTTTGGAATTCAAAAAATAATATATTAAGCCCTTATGAGACATTTGTATTGTTTTTCGGACTCTGATTTTGCTGATTTTTAGACGCCATTTTTCAGGGCTCGACTTTCGTGCCCAGAAAAGTTTCATTTTTTTTTACATTTTAAATTTTGGAAAGTCAAAAAATAATATATTAAGCACTTAGGAGCTATTTGTTTTGTTTTTCGGACTCTTATTTTGCTGATTTTAAGACGTCATTTACAGGGCTCGATTTTCGTGCCCCGAAAAGTTTAATTTTTTTTACATTTTAAGTTTTGGGATGTCAAAAAATAATATATGCAGCACTTAGGATACATTTGTATTGTTTTTCGGATTATGGTTTTGCTGATTATTAGACGTCATTTTTCAGGGTTTGACTTTCGTGCCCAGAAAAGTTTCATTTTTTTGACATTTTAAGTTTTGGGAATTCAAAATATAATAAATTAAGAACTTAGGAGCCATTTGTTTTGTTTTTCGGACTCTGATTTTGCTGATTTTAAGACGTCATTTTTCAGGGCTCGATTTTCGTGCCCCGAAAAGGTTCTTTTTTTTTTACATTTTAAGTTTTGGGATGTCAAAAAATAATATATGAAGCACTTAGGATACATTTGTATTGTTTTTCGGACTCTGATGTTGCTGATTTTTAGACGTCATTTTTCAGGGCTCGACTTTCGTGCCCCGAAAAGTTTCATTTTTTTTGACATTTTAAGTTTTGAGAAGTCCAAAAATAATATATTAAGCACATAGGAGCCAGTTGTTTTGTTTTTCGGACTCTGATTTTGCTAATTTTTAGACTTCATTTTTCAGGGCTCGATTTTCGTGCCCCGAAAAGTTTCATTTTTATTGAAATTTCAAGTTTTGGGAAGTCAAAAAATAATATATTAAGCACTTACGAGCCATTTGTTTTGTTTTTCCGGACTCTGATTTTGCTGATTTTAAGACGTCATTTTTCAGGGCTCGATTTTCGTGCACCGAAAAGGTTCATTTTTTTTTACATTTTAAGTTTTGGGATGTCAAAAAATAATATATGAAGCACTTAGGATACATTTGTATTGTTTTTCGGACTCTGATTTTGCTGATTTTTAGACGTCATTTTTCAGGGCTCGACTTTCGTTCCACCAAAAGTTTCTTTTTTTTTTAAATTTCAAGTTTTGGGAAGTCAAAATATAATATATTAAGCACTTAGGAGACATTTGTATTGTTTTTCGGACTCTGATTTTGCTGATTTTTAGACGTCATTTTTCAGGGCTCGATTTTCGTGCCCCGAAAAGGTTCTTTTTCTTTTACATTTTAAGTTGTGGGATGCCAAAAAATAATATATGAAGCACGTAGGATACATTTGTATTGTTTTTCTGACTCTGATGTTGCTGATTTTTAGACGTCATTTTTCAGGGCTCGACTTTCGTGCCCCCAAAAGTTTCATTTTTTTTGACATTTTAAGTTTTGAGAAGTCCAAAAATAATATATTAGTCACATAGGTGCCATTTGTTTTGTTTTTCGGACTCTGATTTTGCTAATTTTTAGACTTCATTTTTCAGGGCTCGATTTTCGTGCCCCGAAAAGTTTCATTTTTATTGAAATTTCAAGTTTTGGGAAGTCAAAAAATAATATATTAAGCACTTACGAGCCATTTGTTTTGTTTTTCCGGACTCTGATTTTGCTGATTTTAAGACGTCATTTTTCAGGGCTCGATTTTCGTGCCCCGAAAGTTTCATTTTTTTTTTAAATTTCAAGTTTTGGGAAGTCAAAAAATAATATATGAAGCAGTTAGGACCAATTTGTTTTGTTTTTCGGACTTTGATTTTGCTGAGTTTTAGACTTCATTTTTCAGGGCCCGATTTTCGTGCCCCGAAAAGTTTCATTTTTTTTGAAATTTTAAGTTTTTGGAATTCAAAAAATAATATATTAAGCCCTTATGAGACATTTGTATTGTTTTTCGGACTCTGATTTTGCTGATTTTTAGACGTCATTTTTCAGGGCTCGACTTTCGTGCCCCCAAAAGTTTCATTTTTTTTTACATTTTAAATTTTGGAAAGTCAAAAAATAATATATTAAGCACTTAGGAGCTATTTGTTTTGTTTTTCGGACTCTGATTTTGCTGATTTTAAGACGTCATTTTTCAGGGCTCCATTTTCATGCCCCGAAAAGGTTCTTTTTTTTTTACATTTTAAGTTTTGGGATGTAGAAAAATAATATATGAAGCACTTAGGACACACTTGTATTGTTTTTCGGACTCTGATTTTGCTAATTTTTAGACGTCATTTTTCAGGGCTCGATTTTCGTGCCCCGAAAAGTTTCATTTTTTTTGACATTTTAAGTTTTGAGAAGTCCAAAAATAATATATTAAGCACATAGGAGCCATTTGTTTTGTTTTTCGGACTCTGATTTTGCTAATTTTTAGACTTCATTTTTCAGGGCTCGATTTTCGTGCCCAGAAAAGTTTCATTTTTATTGAAATTTCAAGTTTTGGGAAGTCAAAAAATAATATATTAAGCACTTACGAGCGAGTTGTTTTGTTTTTCCGGACTCTGATTTTGCTGATTTTAAGACGTCATTTTTCAGGGCTCGATTTTCGTGCACCGAAAAGGTTCATTTTTTTTTACATTTTAAGTTTTGGGAAGTCAAAAAATAATATATTAAGCACTTAGGAGCTATTTTTTGTTTTTCGAACTCTTATTTTGCTGATTTTAAGACGTCATTTACAGGGCTCGATTTTCGTGCCCCGAAAAGTTTCATTTTTTTTTACATTTTAAGTTTTGGGATGTCAAAAAATAATATATGCAGCACTTAGGATACATTTGTATTGTTTTTCGGATTCTGATTTTGCTGATTATTAGACGTCATTTTTCAGGGTTTGACTTTCGTGCCCAGAAAAGTTTCAATTTTTTGACATTTTAAGTTTTGGGAAGTCAAAATATAATAAATTAAGAACTTAGGAGCCATTTGTTTTGTTTTTCGGACTCTGATTTTGCTGATTTTAAGACGTCATTTTTCAGGGCTCGATTTTCGTGCCCCGAAAAGGTTCTTTTTTTTTTACATTTTAAGTTTTGGGATGTCAAAAAATAATATATGAAGCACTTAGGATACATTTGTATTGTTTTTCGGGCTCTGCTGTTGCTGATTTTTAGGCGTCTTTTTTCAGGGCTCGACTTTCGTGCCCCGAAAAGTTTCATTTTTTTTGACATTTTAAGTTTTGAGAAGTCCAAAAATAATATATTAAGCACATAGGAGCCATTTGTTTTGTTTTTCGGACTCTTATTTTGCTAATTTTTAGACTTCATTTTTCAGGGCTCGATTTTCGTGCCCCGGAAAGTTTCATTTTTAGTGAAATTTCAAGTTTTGGGAAGTTAAAAAATAATATATTAAGCACTTACGAGCCATTTGTTTTGTTTTTCCGGACTCTGATTTTGCTGATTTTAAGACGTCATTTTTCAGGGCTCGATTTTCGTGCACCGAAAAGGTTCATTTTTTTTTACATTTTAAGTTTTGGGATGTCAAAAAATAATATATGAAGCACTTAGGATACATTTGTATTGTTTTTCGGACTCTGATTTTGCTGATTTTTAGACGTCATTTTTCAGGGCTCGACTTTCGTTCCACGAAAAGTTTCATTTTTTTTGAAATTTCAAGTTTTGGGAAGTCAACAAATAATATATTAAGCACTTAGGAGACATTTGTAGTGTTTTTCGGACTCTGACATTGCTGATTTTTACACGTCATTTTTCAGGGCTCAACTTTTGTTCCTTGAAAAGTTCCATTTTTTTTGACATTTTAAGTTTTGGGAAGTCAAAAAATAATATATTAAGCACTTAGGAGCCTTTTGTTTTGTTTTTCGGACTCTGATTTTGCTGATTTTAAGACGTCATTTTTGAGGGCTCGATTTTCGTGCCCCGAAAAGGTTCATTTTTTTTCCATTTTAAGTTTGGGATGTCAAAAAATAATATATGAAGCACTTAGGATACATTTGTATTGTTTTTCGGACTCTGATGTTGCTGATTTTTAGACGTCATTTTTCAGGGCTCGACTTTCGTGCTCCGAAAAGTTTCATTTTTTTGACATTTTAAGTTTTGGGAAGTCAAAAAATAATATATTAAGCACTTAGGAGCCATTTGTTTTGTTTTTCGGACTCTGATTTTGCTGATTTTAAGACGTCATTTTTGAGGGCTCGATTTTCGTGCCCCGCAAAGTTTTATTTTTTTTTACATTTTAAGTTTGGGATGTCAAAAAATAATATATGAAGCACTTAGGATACATTTGTATTGTTTTTCGGACTCTGATGTTGCTGATTTTTAGACGTCATTTTTCAGGGCTCGACTTTCGTGCCCCGAAAAGTTTCATTTTTTTGACATTTTAAGTTTTGGGAAGTCAAAAAATAATATATTAAGCACATAGGAGCCATTTGTTTTGTTTTTCGGACTCTAATTTAGCTGATTTTAAGACGTCATTTTTCAGGGCTCGATTTTCGTGCCCCGAAAAGTTTCATTTTTTTTGAAATTTTAAGTTTTTGGAATTCAAAAAATAATATATTAAGCCCTTATGAGACATTTGTATTGTTTTTCGGACTCTGATTTTGCTTATTTTTAGACGTCATTTTTCAGTGCACGACTTTCGTGCCCAGAAAAGTTTCATTTTTTTTGACATTTTAAATTTTGGAAAGTCAAAAAATAATATATTAAGCACTTAGGAGCTATTTGTTTTATTTTTCGGACTCTGATTTTGCTTATTTTAAGACGTCATTTACAGGGCTCGATTTTCGTGCCCCGAAAAGTTTCATTTTTTTTTACATTTTAAGTTTTGGGAAGTCCAAAAATAATATATTAAGCACATAGGAGCCATTTGTTTTGTTTTTCGGACTCTGATTTTGCTGATTTTTAGACTTCATTTTTCAGGGCTGGACTTTCGTGGCCCGAACAGATTCATTTTTTTTTACATTTTAAGTTTTGGGAAGTCCAAAAATAATATATTAAGCACATAGGAGCCATTTGTTTTATTTTTCGGACTCTGATTTTGCTAATTTTTAGACTTCATTTTTCAGGGCTCGATTTTCGTGCCCCGAAAAGTTTCATTTTTATTGAAATTTCAAGTTTTGGGAAGTCAAAAAATAATAAATTAAGCACTTAGGAGCCATTTGTTTTGTTTTTCGGACTCTGATTTTGCTGATTTTAAGACGTCATTTTTCAGGGCTCGATTTTCGTGCACCGAAAAGGTTCATTTTTTTTTACATTTTAAGTTTTGGGATGTCAAAAAATAATATATGAAGCACTTAGGATACATTTGCATTGTTTTTCGGACTATGATTTTGCTGATTTTTAGACGTCATTTTTCAGGGCTCGACTTTCGTTCCCCGAAAAGTTTCATTTTTTTTGATATTTTAAGTTTTGGCAAGTCAAAAAATAATATATTAAGCTCATATGAGCCATTTGTTTTCTTTTGCGGACTCTGATTTAGCTGATTTTAAGACGTCATTTTTCAATGCTCGATTTTCGTGCCCCGAAAAGTTTTATTTTTTTTGAAATTTTAAGTTTTTGGAATTCAAAAAATAATATATTAAGCCCTTATGAGACATTTGTATTGTTTTTCGGACTCTGATTTTGCTGATTTTTAGACGTCATTTTTCAGTGCTCGACTTTCGTGCCCAGAAAAGTTTCATTTTTTTTGACATTTTAAATTTTGGAAAGTCAAAAAATAATATATTAAGCACATAGGAGCTATTTGTTTTATTTTTCGGACTCTGATTTTGCTGATTTTAAGACGTCATTTACAGGGCTCGATTTTCGTGCCCCGAAAAGTTTCATTTTTTTTTACATTTTAAGTTTTGGGATGTCAAAAAATAATATATGCAGCACTTAGGATACATTTGTATTGTTTTTCGGATTCTAATTTTGCTGATTATTAGACGTCATTTTTCAGGGCTTGACTTTCGTGCCCAGAAAAGTTTCATTTTTTTTGACATTTTAAGTTTTGGGAAGTCAAAATATAATAAATTAAGAACTTAGGAGCCATTTGTTTTGGTTTTCGGACTCTGATTTTGCTGATTTTAAGACGTCATTTTTCAGGGCTCGATTTTCGTGCCCCGAAAAGGTTCTTTTTTTTTTACATTTTAAGTTTTGGGATGTCAAAAAATAATATATGAAGCACTTAGGATACATTTGTATTGTTTTTCGGACTCTGATGTTGCTGATTTTTATACGTCATTTTTCAGGGCTCGACTTTCGTGCCCCGAAAAGTTTCATTTTTTTTGACATTTTAAGTTTTGGGAAGTCCAAAAATAATATATTAAGCACATAGGAGCCATTTGTTTTGTTTTTCGGACTCTGATTTTGCTAATTTTTAGACTTCATTTTTCAGGGCTCGATTTTCGTGCCCCGAAAAGTTTCATTTTTATTGAAATTTCTAGTTTTGGGAAGTGAAAAAATAATATATTAAGCACTTAGGAGCCATTTGTTTTGTTTTTCGGACTCTGATTTTGCTGATTTTAAGACGTCATTTTTCAGGGCTCGATTTTCGTGCACCGAAAAGGTTCATTTTTTTTTACATTTTAAGTTTTGGGATGTCAAAAAATAATATATGAAGCACTTAGGATACATTTGTTTTGTTTTTCGGACTCTGATTTTGTTTATTTTTAGACGTCTTTTTTCAGGGCTCGACTTTCGTTCCCCGAAAAGTTTCATTTTTTTTGATATTTTAAGTTTTGGGAAGTCAAAAAATAATATATTAAGCACATATGAGCCATTTGTTTTGTTTTTCGGACTCTGATTTAGCTGATTTTAAGACGTCATTTTTTAGGGCTCGATTTTCGTGCCCCGAAAGTTTCATTTTTTTTTAAATTTCAAGTTTTGGGAAGTCAAAAAATAATATATGAAGCACTTAGGACCAATTTGTTTTGTTTTTCGGACATTGATTTTGCTGAGTTTTAGACTTCATTTTTCAGGGCTCGATTTTCGTGCCCCGAAAAGTTTCATTTTTTTTGAAATTTTAAGTTTTTGGAATTCAAAAAATAATATATTAAGCCCTTATGAGACATTTGTATTGTTTTTCGGACTCTGATTTTGCTGATTTTTAGACGTCATTTTTCAGGGCTCGACTTTCGTGCCCAGAAAAGTTTCATTTTTTTTTACATTTTAAATTTTGGAAAGTCAAAAAATAATATATTAAGCACTTAGGAGCTATTTGTTTCGTTTTTCGGACTCTTATTTTGCTGATTTTAAGACGTCATTTACAGGGCTCGATTTTCGTGCCCCGAAAATTTTCATTTTTTTTTACATTTTAAGTTTTGGGATGTCAAAAAATAATATATGCAGCACTTAGGATACATTTGTATTGTTTTTCGGACTCTGATTTTGCTGATTTTTAGACGTCATTTTTCAGGGCTCGACTTTCGTTCCCCGAAAAGTTTCATTTTTTTTGAAATTTCAAGTTTTGGGAAGTCAAAAAATAATATATTAAGCACTTAGGAGACATTTGTATTGTTTTTCGGACTCTGATTTTGCTGATTTTAAGAAGTCATTTTTCAGGGCTCGATTTTCGTGCCCCGAAAAAGTTTCATTTTTTTGACATTTTAAGTTTTGGGAAGTCAAAAAATAATATATTAAGCACTTAGGATACATTTGTATTGTTTTTCGGACTCTGATGTTGCTGATTTTTAGACGTCATTTTTCAGGGCTCGACTTTCGTGCCCCGAAAAGTTTCATTTTTTTTGACATTTTAAGGTTTTGGAAGTTAAAAAACAATATATTAAGCACATAGGAGCCTTTTGTTTTGTTTTTCGGACTCTGATTTTGCTGATTTTTAGACTTCATTTTTAAGGGCTCGATTTTCGTGCCACAAAAAGTTTCATTTTTTTTTAAATTTCAAGTTTTGGGAAGTCAAAAAATAATCTATTAAGCACTTAGGAGCCATTTGTTTTGTTTTTCGGACTCTGATTTTGCTGATTTTAAGACGTCATTTTTGAGGGCTCGATTTTCGTGCTCCGAAAAGGTTCATTTTTTTTTACATTTTAAGTTTTGGGATGTCAAAAGATAATATATGAAGCACTTAGGATACATTTGTATTGTTTTTCGGACTCTGATGTTGCTGATTTTTAGACGTCATTTTTCAGGGCTCGACTTTCGTGCCCCGAAAAGTTTCATTTTTTTGACATTTTAAGTTTTGGGAAGTCAAAAAATAATATATTAAGCACATAGGAGCCATTTGTTTTGTTTTCCGGACTCTAATTTAGCTGATTTTAAGACGTAATTTTTCAGGGCTCGATTTTCGTGCCCCGAAAGTTTCATTTTTTTTTAAATTTCAAGTTTTGGGAAGTCAAAAAATAATATATGAAGCACTTAGGACCAATTTGTTTTATTTTTCGGACTTTGATTTTGCTGATTTTTAGACTTCATTTTTCAGGGCTCGATTTTCGTGCCCCGAAAAGTTTCATTTTTTTTGAAATTTTAAGTTTTTGGAATTCAAAAAATAATATATTAAGCCCTTATGAGACATTTGTATTGTTTTTCGGACTCTGATTTTGCTGATTTTTAGACGCCATTTTTCAGGGCTCGACTTTCGTGCCCAGAAAAGTTTCATTTTTTTTTACATTTTAAATTTTGGAAAGTCAAAAAATAATATATTAAGCACTTAGGAGCTATTTGTTTTGTTTTTCGGACTCTTATTTTGCTGATTTTAAGACGTCATTTACAGGGCTCGATTTTCGTGCCCCGAAACGTTTCATTTTTTTTTACATCTTAAGTCTTGGGATGTCAAAAAATAATATATGCAGCACCTAGGATAAATTTGGATCGTCTTTCGGATTCTGATTTTACTGATTATTAGACGTCATTTTTCAGGGTTTGACTTTCGTGCCCAGAAAAGTTTCATTTTTTTGACATTTTAAGTTTTGGGAAGTCAAAATATAATAAATTAAGAACTTAGGAGCCATTTGTTTTGTTTTTCGGACTCTGATTTTGCTGATTTTAAGACGTCATTTTTCAGGGCTCGATTTTCGTGCCCCGAAAAGGTTCTTTTTTTTTTACATTTTAAGTTTTGGGATGTCAAAAAATAATATATGAAGCACTTAGGATACATTTGTATTGTTTTTCGGACTCTGATGTTGCTGATTTTTAGACGTCATTTTTCAGGGCTCGACTTTCGTGCCCCGAAAAGTTTCATTTTTTTTGACATTTTAAGTTTTGAGAAGTCCAAAAATAATATATTAAGCACATAGGAGCCATTTGTTTTGTTTTTCGGATTTTTATTTTTCTAATTTTTCGACTTCTTTTTTTAGGGCTCGATTTTCGTGCACCAGAAAAGTTTCATTTTTATTGAAATTTCAAGTTTTGGGAAGTCAAAAAATAATATATTAAGCACTTAGGAGACATTTGTATTGTTTTTCGGACTATGATTTTGCTGATTTTTAGACGTCATTTTTCAGGGCTCGACTTTCGTGCCTTGAAAAGTTTCATTTTTTTTGACATTTTAAGTTTTGGGAAGTCAAAAAATAATATATTAAGCACTTAGGAGCCTTTTGTTTTGTTTTTCGGACTCTGATTTTGTTGATTTTAAGACGTTATTTTTGAGGGCTCGATTTTCGTGCCCCGAAAAGGTACATTTTTTTTTCCATTTTAAGTTTGGGATGTCAAAAAATAATATATGAAGCACTTAGGATACATTTGTATTGTTTTTCGGACTCTGATGTTGCTGATTTTTAGATGTCATTTTTCAGGGCTCGACTTTCGTGCCCCGAAAGTTTCATTTTTTTGACATTTTAAGTTTTGGGAAGTCAAAAAATAATATATTAAGCACTTAGGAGCCATTTGTTTTGTTTTTCGGACTCTGATTTTGCTGATTTTAAGACGTCATTTTTGAGGGCTCGATTTTCGTGCCCCGAAAAGGTTCATTTTTTTTTACATTTTAAGTTTGGGATGTCAAAAAATAATATATGAAGCACTTAGGATACATTTGTATTGTTTTTCGGACTCTGATGTTGCTGATTTTTAGACGTCATTTTTCAGGGCTCGACTTTCGTGCCCCGAAAAGTTTCATTTTTTTGACATTTTAAGTTTTGGGAAGTCAAAAAATAATATATTAAGCACATAGGAGCCATTTGTTTTGTTTTTCGGACTCTAATTTAGCTGATTTTAAGACGTCATTTTTCAGGGCTCGATTTTCGTGCCCCGAAAAGTTTCATTTTTTTTGAAATTTTAAGTTTTTGGAATTCAAAAAATAATATATTAAGCCCTTATGAGACATTTGTATTGTTTTTCGGACTCTGATTTTGCTGATTTTTAGACGTCATTTTTCAGTGCACGACTTTCGTGCCCAGACAAGTTCCCTTTTTTTTGTCATTTTAAATTTTGGAAAGTCAAATAATAATCTATTAAGCACTTAGGCGCTATTTGTTTTGTCTTTTGGATTCTTATTTTGCTCATTTTAAGACGTCATTTACAGGGCTCGATTTTCGTGCCCCGAAAAGTTTAATTTTTTTTTACATTTTAAGTTTTGGGATGTCAAAAAATAATATATGCAGCACTTAGGATACATTTGTATTGTTTTTCGGACTCTGATTTTGCTGATTTTTAGACGTCATTTTTCAGGGCTCGACTTTCGTTCCCCGAAAAGTTTCATTTTTTTTGAAATTTTAAGTTTTGGGAAGTCAAAAAATAATATAATAAGCACTTAGGAGACATTTGTATTGTTTTTCGGACTCTGATTTTGATGTTTTTAAGAAGTCATTTTTCAGGGCTCGATTTTCGTGCCCCGAAAAGGTTCATTTTTTTTTAAATTTTAAGTTTTGGGATGTCAAAAAATAATATATGAAGCACTTAGGATACATTTGTATTATTTTTCGGACTCTGATGTTGCTGATTTTTAGACGTTATTTTTTAGGGATCGATTTCCGTGCCCCGAAAAGTTTCATTTTTTTTGAAATTTTAAGTTTTTGGAATTCAAAAAATAATATATTAAGCCCTTATGAGACATTTGTATTGTTTTTCGGACTCTGATTTTGCTTATTTTTAGACGTCATTTTTCAGGGCTCGACTTTCGTGCCCAGAAAAGGTTCATTTTTTTTTAAATTTTAAGTTTTGGGATGTCAAAAAATAATATATGAAGCACTTAGGAGCTATTTGTTTCGTTTTTCGTACTCTTATTTTGCTGATTTTAAGACGTCATTTACAGGGCTCGATTTTCGTGCCCCGAAAAGTTTAATTTTTTTTTACATTTTAAGTTTTGGGATGTCAAAAAATAATATATGCAGCACTTAGGAGACATTTGTATTGTTTTTCGGACTCTGATTTTGCTGATTTTTAGACGTCATTTTTCAGGGCTCGACTTTCGTTCCCCGAAAAGTTTCATTTTTTTTGAAATTTCAAGTTTTGGGAAGTCAAAAAATAATATATTAAGCACTTAGGAGACATTTGTATTGTTTTTCGGACTCTGATTTTGCTGATTTTAAGAAGTCATTTTTCAGGGCTCGATTTTCGTGCCCCGAAAAGGTTCATTTTTTTTTACATTATAAGTTTTGGGATGTCAAAAAATAATATATGAAGCACTTAGGATACATTTGTATTGTTTTTCGGACTCTGATGTTGCTGATTTTTAGACGTCATTTTTCAGGGCTCGACTTTCGTGCCCCGAAAAGTTTCATTTTTTTTGACATTTTAAGTTTTGGGAAGTCAAAAAATAATATATTAAGCACATAGGAGCCATTTGTTTTGTTTTTCGGACTCTGATTTTGCTGATTTTTAGACTTCATTTTTAAGGTCTCGATTTTCGTGCCACAAAAAGTTTCCTTTTTTCTTAAATTTCAAGTTCTGGGAAGTCAAAAAATAATCTATCAAGCACTTAGGAGCCATTTGTATTGTTTTTCGGCCTCTGATTTTGCTGATTTTAAGACGTCATTTTTGAGGGCTCGATTTTCGTGCTCCGAAAAGGTTCATTTTTTTTTACATTTTAAGTTTTGGGATGTCAAAAAATAATATATGAAGCACTTAGGATACATTTGTATTGTTTTTCGGACTCTGATGTTGCTGATTTTTAGACGTCATTTTTCAGGGCTCGACTTTCGTGCCCCGAAAAGTTTCATTTTTTTGACATTTTAAGTTTTGGGAAGTCAAAAAATAATATATTAAGCACATAGGAGCCATTTGTTTTGTTTTCCGGACTCTAATTTAGCTGATTTTAAGACGTAATTTTTCAGGGCTCGATTTTCGTGCCCCGAAAGTTTCATTTTTTTTTAAATTTCAAGTTTTGGGAAGTCAAAAAATAATATATGAAGCACTTAGGACCAATTTGTTTTGTTTTTCGGACTTTGATTTTGCTGAGTTTTAGACTTCATTTTTCAGGGCTCGATTTTCGTGCCCCGAAAAGTTTCATTTTTTCTGAAATTTTAAGTTTTTGGAATTCAAAAAATAATATATTAAGCCCATATGAGACATTTGTATTGTTTTTCGGACTCTGATTTTGCTGATTTTTAGACGCCATTTTTCAGGGCTCGACTTTCGTGCCCAGAAAAGTTTCATTTTTTTTTACATTTTAAATTTTGGAAAGTCAAAAAATAATATATTAAGCACTTAGGAGCTATTTGTTTTGTTTTTCGGACTCTTATTTTGCTAATTTTAAGACGTCATTTACAGGGCTCGATTTTCGTGCCCCGAAAAGTTTCATTTTTTTTTACATTTTAAGTTTTGGGATGTCAAAAAATAATATATGCAGCACTTAGGATACATTTGTATTGTTTTTCGGATTCTGATTTTGCTGATTATTAGACGTCATTTTTCAGGGTTTGACTTTCGTGCCCAGATAAGTTTCATTTTTTTGACATTTTAAGTTTTGGGAAGTCAAAATATAATAAATTAAGAACTTAGGAGCCATTTGTTTTGTTTTTCGGACTCTGATTTTGCTGATTTTAAGACGTCATTTTTCAGGGCTCGATTTTCGTGCCCCGAAAAGGTTCTTTTTTTTTTACATTTTAAGTTTTGGGATGTCAAAAAATAATATATGAAGCACTTAGGATACATTTGTATTGTTTTTCGGACTCTGATGTTGCTGATTTTTAGACGTCATTTTTCAGGGCTCGACTTTCGTGCCCCGAAAAGTTTCATTTTTTTTGACATTTTAAGTTTTGAGAAGTCCAAAAATAATATATTAAGCACATAGGAGCCATTTGTTTTGTTTTTCGGACTTTGATTTTACTAATTTTTAGACTTCATTTTTCAGGGCTCGATTTTCGTGCCCCGAAAAGGTTCATTTTTTTGCAATTTCAAGTTTTGGGAAGTCATAAAATAAGATATTAAGCACTTTGGAGACCTTTGTATTGTTTTTCGGACTATGATTTTGTTGTTTGTTAGACGTCATTTTTCAGGGCTCGACTTTCGTGCCTTGAAAAGTTTCATTTTTTTTGACATTTTAAGTTTTGGGAAGTCAAAAAATAATATATTAAGCACTTAGGAGCCTTTTGTTTTGTTTTTCGGACTCTGATTTTGTTGATTTTATGACCTTATTTTTGAGGGCTCGATTTTCGTGCCCCGAAAAGGTACATTTTTTTTTCCATTTTAAGTTTGGGATGTCAAAAAATAATATATGAAGCACTTAGGATACATTTGTATTGTTTTTCGGACTCTGATGTTGCTGATTTTTAGACGTCATTTTTCAGGGCTCGACTTTCGTGCCCCGAAAAGTTTCATTTTTTTGACATTTTAAGTTTTGGGAAGTCAAAAAATAATATGTTAAGCACTTAGGAGCCATTTGTTTTGTTTTTCGGGCTCTGATGTTGATGGTTTTAAGACGTCATTTGTCAGGGATCGATTGTCGGTCCTCGAAAAGGTTCATTTTTTTTTACATTTTAAGTTTGGGATGTCAAAAAATAATATATGAAGCACTTAGGATACATTTGTATTGTTTTTCGGACTCTGATGTTGCTGATTTTTAGACGTCATTTTTCAGGGCTCGACTTTCGTGCCCCGAAAAGTTTCATTTTTTTGACATTTTAAGTTTTGGGAAGTCAAAAAATAATATATTAAGCACATAGGAGCCATTTGTTTTGTTTTTCGGACTCTGATTTTGCTGATTTTAAGACGTCATTTTTTAGGGCTCGATTTTCGTGCCCCGAAAAGTTTCATTTTTTTTGAAATTTTAAGTTTTTGGAATTCAAAAAATAATATATTAAGCCCTTATGAGACATTTGTATTGTTTTTCGGACTCTGATTTTGCTGATTTTTAGACGTCATTTTTCAGTGCACGACTTTCGTGCCCAGAAAAGTTTCATTTTTTTTGACATTTTAAATTTTGGAAAGTCAAAAAATAATATATTAAGCACTTAGGAGCTATTTGTTTTGTTTTTCGGACTCTTATTTTGCTTATTTTAAGACGTCATTTACAGGGCTCGATTTTCGTGCCCCGAAAAGTTTCATTTTTTTTGACATTTTAAGTTTTGGGATGTCAAAAAATGATATATGCAGCACTTAGGAGACATTTGTTTTGTTTTTCGGACTCTGATTTTGCTGATTTTTAGACGTCATTTTTCAGGGCTCGACTTTCGTTCCCCGAAAAGTTTCATTTTTTTTGAAATTTCAAGTTTTGGGAAGTCAAAAAATAATATATTAAGCACTTAGGAGACATTTGTATTGTTTTTCGGACTCTGATTTTGCTGATTTTAAGAAGTCATTTTTCAGGGCTCGATTTTCGTGCCCCGAAAAGGTTCATTTTTTTTTACATTTTAAGTTTTGGGATGTCAAAAAATAATATATGAAGCACTTAGGATACATTTGTATTGTTTTTCCGACTCTGATGTTGCTGATTTTTAGACGTCATTTTTCAGGGCTCGACTTTCGTGCCCCGAAAAGTTTCATTTTTTTTGACATTTTAAGTTTTGGGAAGTCAAAAAATAATATAGTAATCACTTAGGAGCCATTTGTTTTGTTTTTCGGACTCTGATTTTGCTGATTTTTAGACTTCATTTTTAAGGTCTCGATTTTCGTGCCACAAAAAGTTTCATTTTTTTTTAAATTTCAAGTTTTGGGAAGTCAAAAAATAATCTATTAAGCACTTAGGAGCCATTTGTTTTGTTTTTCGGACTCTGATTTTGCTGATTTTAAGACGTCATTTTTTAGGGCTCGATTTTCGTGCTCCGAAAAGGTTCATTTTTTTTTACATTTTAAGTTTTGGGATGTCAAAAAATAATATATGAAGCACTTAGGATACATTTGTATTGTTTTTCGGACTCTGATGTTGCTGATTTTTAGACGTCATTTTTCAGGGCTCGACTTTCGTGCCCCGAAAAGTTTCATTTTTTTGACATTTTAAGTTTTGGGAAGTCAAAAAATAATATATTAAGCACATAGGAGCCATTTGTTTTGTTTTCCGGACTCTAATTTAGCTGATTTTAAGACGTAATTTTTCAGGGCTCAATTTTCGTGCCCCGAAAGTTTCATTTTTTTTTAATTTCAAGTTTTGGGAAGTCAAAAAATAATATATGAAGCACTTAGGACCAATTTGTTTTATTTTTCGGACTTTGATTTTGCTGAGTTTTAGACTTCATTTTTCAGGGCTCGATTTTCGTGCCCCGAAAAGTTTCATTTTTTTTGAAATTTTAAGTTTTTGGAATTCAAAAAATAATATATTAAGCCCTTATGAGACATTTGTATTGTTTTTCGGACTCTGATTTTGCTGATTTTTAGACGCCATTTTTCAGGGCTCGACTTTCGTGCCCAGAAAAGTTTCATTTTTTTTTACATTTTAAATTTTGGAAAGTCAAAAAATAATATATTAAGCACTTAGGAGCTATTTGTTTTGTTTTTCGGACTCTTATTTTGCTGATTTTAAGACGTCATTTACAGGGCTCGATTTTCGTGCCCCGAAAAGTTTCATTTTTTTTTACATTTTAAGTTTTGGGATGTCAAAAAATAATATATGCAGCACTTAGGATACATTTGTATTGTTTTTCGGATTCTGATTTTGCTGATTATTAGACGTCATTTTTAAGGGTTTGACTTTCGTGCCCAGAAAAGTTTCATTTTTTTGACATTTTAAGTTTTGGGAAGTCAAAATATAATAAATTAAGAACTTAGGAGCCATTTGTTTTGTTTTTCGGACTCTGATTTTGCTGATTTTAAGACGTCATTTTTCAGGGCTCGATTTTCGTGCCCCGAAAAGGTTCTTTTTTTTTTACATTTTAAGTTTTGGGATGTCAAAAAATAATATATGAAGCACTTAGGATACATTTGTATTGTTTTTCGGACTCTGATGTTGCTGATTTTTAGACGTCATTTTTCAGGGCTCGACTTTCGTGCCCCGAAAAGTTTCATTTTTTTTGACATTTTAAGTTTTGAGAAGTCCAAAAATAATATATTAAGCACATAGGAGCCATTTGTTTTGTTTTTCGGACTTTGATTTTACTAATTTTTAGACTTCATTTTTCAGGGCTCGATTTTCGTGCCCCGAAAAGTTTCATTTTTTTTACAATTTCAATTTTGGGGAAGCCAAAAAATAATATATTAAGCACTTAGGAGACATTTGTATTGTTTTTCGGACTCTGATTTTGCTGATTTTTAGACGTCATTTTTCAGGGCTCGACTTTCTTGCCTTGAAAGGTTTCATTTTTTTTGACATTTTAAGTTTTGGGAAGTCAAAAAATAATATATTAAGCACTTAAGAGCCTTTTGTTTTGTTTTTCGGACTCTGATTTTGTTGATTTTAAGACGTTATTTTTGAGGGCTCGATTTTCGTGCCCCGAAAAGGTACATTTTTTTTTCCATTTTAAGTTTGGGATGTCAAAAAATAATATATGAAGCACTTAGGATACATTTGTATTGTTTTTCGGACTCTGATGTTGCTGATTTTTAGACGTCATTTTTCAGGGCTCGACTTTCGTGCCCCGAAAAGTTTCATTTTTTTGACATTTTAAGTTTTGGGAAGTCAAAAAATAATATATTAAGCACTTAGGAGCCATTTGTTTTGTTTTTCGGACTCTGATTTTGCTGATTTTAAGACGTCATTTTTGAGGGCTCGATTTTCGTGCCCCGAAAAGGTTCATTTTTTTTTACATTTTAAGTTTGGGATGTCAAAAAATAATATATGAAGCACTTAGGATACATTTGTATTGTTTTTCGGACTCTGATGTTGCTGATTTTTAGACGTCATTTTTCAGGGCTCGACTTTCGTGCCCCGAAAAGTTTCATTTTTTTGACATTTTAAGTTTTGGGAAGTCAAAAAATAATATATTAAGCACATAGGAGCCATTTGTTTTGTTTTTCGGACTCTAATTTAGCTGATTTTAAGACGTCATTTTTCAGGGCTCGATTTTCGTGCCCCGAAAAGTTTCATTTTTTTTGAAATTTTAAGTTTTTGGAATTCAAAAAATAATATATTAAGCCCTTATGAGACATTTGTATTGTTTTTCGGACTCTGATTTTGCTGATTTTTAGACGTCATTTTTCAGTTCACGACTTTCGTGCCCAGAAAAGTTTCATTTTTTTTGACATTTTAAGTTTTGGAAACTCAAAAAATACTATATTAAGCACTTAGGAGCTATTTGTTTTGTTTTTCGGACTCTTATTTTGCTTATTTTAAGACGTCATTTACAGGGCTCGATTTTCGTGCCCCGAAAAGTTTAATTTTTTTTTACATTTTAAGTTTTGGGATGTCAAAAAATAATATATGCAGCACTTAGGATACATTTGTATTGTTTTTCGGACTCTGATTTTGCTGATTTTTAGACGTCATTTTTCAGGGCTCGACTTTCGTTCCCCGAAAAGTTTCATTTTTTTTGAAATTTCAAGTTTTGGGAAGTCAAAAAATAATATATTAAGCACTTAGGTGACATTTGTATTGTTTTTCGGACTCTGATTTTGCTGATTTTAAGAAGTCATTTTTCAGGGCTCGATTTTCGTGCCCCGAAAAGGTTCATTTTTTTTTAAATTTTAAGTTTTTGGATGTCAAAAAATAATATATGAAGCACTTATGATACATTTGTATTATTTTTCGGACTCTGATTTTGCTGATTTTTAGACGTCATTTTTCAGGGCTCGATTTTCGTGCCCCGAAAAGTTTCATTTTTTTTGAAATTTTAAGTTTTTGGAATTCAAAAAATAATATATTAAGCCCTTATGAGACATTTGTATTGTTTTTCGGACTCTGATTTTGCTGATTTTTAGACGTCATTTTTCAGGGCTCGACTTTCGTGCCAAAAAAGGTTTCTTTTTTTTTTACATTTTAAATTTTGGAAAGTCAAAAAATAATATATTAAGCACTTAGGAGCTATTTGTTTTGTTTTTCGGACTCTTATTTTGCTGATTTTAAGACGTCATTTACAGGGCTCGATTTTCGTGCCCCGAAAAGTTTAATTTTTTTTTACATTTTAAGTTTTGGGATGTCAAAAAATAATATATGCAGCACTTAGGATACATTTGTATTGTTTTTCGGACTCTGATTTTGCTGATTTTTAGACGTCATTTTTCAGGGCTCGACTTTCGTTCCCCGAAAAGTTTCATTTTTTTTGAAATTTCAAGTTTTGGGAAGTCAAAAAATAATATATTAAGCACTTAGGAGACATTTGTATTGTTTTTCGGACTCTGATTTTGCTGATTTTAAGAAGTCATTTTTCAGGGCTCGACTTTCGTGCCCCGAAAAGGTTCATTTTTTTTTTACATTTTAAGTTTTGGGATGTCAAAAAATAATATATGAAGCACTTAGGATACATTTGTATTGTTTTTCGGACTCTGATGTTGCTGATTTTTAGACGTCATTTTTCAGGGCTCGACTTTCGTGCCCCGAAAAGTTTCATTTTTTTTGACATTTTAAGTTTTGGGAAGTCAAAAAATAATATATTAAGCACATAGGAGCCATTTGTTTTGTTTTTCGGACTCTGATTTTGCTGATTTTTAGACTTCATTTTTAAGGTCTCGATTTTCGTGCCACAAAAAGTTTCATTTTTTTTTAAATTTCAAGTTTTGGGAAGTCAAAAAATAATCTATTAAGCACTTAGGAGCCATTTGTTTTGTTTTTTGGACTCTGATTTTGCTGATTTTAAGACGTCTTTTTTGAGGGGTCGATTTTCGTGCTCCGAAAAGGTTCATTTTTTTTTACATTTTCAGTTTTCGGCTGTCAAAAATTAATATATGCATCACTTAGGATACATTTGTATTGTTTTTCGGACTCTGATGTTGCTGATTTTTAGACGTCATTTTTCAGGGCTCGACTTTCGTGCCCCGAAAAGTTTCATTTTTTTTGACATTTTAAGTTTTGAGAAGTCCAAAAATAATATATTAAGCACATAGGAGCCATTTGTTTTGTTTTTCGGACTTTGATTTTACTAATTTTTAGACTTCATTTTTCAGGGCTCGATTTTCGTGCCCCGAAAAGTTTCATTTTTATTGAAATTTCAAGTTTTGGGAAGTCAAAAAATAATATATTAAGCACTTAGGAGACATTTGTATTGTTTTTCGGACAATGATTTTGCTGATTTTTAGAAGTCATTTTTCAGGGCTCGCCTTTCGTGCCTTGAAAAGTTTCATTTTTTTTGACATTTTAAGTTTTGGGAAGTCAAAAAATAATATATTAAGCACTTAGGAGCCTTTTGTTTTGTTTTTCGGACTCTGATTTTGTTGATTTTAAGACGTTATTTTTGAGGGCTCGATTTTCGTGCCCCGAAAAGGTACATTTTTTTTTCCATTTTAAGTTTGGGATGTCAAAAAATAATATATGAAGCACTTAGGATACATTTGTATTGTTTTTCGGACTCTGATGTTGCTGATTTTTAGACGTCATTTTTCAGGGCTCGACTTTCGTGCCCCGAAAAGTTTCATTTTTTTGACATTTTAAGTTTTGGGAAGTCAAAAAATAATATATTAAGCACTTAGGAGCCATTTGTTTTGTTTTTCGGACTCTGATTTTGCTGATTTTAAGACGTCATTTTTGAGGGCTCGATTTTCGTGCCCCGAAAAGGTTCATTTTTTTTTACATTTTAAGTTTGGGATGTCAAAAAATAATATATGAAGCACTTAGGATACATTTGTATTGTTTTTCGGACTCTGATGTTGCTGATTTTTAGACGTCATTTTTCAGGGCTCGACTTTCGTGCCCCGAAAAGTTTCATTTTTTTGACATTTTAAGTTTTGGGAAGTCAAAAAATAATATATTAAGCACATAGGAGCCATTTGTTTTGTTTTTCGGACTCTAATTTAGCTGATTTTAAGACGTCATTTTTCAGGGCTCGACTTTCGTGCCTAGAAAAGTTTCATTTTTTTTGAAATTTTAAGTTTTTGGAATTCAAAAAATAATATATTAAGCCCTTATGAGACATTTGTATTGTTTTTCGGACTCTGATTTTGCTGATTTTTAGACGTCATTTTTAAGTGCACGACTTTCGTGCCCAGAAAAGTTTCATTTTTTTTGACATTTTAAATTTTGGAAAGTCAAAAAATAATATATTAAGCACTTAGGAGCTATTTGTTTTGTTTTTCGGACTCTTATTTTGCTTATTTTAAGACGTCATTTACAGGGCTCGATTTTCGTGCCCCGAAAAGTTTAATTTTTTTTTACATTTTAAGTTTTGGGATGTCAAAAAATAATATATGCAGCACTTAGGATACATTTGTATTGTTTTTCGGACTCTGATTTTGCTGATTTTTAGACGTTATTTTTCTGGGCTCGACTTTCGTTCCTAGAAAAGTTTCATTTTTTTTGAAATTTCAAGTTTTGGGAAGTCAAAAAATAATATATTAAGCACTTAGGAGACATTTGTATTGTTTTTCGGACTCTGATTTTGCTGATTTTAAGAAGTCATTTTTCAGGGCTCGATTTTCGTGCCCCGAAAAGGTTCATTTTTTTTTAAATTTTAAGTTTTGGGATGTCAAAAAATAATATATGAAGCACTTAGGATACATTTGTATTATTTTTCGGACTCTGATGTTGCTGATTTTTAGACGTCATTTTTTAGGGCTCGACTTTCGTGCCCCGAAAAGTTTCATTTTTTTTGACATTTTAAGTTTTGGGAAGTCAAAAAATAATATATTAAGCACATAGGAGCCATTTGTTTTGTTTTTCGGACTCTGATTTTGCTGATTTTTAGACTTCATTTTTAAGGTCTCGATTTTCGTGCCACGAAAAGTTTCATTTTTTTTTAAATTTCAAGTTTTGGGAAGTCAAAAAATAATCTATTAAGCACTTAGGAGCCATTTGTTTTATTTTTCGGACTCTGATTTTGCTGATTTTAAGACGTCATTTTTTAGGGCTCGATTTTCGTGCTCCGAAAAGGTTCATTTTTTTTTACATTTTAAGTTTTGGGATGTCAAAAAATAATATATGAAGCACTTAGGATACATTTGTATTGTTTTTCGGACTCTGATGTTGCTGATTTTTAGACGTCATTTTTCAGGGCTCGACTTTCGTGCCCCGAAAAGTTTCATTTTTTTGACATTTTAAGTTTTGGGAAGTCAAAAAATAATATATTAAGCACATAGGAGCCATTTGTTTTGTTTTCCGGACTCTAATTTAGCTGATTTTAAGACGTAATTTTTCAGGGCTCGATTTTCGTGCCCCGAAAGTTTCATTTTTTTTTAAATTTCAAGTTTTGGGAAGTCAAAAAATAATATATGAAGCACTTAGGACCAATTTGTTTTGTTTTTCGGACTTTGATTTTGCTGAGTTTTAGACTTCATTTTTCAGGGCTCGATTTTCGTGCCCCTAAAAGTTTCATTTTTTTTGAAATTTTAAGTTTTTGGAATTCAAAAAATAATATATTAAGCCCTTATGAGACATTTGTATTGTTTTTCGGACTCTGATTTTGCTGATTTTTAGACGCCATTTTTCAGGGCTCGACTTTCGTGCCCAGAAAAGTTTCATTTTTTTTTACATTTTTTATTTTTTTTAGTCAAAAAATAATATATTTAGCAATTAGGAGCTATTTGTTTTGTTTTTCGGACTCTTATTTTGCTGATTTTAAGACGTCATTTACAGGGCTCGATTTTCGTGCCCCGAAAAGTTTCATTTTTTTTTACATTTTAAGTTTTGGGATGTCAAAAAATAATATATGCGGCACTTAGGATACATTTGTATTGTTTTTCGGATTCTGATTTTGCTGATTATTAGACGTCATTTTTCAGGGTTTGACTTTCGTGCCCAGAAAAGTTTCATTTTTTTGACATTTTAAGTTTTGGGAAGTCAAAAAATAATATATTAAGCACATAGGAGCCATTTGTTTTGTTTTCCGGACTCTAATTTAGCTGATTTTGGGACGTCATTTTTCAGGGCTCGATTTTCGTGCCGCGCAAGTTTCCTTTTTTTTTACATTTCAAGTTTTGGGGAGTCGAGAAATAATATATGAAGCACTTAGGACCAATTTGTTTTGTTTTTCGGGCTTTGATTTTGCTGAGTTTTAGACTTCATTTTTCAGGGCTCGATTTTCGTGCCCCGAAAAGATTCATTTTTTTTGAAATTTTAAGTTTTTGGAATTCAAAAAATAATATATTAAGCCCTTATGAGACATTTGTATTATTTTTCGGACTCTGATTTTGCTGATTTTTAGACGCCATTTTTCAGGGCTCGACTTTCGTGCCCAGAAAAGTTTCATTTTTTTTTACATTTTAAATTTTGGAAAGTCAAAAAATAATATATTAAGCACTTAGGAGCAATTTGTTTTGTTTTTCGGACTCTTATTTTGCTGATTTTAAGACGTCATTTACAGGGCTCGATTTTCGTGCCCCGAAAAGTTTCATTTTTTTTTACATTTTAAGTTTTGGGATGTCAAAAAATAATATATGCAGCACTTAGGATACATTTGTATTGTTTTTCGGATTTTGATTTTGCTGATTATTAGACGTCATTTTTCAGGGTTTGACTTTCGTGCCCAGAAAAGTTTCAATTTTTTGACATTTTAAGTTTTGGGAAGTCAAAATATAATAAATTAAGAACTTAGGAGCCATTTGTTTTGTTTTTCGGACTCTGATTTTGCTGATTTTAAGACGTCATTTTTCAGGGCTCGATTTTCGTGCCCCGGAAAAGTTCCTTTTTTTTTACCATTTTAAGTTTTGGGATGTCAAAAAATAATATATGAAGCACTTATGATACATTTGTATTGTTTTTCGGACTCTGATGTTGCTGATTTTTAGACGTCATTTTTCAGGGCTCGACTTTCGTGCCCCGAAAAGTTTCATTTTTTTTGACATTTTAAGTTTTGAGAAGTCCAAAAATAATATATTAAGCACATAGGAGCCATTTGTTTTGTTTTTCGGACTCTTATTTTGCTAATTTTTAGACTTCATTTTTCAGGGCTCGATTTTCGTGCCCCGAAAAGTTTCATTTTTATTGAAATTTCAAGTTTTGGGAGGTCAAAAAATAATATATTAAGCACTTACGAGCCATTTGTTTTGTTTTTCCGGGTTCTGTTTTTGCTGTTTTTAAGACGTCTTTTTTCGGGGCTCGATTTTCGTGCACCGAAAAGGTTCATTTTTTTTTACATTTTAAGTTTTGGGATGTCAAAAAATAATATATGAAGCACTTAGGATACATTTGTATTGTTTTTCGGACTCTGATTTTGCTGATTTTTAGACGTCATTTTTCAGGGCTCGACTTTCGTTCCACGAAAAGTTTCATTTTTTTTGAAATTTCAAGTTTTGGGAAGTCAAAAAATAATATATTAAGCACTTAGGAGACATTTGTATCGTTTTTCGGACTCTGATTTTGCTGATTTTTAGACGTCATTTTTCAGGGCTCGACTTTCGTGCCTAGAAAAGTTTCATTTTTTTTGACATTTTAAATTTTGGGAAGTCAAAAAATAATATATTAAGCACTTAGGAGCCTTTTGTTTTGTTTTTCGGACTCTGATTTTGCTGATTTTAAGACGTTATTTTTGAGGGCTCGATTTTCGTGCCCCGAAAAGGTACATTTTTTTTTCCATTTTAAGTTTGGGATGTCAAAAAATAATATATGAAGCACTTAGGATACATTTGTATTGTTTTTCGGACTCTGATGTTGCTGATTTTTAGACGTCATTTTTCAGGGCTCGACTTTCGTGCCCCGAAAAGTTTCATTTTTTTGACATTTTAAGTTTTGGGAAGTCAAAAAATAATATATTAAGCACATAGGAGCCATTTGTTTTGTTTTTCGGACTCTAATTTAGCTGATTTTAAGACGTCATTTTTCTGGGCTCGACTTTCGTGCCTAGAAAAGTTTCATTTTTTTTGAAATTTTAAGTTTTTGGAATTCAAAAAATAATATATTAAGCCCTTATGAGACATTTGTATTGTTTTTCGGACTCTGATTTTGCTGATTTTTAGACGTCATTTTTCAGTGCACGACTTTCGTGCCCAGAAAAGTTTCATTTTTTTTGACATTTTAAATTTTGGAAAGTCAAAAAATAATATATTAAGCACTTAGGAGCTATTTGTTTTGTTTTTCGGACTCTTATTTTGCTGATTTTAAGACGTCATTTAAAGGGCTCGATTTTCGTGCCCCGAAAAGTTTAATTTTTTTTTACATTTTAAGTTTTGGGATGTCAAAAAATAATATATGCAGCACTTAGGATACATTTGTATTGTTTTTCGGACTCTGATTTTGCTGATTTTTAGACGTCATTTTTCAGGGCTCGACTTTCGTTCCCCGAAAAGTTTCATTTTTTTTGAAATTTCAAGTTTTGGGAAGTCAAAAAATAATATATTAAGCACTTATGAGACATTTGTATTGTTTTTCGGACTCTGATTTTGCTGATTTTAAGAAGTCATTTTTCAGGGCTCGATTTTCGTGCCCCGAAAAGGTTCATTTTTTTTTAAATTTTAAGTTTTGGGATGTCAAAAAATAATATATGAAGCACTTAGGATACATTTGTATTGTTTTTCGGACTCTGATGTTGCTGATTTTTAGACGTCCTTTTTCAGGGCTCGACTTCCGTGCCCCCAAAAGTTTCATTTTTTTTGACATTTTAAGTTTTGGGAAGTCAAAAAATAATATATTAAGCACATAGGAGCCATTTGTTTTGTTTTTCGGAATTTGATTTTGCTGATTTTTAGACTTCATTTTTAAGGTCTCGATTTTCGTGCCACGAAAAGTTTCATTTTTTTTTAAATTTCAAGTTTTTGGAAGTCAAAAAATAATTTATTAATCACTTAGGCGCCATTTGTTTTGTTTTTCGGACTCTGATTTTGCTGATTTTAAGACGTCATTTTTGAGGGCTCGATTTTCGTGCTCCGAAAAGGTTCATTTTTTTTTACATTTTAAGTTTTGTGATGTCAAAAAATAATATATGAAGCACTTAGGATACATTTGTATTGTTTTTCGGACTCTGATGTTGCTGATTTTTAGACGTCATTTTTCAGGGCTCGACTTTTGCGCCCCGAAAAGTTTCATTTTTTTGACATTTTAAGTTTTAGGAAGTCAAAAAATAATATATTAAGCACATAGGAGCCATTTGTTTTGTTTTCCGGACTCTAATTTAGCTGATTTTAAGACGTAATTTTTCAGGGCTCGATTTTCGTGCCCCGAAAGTTTCATTTTTTTTTAAATTTCAAGTTTTGGGAAGTCAAAAAATAATATATGAAGCACTTAGGACCAATTTGTTTTGTTTTTCGGACTTTGATTTTGCTGAGTTTTAGACTTCATTTTTCAGGGCTCGATTTTCGTGCCCCTAAAAGTTTCATTTTTTTTGAAATTTTAAGTTTTTGGAATTCAAAAAATAATATATTAAGCCCTTATGAGACATTTGTATTGTTTTTCGGACTCTGATTTTGCTGATTTTTAGACGCCATTTTTCAGGGCTCGACTTTCGTGCCCAGAAAAGTTTCATTTTTTTTTACATTTTAAATTTTGGAAAGTCAAAAAATAATATATTAAGCACTTAGGAGCTATTTGTTTTGTTTTTCGGACTCTTATTTTGCTGATTTTAAGACGTCATTTACAGGGCTCGATTTTCGTGCCCCGAAAAGTTTCATTTTTTTTTACATTTTAAGTTTTGGGATGTCAAAAAATAATATATGCAGCACTTAGGATACATTTGTATTGTTTTTCGGATTTTGATTTTGCTGATTATTAGACGTCATTTTTCAGGGTTTGACTTTCGTGCCCAGAAAAGTTTCAATTTTTTGACATTTTAAGTTTTGGGAAGTCAAAATATAATAAATTAAGAACTTAGGAGCCATTTGTTTTGTTTTTCGGACTCTGATTTTGCTGATTTTAAGACGTCATTTTTCAGGGCTCGATTTTCGTGCCCCGAAAAAGTTCTTTTTTTTTTACATTTTAAGTTTTGGGATGTCAAAAAATAATATATGAAGCACTTATGATACATTTGTATTGTTTTTCGGACTCTGATGTTGCTGATTTTTAGACGTCATTTTTCAGGGCTCGACTTTCGTGCCCCGAAAAGTTTCATTTTTTTTGACATTTTAAGTTTTGAGAAGTCCAAAAATAATATATTAAGCACATAGGAGCCATTTGTTTTGTTTTTCGGACTCTTATTTTGCTAATTTTTAGACTTCATTTTTCAGGGCTCGATTTTCGTGCCCCGAAAAGTTTCATTTTTATTGAAATTTCAAGTTTTGGGAGGTCAAAAAATAATATATTAAGCACTTACGAGCCATTTGTTTTGTTTTTCCGGACTCTGATTTTGCTGATTTTAAGACGTCATTTTTCAGGGCTCGATTTTAGTGCACCGAAAAGGTTCATTTTTTTTTACATTTTAAGTTTTGGGATGTCAAAAAATAATATATGAAGCACTTAGGATACATTTGTATTGTTTTTCGGACTCTGATTTTGCTGATTTTTAGACGTCATTTTTCAGGGCTCGACTTTCGTTCCACGAAAAGTTTCATTTTTTTTGAAATTTCAAGTTTTGGGAAGTCAAAAACTAATATATTCACCACTTAGCAGACCTTTGTATCGTTTTTCGGACTCTGATTTTGCTGATTTTTAGACGTCATTTTTCAGGGCTCGACTTTCGTGCCTAGAAAAGTTTCATTTTTTTTGACATTTTAAATTTTGGGAAGTCAAAAAATAATATATTAAGCACTTAGGAGCCTTTTGTTTTGTTTTTCGGACTCTGATTTTGCTGATTTTAAGACGTTATTTTTGAGGGCTCGATTTTCGTGCCCCGAAAAGGTACATTTTTTTTTCCATTTTAAGTTTGGGATGTCAAAAAATAATATATGAAGCACTTAGGATACATTTGTATTGTTTTTCGGACTCTGATGTTGCTGATTTTTAGACGTCATTTTTCAGGGCTCGACTTTCGTGCCCCGAAAAGTTTCATTTTTTTGACATTTTAAGTTTTGGGAAGTCAAAAAATAATATATTAAGCACATAGGAGCCATTTGTTTTGTTTTTCGGACTCTAATTTAGCTGATTTTAAGACGTCATTTTTCAGGGCTCGATTTTCGTGCCCCGAAAAGTTTCATTTTTTTTGAAATTTTAAGTTTTTGGAATTCAAAAAATAATATATTAAGCCCTTATGAGACATTTGTATTGTTTTTCGGACTCTGATTTTGCTGATTTTTAGACGTCATTTTTCAGTGCACGACTTTCGTGCCCAGAAAAGTTTCATTTTTTTTGACATTTTAAATTTTGGAAAGTCAAAAAATAATATATTAAGCCCTTAGGTGCTATTTGTTTTGTTTTTCGGACTCTTATTTTGCTGATTTTAAGACGTCATTTAGAGGGCTCGATTTTCGTGCCCCGAAAAGTTTAATTTTTTTTTACATTTTAAGTTTTGGGATGTCAAAAAATAATATATGCAGCACTTAGGATACATTTGTATTGTTTTTCGGACTCTGATTTTGCTGATTTTTAGACGTCATTTTTCAGGGCTCGACTTTCGTTCCCCGAAAAGTTTCATTTTTTTTGAAATTTCAAGTTTTGGGAAGTCAAAAAATAATATATTAAGCACTTATGAGACATTTGTATTGTTTTTCGGACTCTGATTTTGCTGATTTTAAGAAGTCATTTTTCAGGGCTCGATTTTCGTGCCCCGAAAAGGTTCATTTTTTTTTAAATTTTAAGTTTTGGGATGTCAAAAAATAATATATGAAGCACTTAGGATACATTTGTATTGTTTTTCGGACTCTGATGTTGCTGATTTTTAGACGTCATTTTTCAGGGCTCGACTTTCGTGCCCCGAAAAGTTTCATTTTTTTTGACATTTTAAGTTTTGGGAAGTCAAAAAATAATATATTAAGCACATAGGAGCCATTTGTTTTGTTTTTCGGCATCTGATTTTGCTGATTTTTAGACTTCATTTTTAAGGTCTCGATTTTCGTGCCACGAAAAGTTTCATTTTTTTTTAAATTTCAAGTTTTTGGAAGTCAAAAAATAATCTATTAAGCACTTAGGAGCCATTTGTTTTGTTTTTCGGACTCTGATTTTGCTGATTTTAAGACGTCATTTTTGAGGGCTCGATTTTCGTGCTCCGAAAAGGTTCATTTTTTTTTACATTTTAAGTTTTGGGATGTCAAAAAATAATATATGAAGCACTTAGGATACATTTGTATTGTTTTTCGGACTCTGATGTTGCTGATTTTTAGACGTCATTTTTCAGGGCTCGACTTTCGTGCCCCGAAAAGTTTCATTTTTTTGACATTTTAAGTTTTAGGAAGTCAAAAAATAATATATTAAGCACATAGGAGCCATTTGTTTTGTTTTCCGGACTCTAATTTAGCTGATTTTAAGACGTAATTTTTCAGGGTTAGATTTTCGTGCCCCGAAAGTTTCATTTTTTTTTAAATTTCAAGTTTTGGGAAGTCAAAAAATAATATATGAAGCACTTAGGACCAATTTGTTTTGTTTTTCGGACTTTGATTTTGCTGAGTTTTAGACTTCATTTTTCAGGGCTCGATTTTCGTGCCCCTAAAAGTTTCATTTTTTTTGAAATTTTAAGTTTTTGGAATTCAAAAAATAATATATTAAGCCCTTATGAGACATTTGTATTGTTTTTCGGACTCTGATTTTGCTGATTTTTAGACGCCATTTTTCAGGGCTCGACTTTCGTGCCCAGAAAAGTTTCATTTTTTTTTACATTTTAAATTTTGGAAAGTCAAAAAATAATATATTAAGCACTTAGGAGCTATTTGTTTTGTTTTTCGGACTCTTATTTTGCTGATTTTAAGACGTCATTTACAGGGCTCGATTTTCGTGCCCCGAAAAGTTTTATTTTTTTTTACATTTTAATTTTTGGGATGTCAAAAAATAATATATGCAGCACTTAGGATACATTTGTATTGTTTTTCGGATTCTGATTTTGCTGATTATTAGACGTCATTTTTCAGGGTTTGACTTTCGTGCCCAGAAAAGTTTCATTTTTTTGACATTTTAAGTTTTGGGAAGTCAAAAAATAATATATTAAGCACATAGGAGCCATTTGTTTTGTTTTCCGGACTCTAATTTAGCTGATTTTAAGACGTAATTTTTCAGGGCTCGATTTTCGTGCCCCGAAAGTTTCATTTTTTTTTAAATTTCAAGTTTTGGGAAGTCAAAAAATAATATATTAAGCACTTAGGACCAATTTCTTTTGTTTTTCGGACTTTGATTTTGCTGAGTTTTAGACTTCATTTTTCAGGGCTCGATTTTCGTGCCCCGAAAAGTTTCATTTTTTTTGAAATTTTAAGTTTTTGGAATTCAAAAAATAATATATTAAGCCCTTATGAGACATTTGTATTGTTTTTCGGACTCTGATTTTGCTGATTTTTATACGCCATTTTTCACGGCTCGACTTTCGTGCGCAGAAAAGTTTCATTTTTTTTTTACATTTTAAATTTTGGAAAGTCAAAAAATAATATATTAAGCACTTAGGAGCTATTTGTTTTGTTTTTCGGACTCTTATTTTGCTGATTTTAAGACGTCATTTACAGGGCTCGATTTTCGTGCCCCGAAAAGTTTCATTTTTTTTTACATTTTAAGTTTTGGGATGTCAAAAAATAATATATGCAGCACTTAGGATACATTTGTATTGTTTTTCGGATTCTGATTTTGCTGATTATTAGACGTCATTTTTCAGGGTTTGACTTTCGTGCCCAGAAAAGTTTCATTTTTTTGACATTTTAAGTTTTGGGAAGTCAAATAATAATAAATTAAGAACTTAGGAGCCATTTGTTTTGTTTTTCGGTCTCTGATTTTGCTGATTTTAAGACGTCATTTTCCAGGGCTCGATTTTCGTGCCCCGAAAAGGTTCTTTTTTTTTTACATTTTAAGTTTTGGGATGTCAAAAAATAATATATGAAGCACTTAGGATACATTTGTATTGCTTTCCGGACTCTGATTTTGCTGATTTTAAGACGTCATTTTTCAGGGCTCGACTTTCGTGCACCGAAAACTTTCATTTTTTTTGACATTTTAAGTTTTGAGAAGTCCAAAAATAATATATTAAGCACATAGGAGCCATTTGTTTTGTTTTTCGGACTCTGATTTTGCTAATTTTTAGACTACATTTTTCAGGGCTCGATTTTCGTGCCCCGAAAAGTTTCATTTTTATTGAAATTTCAAGTTTTGGGAAGTCAAAAAATAATATATTAAGCACTTACGAGCCATTTGTTTTGTTTTTCCGGACTCTGATTTTGCTGATTTTAAGACGTCATTTTTCAGGGCTCGATTTTCGTGCACCGAAAAGGTTCATTTTTTTTTAAATTTCAAGTTTTGGGAAGTCAAAAAATAATATATTAAGGACTTAGGAGACATTTGTATTATTTTTCGGACTCTGATTTTGCTGATTTTTAGACGTCATTTTTCAGGGCTCGACTTTCGTTCCACGAAAAGTTTCATTTTTTTTGAAATTTCAAGTTTTGGGAAGTCAAAAAATAATATATTAAGAACTTAGGAAACAGTTATATTGTTTTTAGGACTCTGATTATGCTGACCTTTAGACGTCATTTTTCAGGGCTCGACTTTCGTGCCTAGAAAAGTTTCATTTTTTTTGACATTTTAAATTTTGGGAAGTCAAAAAATAATATATTAAGCACTTAGGAGCCTTTTGTTTTGTTTTTCGGACTCTGATTTTGCTGATTTTAAGACGTTATTTTTGAGGGCTCGATTTTCGTGCCCCGAAAAGGTACATTTTTTTTTCCATTTTAAGTTTGGGATGTCAAAAAATAATATATGAAGCACTTAGGATACATTTGTATTGTTTTTCGGACTCTGATGTTGCTGATTTTTAGACGTCATTTTTCAGGGCTCGACTTTCGTGCCCCGAAAATTTTCATTTTTTTGACATTTTAAGTTTTGGGAAGTCAAAAAATAATATATTAAGCACATAGGAGCCATTTGTTTTGTTTTTCGGACTCTAATTTAGCTGATTTTAAGACGTCATTTTTCAGGGCTCGATTTTCGTGCCCCGAAAAGTTTCATTTTTTTTGAAATTTTAAGTTTTTGGAATTCAAAAAATAATATATTAAGCCCTTATGAGACATTTGTATTGTTTTTCGGACTCTGATTTTGCTGATTTTTAGACGTCATTTTTCAGTGCACGACTTTCGTGCCCAGAAAAGTTTCATTTTTTTGACATTTTAAATTTTGGAAAGTCAAAAAATAATATATTAAGCACTTAGGAGTTATTTGTTTTGTTTTTCGGATTCTTATTTTGCTGATTTTAATTCGTCATTTACAGGGCTCGATTTTCGTGCCCCGAAAAGTCTCATTTTTTTTTACATTTTAAGTTTTGGGATGTCAAAAAATAATATATGCAGCACTTAGGATACATTTGTATTGTTTTTCGGACTCTGATTTTGCTGATTTTTAGACTTCATTTTTAAGGGCTCGATTTTCGTTCCCCGAAAAGTTTCATTTTTTTTGAAATTTCAAGTTTTGGGAAGTCAAAAAATAATATATTAAGCACTTATGAGACATTTGTATTGTTTTTCGGACTCTGATTTTGCTGATTTTAAGAAGTCATTTTTCAGGGCTCGATTTTCGTGCCCCGAAAAGGTTCATTTTTTTTTAAATTTTAAGTTTTGGGATGTCAAAAAATAATATATGAAGCACTTAGGATACATTTGTATTGTTTTTCGGACTCTGATGTTGCTGATTTTTAGACGTCATTTTTCAGGGCTCGACTTTCGTGCCCCGAAAAGTTTATTTTTTTTTGACATTTTAAGTTTTGGGAAGTCAAAAAATAATATATTAAGCACATAGGAGCCATTTGTTTTGTTTTTCGGACTCTGATTTTGCTGATTTTTAGACTTCATTTTTAAGGTCTCGATTTTCGTGCCACGAAAAGTTTCATTTTTTTTTAAATTTCAAGTTTTTGGAAGTCAAAAAATAATCTATTAAGCACTTAGGAGCCATTTGTTTTGTTTTTCGGACTCTGATTTTGCTGATTTTAAGACGTCATTTTTGAGGGCTCGATTTTCGTGCTCCGAAAAGGTTCATTTTTTTTTACATTTTAAGTTTTGGGATGTCAAAAAATAATATATGAAGCACTTAGGATACATTTGTATTGTTTTTCGGACTCTGATGTTGCTGATTTTTAGACGTCATTTTTCAGGGCTCGACTTTCGTGCCCCGAAAAGTTTCATTTTTTTGACATTTTAAGTTTTAGGAAGTCAAAAAATAATATATTAAGCACATAGGAGCCATTTGTTTTGTTTTCCGGACTCTAATTTAGCTGATTTTAAGACGTAATTTTTCAGGGCTCGATTTTCGTGCCCCGAAAGTTTCATTTTTTTTTAAATTTCAAGTTTTGGGAAGTCAAAAAATAATATATGAAGCACTTAGGACCAATTTGTTTTGTTTTTCGGACTTTGATTTTGCTGAGTTTTAGACTTCATTTTTCAGGGCTCGATTTTCGTGCCCCTAAAAGTTTCATTTTTTTTGAAATTTTAAGTTTTTGGAATTCAAAAAATAATATATTAAGCCCTTATGAGACATTTGTATTGTTTTTCGGACTCTGATTTTGCTGATTTTTAGACGCCATTTTTCAGGGCTCGACTTTCGTGCCCAGAAAAGTTTCATTTTTTTTTACATTTTAAATTTTGGAAAGTCAAAAAATAATATATTAAGCACTTAGGAGCTATTTGTTTTGTTTTTCGGACTCTTATTTTGCTGATTTTAAGACGTCATTTACAGGGCTCGATTTTCGTGCCCCGAAAAGTTTTATTTTTTTTTACATTTTAATTTTTGGGATGTCAAAAAATAATATATGCAGCACTTAGGATACATTTGTATTGTTTTTCGGATTCTGATTTTGCTGATTATTAGACGTCATTTTTCAGGGTTTGACTTTCGTGCCCAGAAAAGTTTCATTTTTTTGACATTTTAAGTTTTGGGAAGTCAAAAAATAATATATTAAGCACATAGGAGCCATTTGTTTTGTTTTCCGGACTCTAATTTAGCTGATTTTAAGACGTAATTTTTCAGGGCTCGATTTTCGTGCCCCGAAAGTTTCATTTTTTTTTAAATTTCAAGTTTTGGGAAGTCAAAAAATAATATATGAAGCACTTAGGACCAATTTGTTTTGTTTTTCGGACTTTGATTTTGCTGAGTTTTAGACTTCATTTTTCAGGGCTCGATTTTCGTGCCCCGAAAAGTTTCATTTTTTTTGAAATTTTAAGTTTTTGGAATTCAAAAAATAATATATTAAGCCCTTATGAGACATTTGTATTGTTTTTCGGACTCTGATTTTGCTGATTTTTATACGCCATTTTTCAGGGCTCGACTTTCGTGCGCAGAAAAGTTTCATTTTTTTTTACATTTTAAATTTTGGAAAGTCAAAAAATAATATATTAAGCACTTAGGAGCTATTTGTTTTGTTTTTCGGACTCTTATTTTGCTGATTTTAAGACGTCATTTACAGGGCTCGATTTTCGTGCCCCGAAAAGTTTCATTTTTTTTTTACTTTTTAGGTTGTGGGATTCCAAAAAATAAAATATGCAGCACTTAGGATACATTTGTATTGTTTTTCGGATTCTGATTTTGCTGATTATTAGACGTCATTTTTCAGGGTTTGACTTTCGTGCCCAGAAAAGTTTCATTTTTTTGACATTTTAAGTTTTGGGAAGTCAAATAATAATAAATTAAGAACTTAGGAGCCATTTGTTTTGTTTTTCGGACTCTGATTTTGCTGATTTTAAGACGTCATTTTTCAGGGCTCGATTTTCGTGCCCCGAAAAGGTTCTTTTTTTTTTACATTTTAAGTTTTGGGATTCAAACAATAATTATATGAACCCCTTAGGAACCATTGGTTTTGTTTTTCGGACTCTGATGTTGCTGATTTTTAGACGTCATTTTTCAGGGCTCGACTTTCGTGCCCCGAAAACTTTCATTTTTTTTGACATTTTAAGTTTTGAGAAGTCCAAAAATAATATATTAAGCACATAGGAGCCATTTGTTTTGTTTTTCGGACTCTGATTTTGCTAATTTTTAGACTTCATTTTTCAGGGCTCGATTTTCGTGCCCCGAAAAGTTTCATTTTTATTGAAATTTAAATTTTGGGAAGTCAAAAAATAAACTATTAAGCCCGTAAGCGCCATTTGTTTTTTTTTTCCGGGCTCTGATTTTGCTGATTTTAAGACGTCATTTTTCAGGGCTCGATTTTCGTGCCCCGAAAAGGTTCATTTTTCTTTACATTTTAAGTTTTGGGATGTCAAAAAATAATATATGAAGCACTTAGGATACATTTGTATTGTTTTTCGGACTCTGATTTTGCTGATTTTTAGACGTCATTTTTCAGGGCTCGACTTTCGTTCCACGAAAAGTTTCATTTTTTTTGAAATTTCAAGTTTTGGGAAGTCAAAAAATAATATATTAAGCACTTAGGAGACATTTGTATTGTTTTTCGGACTCTGATTTTGCTGATTTTTAGACGTCATTTTTCAGGGCTCGACTTTCGTGCCTAGAAAAGTTTCATTTTTTTTGACATTTTAAGTTTTGGGAAGTCAAAAAATAATATATTAAGCACTTAGGGGCCATTTGTTTTGTTTTTCGGACTCTGATTTTGCTGATTTTAAGACGTCATTTTTGAGGGCTCGATTTTCGTGCCCAGAAAAGGTTCATTTTTTTTTACATTTTAAGTTTTGGGATGTCAAAAAATAATATATGAAGCACTTAGGATACATTTGTATTGTTTTTCGGACTCTGATATTGCTGATTTTTAGACGTCATTTTTTAGGGCTCGACTTTCGTGCCCCGAAAAGTTTCATTTTTTTGACATTTTTAGTTTTGGGAAGTCAAAAAATAATATATTAAGCACATAGGAGCCATTTGTTTTGTTTTTCGGACTCTAATTTAGCTGATTTTAAGACGTCATTTTTCATGGCTCGATTTTCGTGCCCCGAAAAGTTTCATTTTTTTTGAAATTTTAAGTTTTTGGAATTCAAAAAATAATATGTTAAGCCCTTATGGGACATTTGTATTGTTTTTCGGACTCTGATTTTGCTGATTTTTAGACGTCATTTTTCAGTGCACGACTGTCGTGCCCAGAAAAGTTGCATTTTTTTTGACATTTTAAATTTTGGAAAGTCAAAAAATAATTTATTAAGCACTTTGGAGCTGTTTGTTTTGTTTTTCGGTCTCTTATTTTACTGATTTTAAGTCGTCTTTTATAGGGCTCCATTTTCGTGCCCCGAAAAGTTTAATTTTTTTTTACATTTTAAGTTTTGGGATGTCAAAAAATAATATATGCAGCACTTAGGATACATTTGTATTGTTTTTCGGACTCTGATTTTGCTGATTTTTAGACGTCATTTTTCAGGGCTCGACTTTCGTTCCCCGAAAAGTTTCATTTTTTTTGAAATTTCAAGTTTTGGGAAGTCAAAAAATAATATATTAAGCACTTATGAGACATTTGTATTGTTTTTCGGACTCTGATTTTGCTGATTTTAAGAAGTCATTTTTCAGGGCTCGATTTTCGTGCCCCGAAAAGGTTCATTTTTTTTTAAATTTTAAGTTTTGGGATGTCAAAAAATAATATATGAAGCACTTAGGATACATTTGTATTGTTTTTCGGACTCTGATGTTGCTGATTTTTAGACGTCATTTTTCAGGGCTCGACTTTCGTGCCCCGAAAAGTTTCATTTTTTTTGACATTTTAAGTTTTGGGAAGTCAAAAAATAATATATTAAGCACATAGGAGCCATTTGTTTTGTTTTTCGGACTCTGATTTTGCTGATTTTTAGACTTCATTTTTAAGGTCTCGATTTTCGTGCCACGAAAAGTTTCATTTTTTTTTAAATTTCAAGTTTTTGGAAGTCAAAAAATAATCTATTAAGCACTTAGGAGCCATTTGTTTTGTTTTTCGGACTCTGATTTTGCTGATTTTAAGACGTCATTTTTGAGGGCTCGATTTTCGTGCTCCGAAAAGGTTCATTTTTTTTTACATTTTAAGTTTTGGGATGTCAAAAAATAATATATGAAGCACTTAGGATACATTTGTATTGTTTTTCGGACTCTGATGTTGCTGATTTTTAGACGTCATTTTTCAGGGCTCGACTTTCGTGCCCCGAAAAGTTTCATTTTTTTGACATTTTAAGTTTTAGGAAGTCAAAAAATAATATATTAAGCACATAGGAGCCATTTGTTTTGTTTTCCGGACTCTAATTTAGCTGATTTTAAGACGTAATTTTTCAGGGCTCGATTTTCGTGCCCCGAAAGTTTCATTTTTTTTTAAATTTCAAGTTTTGGGAAGTCAAAAAATAATATATGAAGCACTTAGGACCAATTTGTTTTGTTTTTCGGACTTTGATTTTGCTGAGTTTTAGACTTCATTTTTCAGGGCTCGATTTTGGTGCCCCTATAAGTTTCATTTTTTTTTAACTTCTAAGCTTTTGGAATTCAAAAAATAATATATTAAGCCCTTATGAGACATTTGTATTGTTTTTCGGACTCTGATTTTGCTGATTTTTAGACGCCATTTTTCAGGGCTCGACTTTCGTGCCCAGAAAAGTTTCATTTTTTTTTACATTTTAAATTTTGGAAAGTCAAAAAATAATATATTAAGCACTTAGGAGCTATTTGTTTTGTTTTTCGGACTCTTATTTTGCTGATTTTAAGACGTCATTTACAGGGCTCGATTTTCGTGCCCCGAAAAGTTTTATTTTTTTTTACATTTTAATTTTTGGGATGTCAAAAAATAATATATGCAGCACTTAGGATACATTTGTATTGTTTTTCGGATTCTGATTTTGCTGATTATTAGACGTCATTTTTCAGGGTTTGACTTTCGTGCCCAGAAAAGTTTCATTTTTTTGACATTTTAAGTTTTGGGAAGTCAAAAAATAATATATTAAGCACATAGGAGCCATTTGTTTTGTTTTCCGGACTCTAATTTAGCTGATTTTAAGACGTAATTTTTCAGGGCTCGATTTTCGTGCCCCGAAAGTTTCATTTTTTTTTAAATTTCAAGTTTTGGGAAGTCAAAAAATAATATATGAAGCACTTAGGACCAATTTGTTTTGTTTTTCGGACTTTGATTTTGCTGAGTTTTAGACTTCATTTTTCAGGGCTCGATTTTCGTGCCCCGAAAAGTTTCATTTTTTTTGAAATTTTAAGTTTTTGGAATTCAAAAAATAATATATTAAGCCCTTATGAGACATTTGTATTGTTTTTCGGACTCTGATTTTGCTGATTTTTATACGCCATTTTTCAGGGCTCGACTTTCGTGCGCAGAAAAGTTTCATTTTTTTTTACATTTTAAATTTTGGAAAGTCAAAAAATAATATATTAAGCACTTAGGAGCTATTTGTTTTGTTTTTCGGACTCTTATTTTGCTGATTTTAAGACGTCATTTACAGGGCTCGATTTTCGTGCCCCGAAAAGTTTCATTTTTTTTTAAATTTTAAGTTTTGGGATGTCAAAAAATAATATATGCAGCACTTAGGATACATTTGTATTGTTTTTCGGATTCTGATTTTGCTGATTATTAGACGTCATTTTTCAGGGTTTGACTTTCGTGCCCAGAAAAGTTTCATTTTTTTGACATTTTAAGTTTTGGGAAGTCAAATAATAATAAATTAAGAACTTAGGAGCCATTTGTTTTGTTTTTCGGACTCTGATTTTGCTGATTTTAAGACGTCATTTTTCAGGGCTCGATTTTCGTGCCCCGAAAAGGTTCTTTTTTTTTTACATTTTAAGTTTTGGGATGTCAAAAAATAATATATGAAGCACTTAGGATACATTTGTATTGTTTTTCGGACTCTGATGTTGCTGATTTTTAGACGTCATTTTTCAGGGCTCGACTTTCGTGCCCCGAAAACTTTCATTTTTTTTGACATTTTAAGTTTTGAGAAGTCCAAAAATAATATATTAAGCACATAGGAGCCATTTGTTTTGTTTTTCGGACTCTGATTTTGCTAATTTTTAGACTTCATTTTTCAGGGCTCGATTTTCGTGCCCCGAAAAGTTTCATTTTTATTGAAATTCAAATTTTGGGAAGTCAAAAAATAATATATTAAGCACTTACGAGCCATTTGTTTTGTTTTTCCGGACTCTGATTTTGCTGATTTTAAGACGTCATTTTTCAGGGCTCGATTTTCGTGCACCGAAAAGGTTCATTTTTTTTTACATTTTAAGTTTTGGGATGTCAAAAAATAATATATGAAGCACTTAGGATACATTTGTATTGTTTTTCGGACCCTGATTTTGCTGATTTTTAGACGTCATTTTTCAGGGCTCGACTTTCGTTCCACGAAAAGTTTCATTTTTTTTGAAATTTCAAGTTTTGGGAAGTCAAAAAATAATATATTAAGCACTTAGGAGACATTTGTATTGTTTTTCGGACTCTGATTTTGCTGATTTTTAGACGTCATTTTTCAGGGCTCGACTTTCGTGCCTAGAAAAGTTTCATTTTTTTTGACATTTTAAGTTTTGGGAAGTCAAAAAATAATATATTAAGCACTTAGGAGCCTTTTGTTTTGTTTTTCGGACTCTGATTTTGCTGATTTTAAGACGTTATTTTTGAGGGCTCGATTTTCGTTCCCCGAAAAGGTTCATTTTTTTTTTCCATTTTAAGTTTGGGATGTCAAAAAATAATATATGAAGCACTTAGGATACATTTGTATTGTTTTTCGGACTCTGATGTTGCTGATTTTTAGACGTCATTTTTCAGGGCTCGACTTTCGTGCCCCGAAAAGTTTCATTTTTTTGCCATTTTAAGTTTTTGGAAGTCAAAAAATAATATATTAAGCACTTAGGAGCCATTTGTATTGTTTTTCGGACTCTGATTTTGCTGATTTTAAGACGTCATTTTTGAGGGCTCGATTTTCGTGCCCCGAAAAGGTTCATTTTTTTTTACATTTTAAGTTTGGGATGTCAAAAAATAATATATGAAGCACTTAGGATACATTTGTATTGTTTTTCGGACTCTGATATTGCTGATTTTTAGACGTCATTTTTCAGGGCTCGACTTTCGTGCCCCGAAAAGTTTCATTTTTTTGACATTTTTAGTTTTGGGAAGTCAAAAAATAATATATTAAGCACATAGGAGCCATTTGTTTTGTTTTTCGGACTCTAATTTAGCTGATTTTAAGACGTCATTTTTCATGGCTCGATTTTCGTGCCCCGAAAAGTTTCATTTTTTTTGAAATTTTAAGTTTTTGGAATTCAAAAAATAATATGTTAAGCCCTTATGGGACATTTGTATTGTTTTTCGGACTCTGATTTTGCTGATTTTTAGACGTCATTTTTCAGTGCACGACTGTCGTGCCCAGAAAAGTTTCATTTTTTTTGACATTTTAAATTTTGGAAAGTCAAAAAATAATATATTAAGCACTTAGGAGCTATTTGTTTTATTTTTCGGACTCTGATTTTGCTTATTTTAAGACGTCATTTACAGGGCTCGATTTTCGTTCCCCGAAAAGTTTCATTTTTTTTTTCCTTTTTAGTTTTTGGAAGTCCAAAAATAATATATTAAGCACATAGGAGCCATTTGTTTTGTTTTTCGGACTCTGATTTTGCTAATTTTTAGACTTCATTTTTCAGGGCTCGACTTTCGTGCCCCGAAAAGTTTCATTTTTTTTTACATTTTAAGTTTTGGGAAGTCCAAAAATAATATATTAAGCACATAGGAGCCATTTGTTTTATTTTTCGGACTCTGATTTTGCTAATTTTTAGACTTCATTTTTCAGGGCTCGATTTTCGTGCCCCGAAAAGTTTCATTTTTTTTGAAATTTCAAGTTTTGGGAAGTCAAAAAATAATATATTAAGCACTTAGGAGCCATTTGTTTTGTTTTTCGGACTCTGATTTAGCTGATTTTAAGACGTCATTTTTCAGGGCTCGATTTTCGTGCACCGAAAAGGTTCATTTTTTTTTACATTTTAAGTTTTGGGATGTCAAAAAATAATATATGAAGCACTTAGGATACATTTGCATTGTTTTTCGGACTATGATTTTGCTGATTTTTAGACGTCATTTTTCAGGGCTCGACTTTCGTTCCCCGAAAAGTTTCATTTTTTTTGATATTTTAAGTTTTGGGAAGTCAAAAAATAATATATTAAGCTCATATGAGCCATTTGTTTTCTTTTGCGGACTCTGATTTAGCTGATTTTAAGACGTCATTTTTCAATGCTCGATTTTCGTGCCCCGAAAAGTTTTATTTTTTTTGAAATTTTAAGTTTTTGGAATTCAAAAAATAATATATTAAGCCCTTGTGAGACATTTGTATTGTTTTTCGGCCTCTGATTTTGCTGATTTTTAGACGTCATTTTTCAGTGCTCGACTTTCGTGCCCAGAAAAGTTTCATTTTTTTTGACATTTTAAATTTTGGAAAGTCAAAAAATAATATATTAAGCACATAGGAGCTATTTGTTTTATTTTTCGGACTCTGATTTTGCTGATTTTAAGACGTCATTTACAGGGCTCGATTTTCGTGCCCCGAAAAGTTTCATTTTTTTTTACATTTTAAGTTTTGGGATGTCAAAAAATAAAATATGCAGCACTTAGGATACATTTGTATTGTTTTTCGGATTCTAATTTTGCTGATTATTAGACGTCATTTTTCAGGGCTTGACTTTCGTGCCCAGAAAAGTTTCATTTTTTTTGACATTTTAAGTTTTGGGAAGTCAAAATATAATAAATTAAGAACTTAGGAGCCATTTGTTTTGTTTTTCGGACTCTGATTTTGCTGATTTTAAGACGTCATTTTTCAGGGCTCGATTTTCGTGCCCCGAAAAGGTTCATTTTTTTTACATTTTAAGTTTTGGGATGTCAAAAAATAATATATGAAGCACTTAGGATACATTTGTATTGTTTTTCGGACTCTGATGTTGCTGATTTTTAGACGTCAATTTTCAGGGCTCGACTTTCGTGCCCCGAAAAGTTTCATTTTTTTTGACATTTTAAGTTTTGGGAAGTCCAAAAATAATATATTAAGCACATAGGAGCCATTTGTTTTGTTTTTCGGACTCTGATTTTGCTAATTTTTAAACTTCATTTTTCAGGGCTCGATTTTCGTGCCCCGAAAAGTTTCATTTTTATTGAAATTTCTAGTTTTGGGAAGTCAAAAAATAATATATTAAGCACTTAGGAGCCATTTTTTTTGTTTTTCGGACTCTGATTTTGCTGATTTTAAGACTTCATTTTTCAGGGCTCGATTTTCGTGCTCCGAAAAGGTTCATTTTTTTTTACATTTTAAGTTTTGGGATGTCAAAAAATAATATATGAAGCACTTAGGATACATTTGTATTGTTTTTCGGACTCTGATTTTGCTGATTTTTAGACGTCATTTTTCAGGGCTCGACTTTCGTTCCACGAAAAGTTTCATTTTTTTTGAAATTTCAAGTTTTGGGAAGTCAAAAAATAATATATTAAGCACTTAGGAGACATTTGTATTGTTTTTCGGACTCTGATTTTGCTGATTTTTAGACGTCATTTTTCAGGGCACGACTTTCGTGCCTAGAAAAGTTTCATTTTTTTTGACATTTTAAGTTTTGGGAAGTCAAAAAATAATATATTAAGCACTTAGGAGCCATTTGTTTTGTTTTTCGGACTCTGATTTTGCTGATTTTAAGACGTCATTTTTTAGGGCTCGATTTTCGTGCCCCGAAAAGGTTCATTTTTTTTTACATTTTAAGTTTGGGATGTCAAAAAATAATATATGAAGCACTTAGGATACATTTGTATTGTTTTTCGGACTCTGATGTTGCTGATTTTTAGACGTCATTTTTCAGGGCTCGACTTTCGTGCCCCGAAAAGTTTCATTTTTTTGACATTTAAAGTTTTGCGAAGTCAAAAAATAATATATTAAGCACATAGGAGCCATTTGTTTTGTTTTTCGGACTCTAATTTAGCTGATTTTAAGACGTCATTTTTCAGGGCTCGATTTTCGTGCCCGGAAAGTTTCATTTTTTTTTAAATTTCAAGTTTTGGGAAGTCAAAAAGTAATATATGAAGCACTTAGGACCAATTTGTTTTGTTTTTCGGACTTTGATTTTGCTGAGTTTTAGACTGCATTTTTCAGGGCTCGATTTTCGTGCCCCGAAAAGTTTCATTTTTTTTGAAATTTTAAGTTTTTGGAATTCAAAAAATAATATATTAAGACCTTATGAGACATTTGTATTGTTTTTCGGACTCTGATTTTGCTGATTTTTAGACGTCATTTTTCAGTGCACGACTTTCGTGCCTAGAAAAGTGTCATTGTTTGTGATATTTTTAATTTTGGAGTGTCATAAAATAATATATTAAGCACTTAGGAGCGATTTGGTTTATTTTTCGTTCTCTGATTTTGCTGATTTTAAGACGTCATTTTTCAGGGCTCGATTTTCGTGCCCCGAAAAGTTTCATTTTTTTTTACATTTTAAGTTTTGGGAAGTCAAAAAATAATATATTAAGCACTTAGGAGCCATTTGTTTTGTTTTTCGGACTCTAATTTAGCTGATTTTAAGCCGTCATTTTTCATGGCTCGATTTTCGTGCCCCGAAAAGTTTCATTTTTTTTGAAATTTTAAGTTTTTGGAATTCAAAAAATCAGATGTTAAGCCCTTATGGGACATTTGTATTGTTTTTCGGACTCTGATTTTGCTGATTTTTAGACGTCATTTTTCAGTGCACGACTGTCGTGCCCAGAAAAGTTTCATTTTTTTTGACATTTTAAATTTTGGAAAGTCAAAAAATAATATATTAAGCACTTAGGAGCTATTTGTTTTATTTTTCGGACTCTGATTTTGCTTATTTTAAGACGTCATTTACAGGGCCCGATTTTCGTGCCCCGACCAGTTTCACTTTTCTTTACCTTCCAAGTTTCGGGAGGTCCAAAAATAATATATTAAGCACATAGGAGCCATTTGTTTTGTTTTTCGGACTCTGATTTTGCTAATTTTTAGACTTCTTTTTTCAGGGCTCGACTTTCGTGCCCCGAAAAGTTTCATTTTTTTTTACATTTTAAGTTTTGGGAAGTCCAAAAATAATATATTAAGCACATAGGAGCCATTTGTTTTATTTTTCGGACTCTGATTTTGCTAATTTTTAGACTTCATTTTTCAGGGCTCGATTTTCGTGCCCCGAAAAGTTTCATTTTTATTGAAATTTCAAGTTTTGGGAAGTCAAAAAATAATATATTAAGCACTTAGGAGCCATTTGTTTTGTTTTTCGGACTCTGATTTAGCTGATTTTAAGACGTCATTTTTCAGGGCTCGATTTTCGTGCACCGAAAAGGTTCATTTTTTTTTACATTTTAAGTTTTGGGATGTCAAAAAATAATATATGAAGCACTTAGGATACATTTGCATTGTTTTTCGGACTATGATTTTGCTGATTTTTAGACGTCATTTTTCAGGGCTCGACTTTCGTTCCCAGAAAAGTTTCATTTTTTTTGATATTTTAAGTTTTGGGAAGTCAAAAAATAATATATTAAGCTCATATGAGCCATTTGTTTTCTTTTGCGGACTCTGATTTAGCTGATTTTAAGACGTCATTTTTCAATGCTCGATTTTCGTGCCCCGAAAAGTTTTATTTTTTTTGAAATTTTAAGTTTTTGGAATTCAAAAAATAATATATTAAGCCCTTATGAGACATTTGTATTGTTTTTCGGACTCTGATTTTGCTGATTTTTAGACGTCATTTTTCAGTGCTCGACTTTCGTGCCCAGAAAAGTTTCATTTTTTTTGACATTTTAAATTTTGGAAAGTCAAAAAATAATATATTAAGCACATAGGAGCTATTTGTTTTATTTTTCGGACTCTGATTTTGCTGATTTTAAGACGTCATTTACAGGGCTCGATTTTCGTGCCCCGAAAAGTTTCATTTTTTTTTACATTTTAAGTTTTGGGATGTCAAAAAATAAAATATGCAGCACTTAGGATACATTTGTATTGTTTTTCGGATTCTAATTTTGCTGATTATTAGACGTCATTTTTCAGGGCTTGACTTTCGTGCCCAGAAAAGTTTCATTTTTTTTGACATTTTAAGTTTTGGGAAGTCAAAATATAATAAATTAAGAACTTAGGAGCCATTTGTTTTGTTTTTCGGACTCTGATTTTGCTGATTTTAAGACGTCATTTTTCAGGGCTCGATTTTCGTGCCCCGAAAAGGTTCTTTTTTTTTACATTTTAAGTTTTGGGATGTCAAAAAATAATATATGAAGCACTTAGGATACATTTGTATTGTTTTTCGGACTCTGATGTTGCTGATTTTTAGACGTCATTTTTCAGGGCTCGACTTTCGTGCCCCGATAAGTTTCATTTTTTTTGACATTTTAAGTTTTGGGAAGTCCAAAAATAATATATTAAGCACATAGGAGCCATTTGTTTTGTTTTTCGGACTCTGATTTTGCTAATTTTTAAACTTCATTTTTCAGGGCTCGATTTTCGTGCCCCGAAAAGTTTCATTTTTATTGAAATTTCTAGTTTTGGGAAGTCAAAAAATAATATATTAAGCACTTAGGTGCCATTTGTTTTGTTTTTCGGACTCTGATTTTGCTGATTTTAAGACGTCATTTTTCAGGGCTCGATTTTCGTGCACCGAAAAGGTTCTTTTTTTTTTACATTTTAAGTTTTGGGATGTCAAAAAATAATATATGAAGCACTTAGGATACATTTGTATTGTTTTTCGGACTCTGATTTTGCTGATTTTTAGACGTCATTTTTCAGGGCTCGACTTTCGTTCCACGAAAAGTTTCATTTTTTTTGAAATTTCAAGTTTTGGGAAGTCAAAAAATAATATATTAAGCACTTAGGAGACATTTGTATTGTTTTTCGGACTCTGATTTTGCTGATTTTTAGACGTCATTTTTCAGGGCACGGCTTTCGTGCCTAGAAAAGTTTAATTTTTTTTGACATTTTAAGTTTTGGGAAGTCAAAAAATAATATATTAAGCACTTAGGAGCCATTTGTTTTGTTTTTCGGACTCTGATTTTGCTGATTTTAAGACGTCATTTTTTAGGGCTCGATTTTCGTGCCCCGAAAAGGTTCATTTTTTTTTACATTTTAAGGTTTGGGATGTCAAAAAATAATATATGAAGCACTTAGGATACATTTGTATTGTTTTTCGGACTCTGATGTGGCTGATTTTTAGACGTCATTTTTCAGGGCTCGACTTTCGTGCCCCGAAAAGTTTCATTTTTTTGACATTTAAAGTTTTGCGAAGTCAAAAAATAATATATTAAGCACATAGGAGCCATTTGTTTTGTTTTTCGGACTCTAATTTAGCTGATTTTAAGACGTCATTTTTCAGGGCTCGATTTTCGTGCCCGGCAAGTTTCCTTTTTTTTTGAGTTTCAAGTTTTGGGACGTCAAAAAGTAATATATGAAGCACTTAGGACCAATTTGTTTTGTTTTTCGGACTTTGATTTTGCTGAGTTTTAGACTGCATTTTTCAGGGCTCGATTTTCGTGCCCCGAAAAGTTTCATTTTTTTTGAAATTTTAAGTTTTTGGAATTCAAAAAATAATATATTAAGACCTTATGAGACATTTGTATTGTTTTTCGGACTCTGATTTTGCTGATTTTTAGACGTCATTTTTCAGTGCACGACTTTCGTGCCTAGAAAAGTTTCATTTTTTTTGACATTTTAAATTTTGGAAAGTCAAAAAATAATATATTAAGCACTTAGGAGCTATTTGTTTTGTTTTTCGGACTCTGATTTTGCTGATATTAAGACGTCATTTACAGGGCTCGACTTTCGTGCCCCGAAAAGGTTCATTTTTTTTTACATTTTAAGTTTTGGGAAGTCAAAAAATAATATATTAAGCACATAGGAGCCATTTGTTTTGTTTTTCGGACTCTAATTTAGCTGATTTTAAGACGTCATTTTTCATGGCTCGATTTTCGTGCCCCGAAAAGTTTCATTTTTTTTGAAATTTTAAGTTTTTGGAATTCAAAAAATAATATGTTAAGCCCTTATGGGACATTTGTATTGTTTTTCGGACTCTGATTTTGCTGATTTTTAGACGTCATTTTTCAGTGCACGACTGTCGTGCCCAGAAAAGTTTCATTTTTTTTGACATTTTAAATTTTGGAAAGTCAAAAAATAATATATTAAGCACTTAGGAGCTATTTGTTTTATTTTTCGGACTCTGATTTTGCTTATTTTAAGACGTCATTTACAGGGCTCGATTTTCGTGCCCCGAAAAGTTTCATTTTTTTTTACATTTTAAGTTTTGGGAAGTCCAAAAATAATATATTACGCACATAGGAGCCATTTGTTTTGGTTTTCGGACTCTGATTTTGCGAATTTTTAGACTTCATTTTTCAGGGCTCGACTTTCGTGCCCCGAAAAGTTTCATTTTTTTTTACATTTTAAGTTTTGGGAAGTCCAAAAATAATATATTAAGCACATAGGAGCCATTTGTTTTATTTTTCGGACTCTGATTTTGCTAATTTTTAGACTTCATTTTTCAGGGCTCGATTTTCGTGCCCCGAAAAGTTTCATTTTTATTGAAATTTCAAGTTTTGGGAAGTCAAAAAATAATATATTAAGCACTTAGGAGCCATTTGTTTTGTTTTTCGGACTCTGATTTAGCTGATTTTAAGACGTCATTTTTCAGGGCTCGATTTTCGTGCACCGAAAAGGTTCATTTTTTTTTACATTTTAAGTTTTGGGATGTCAAAAAATAATATATGAAGCACTTAGGATACATTTGCATTGTTTTTCGGACTATGATTTTGCTGATTTTTAGACGTCATTTTTCAGGGCTCGACTTTCGTTCCCCGAAAAGTTTCATTTTTTTTGATATTTTAAGTTTTGGGAAGTCAAAAAATAATATATTAAGCTCATATGAGCCATTTGTTTTCTTTTGCGGACTCTGATTTAGCTGATTTTAAGACGTCATTTTTCAATGCTCGATTTTCGTGCCCCGAAAAGTTTTATTTTTTTTGAAATTTTAAGTTTTTGGAATTCAAAAAATAATATATTAAGCCCTTATGAGACATTTGTATTGTTTTTCGGACTCTGATTTTGCTGATTTTTAGACGTCATTTTTCAGTGCTCGACTTTCGTGCCCAGAAAAGTTTCATTTTTTTTGACATTTTAAATTTTGGAAAGTCAAAAAATAATATATTAAGCACATAGGAGCTATTTGTTTTATTTTTCGGACTCTGATTTTGCTGATTTTAAGACGTCATTTACAGGGCTCGATTTTCGTGCCCCGAAAAGTTTCATTTTTTTTTACATTTTAAGTTTTGGGATGTCAAAAAATAAAATATGCAGCACTTAGGATACATTTGTATTGTTTTTCGGATTCTAATTTTGCTGATTATTAGACGTCATTTTTCAGGGCTTGACTTTCGTGCCCAGAAAAGTTTCATTTTTGTTGACATTTTAAGTTTTGGGAAGTCAAAATATAATAAATTAAGAACTTAGGAGCCATTTGTTTTGTTTTTCGGACTCTGATTTTGCTGATTTTAAGACGTCATTTTACAGGGCTCGATTTTCGTGCCCCGAAAGTTTCATTTTTTTTAAATTTCAAGTTTTGGGATGTCAAAAAATAATATATGAAGCACTTAGGATACATTTGTATTGTTTTTCGGACTCTGATGTTGCTGATTTTTGGACGTCAATTTTCAGGGCTCGACTTTCGTGCCCCGAAAAGTTTCATTTTTTTTGACATTTTAAGTTTTGGGAAGTCCAAAAATAATATATTAAGCACATAGGAGCCATTTGTTTTGTTTTTCGGACTCTGATTTTGCTAATTTTTAGACTTCATTTTTCAGGGCTCGATTTTCGTGCCCCGAAAAGTTTCATTTTTATTGAAATTTCTAGTTTTGGTAAGTCAAAAAATAATATATTAAGCACTTAGGAGCCATTTGTTTTGTTTTTCGGACTCTGATTTTGCTGATTTTAAGACGTCATTTTTCAGGGCTCGATTTTCGTGCACCGAAAAGGTTCATTTTTTTTTACATTTTAAGTTTTGGGATGTCAAAAAATAATATATGAAGCACATATGATCCATTTGTTTTGTTTTTCGGACTCTGATTTTGCTGATTTTTAGACGTCATTTTTCAGTGCTTGACTTTCTTTCCCGAAAAGCTTCATTTTTTTTGAAATCTTAAGTTTTTGGAATTCAAAAAATAATATATTAAGCACATATGAGCCATTTGTTTTGTTTTTCGGACTCTGATTTAGCTGATTTTAAGATGTCATTTTTCAGGGCTCGATTTTCGTGCCCCGAAAGTTTTATTTTTTTTTTAATTTTAAGGTTTTGGGATTCAAAAAAAAATATATTAAACACTTAGGACCAATTTGTTTTGTTTTTCGGACTTTGATTTTGCTGAGTTTTAGACTTCATTTTTCAGGGCTCGATTTTCGTGCCCCGAAAAGTTTCATTTTTTTTGAAATTTTAAGTTTTTGGAATTCAAAAAATAATATATTAAGCCCTTTTGAGACATTTGTATTGTTTTTCGGACTCTGATTTTGCTGATTTTTAGACGTCATTTTTCAGGGCTCGACTTTCGTGCCCTGAAAAGTTTCATTTTTTTTTACATTTTAAATTTTGGAAAGTCAAAAAATAATATATTAAGCACTTAGGAGCTATTTGTTTCGTTTTTCGGACTCTGATTTTGCTGATTTTAAGACGTCATTTACAGGGCTCGATTTTCGTGCCCCGAAAAGTTTAATTTTTTTTTACATTTTATGTTTTGGGATGTCAAAAAATAATATATGCAGCACTTAGGATACATTTGTATTGTTTTTCGGATTCTGATTTTGCTGATTATTAGACGTTATTTTTCAGGGCTTGACTTTCGTGCCCAGAAAAGTTTCATTTTTTTTGACATTTTAAGTTTTGGGAAGTCAAAATATAATAAATTAAGAACTTAGGAGCCATTTGTTTTGTTTTTCGGACTCTGATTTTGCTGATTTTAAGACGTCATTTTTCAGGGCTCGATTTTCGTGCCCCGAAAAGGTTCTTTTTTTTTTACATTTTAAGTTTTGGGATGTCGAAAAATAATATATGATGCACGTAGGATACATTTGTATTGTTTTTCGGACTCTGATGTTGCTGATTTTTAGACGTCATTTTTCAGGGCTCGGCTTTCGTGCCCCGAAAAGTTTCATTTTTTTTGACATTTTAAGTTTTGAGAAGTCCAAAAATAATATATTAAGCACATAGGAGCAATTTGTTTTGTTTTTCGGACTCTGATGTTGCTGATTTTTAGACGTCATTTTTCAGGGCTCGATTTTCGTGCCCCAAAAAGTTTCATTTTTATTGAAATTTCAAGTTTTGGGAAGTCAAAAAATAAAATATTAAGCACTTACGAGCCATTTGTTTTGTTTTTCCGGACTCTGATTTTGCTGATTTTAAGACGTCATTTTTCAGGGGCTCGATTTTCGTGCACCGAAAAGGTTCATTTTTTTTTACATTTTAAGTTTTGGGATGTCAAAAAATAATATATGAAGCACTTAGGATACATTTGTATTGTTTTTCGGACTCTGATTTTGCTGATTTTTAGACGTCATTTTTCAGGGCTCGACTTTCGTTCCACGAAAAGTTTCATTTTTTTTGAAATTTCAAGTTTTGGGAAGTCAAAAAATAATATATTAAGCACTTAGGAGACATTTGTATTGTTTTTCGGACTCTGATTTTGCTGATTTTTAGACGTCATTTTTCAGGGCACGACTTTCGTGCCTAGAAACGTTTCATTTTTTTTGACATTCTAAGTTTTGGGAAGTCAAAAAATAATATATTAAGCACTTAGGAGCCATTTGTTTTGTTTTTCGGACTCTGATTTTGCTGATTTTAAGACGTCATTTTTTAGGGCTCGATTTTCGTGCCCCGAAAAGGTTCATTTTTTTTTACATTTTAAGTTTGGGATGTCAAAAAATAATATATGAAGCACTTAGGATACATTTGTATTGTTTTTCGGACTCTGATGTTGCTGATTTTTAGACGTCATTTTTCAGGGCTCGAGTTTCGTGCCCGGAAAAGTTTCATTTTTTTTACATTTTAAGTTTTGGTAAGTCAAAAAATAATATATTAAGCACACAGGAGCCACTTGTTTTGTTTTTCGGCCTCTAATTTAGCTGATTTTAAGACGTCATTTTTCAGGGCTCGATTTTCGTGCCCGGAAAGTTTCATTTTTTTTTAAATTTCAAGTTTTGGGAAGTCAAAAAGTAATATATGAAGCACTTAGGACCAATTTGTTTTGTTTTTCGGACTTTGATTTTGCTGAGTTTTAGACTGCATTTTTCAGGGCTCGATTTTCGTGCCCCGAAAAGTTTCATTTTTTTTGAAATTTTAAGTTTTTGGAATTCAAAAAATAATATATTAAGACCTTATGAGACATTTGTATTGTTTTTCGGACTCTGATTTTGCTGATTTTTAGACGTCATTTTTCAGTGCACGACTTTCGTGCCTAGAAAAGTTTCATTTTTTTTGACATTTTAAATTTTGGAAAGTCAAAAAATAATATATTAAGCACTTAGGAGCTATTTGTTTTATTTTTCGGACTCTGATTTTGCTGATTTTAAGACGTCATTTACAGGGCTCGATTTTCGTGCCCCGAAAAGTTTCATTTTTTTTTACATTTTAAGTTTTGGGAAGTCCAAAAATAATATATTAAGCACATAGGTGCCATTTGTTTTGTTTTTCGGACTCTGATTTTGCTAATTTTTAGACTTCATTTTTCAGGGCTTGATTTTCGTGCCCCGAAAGTTTCATTTTTTTTTAAATTTCAAGTTTTGGGAAGTCAAAAAATAATATATGAAGCACTTAGGACCAATTTGTTTTGTTTTTCGGACTTTGATTTTGCTGATTTTTAGACTTCATTTTTCAGGGCTCGATTTTCGTGCCCCGAAAAGTTTCATTTTTATTGAAATTTCAAGTTTTGGGAAGTCAAAAAATAATATATTAAGCACTTAGGAGCCATTTGTTTTGTTTTTCGGACTCTGATTTTGCTGATTTTAAGACTTCATTTTTCAGGGCTCGATTTTCGTGCACCGAAAAGGTTCATTTTTTTTTACATTTTAAGTTTTGGGATGTCAAAAAATAATATATTAAGCACTTAGGATACATTTGTATTGTTTTTCGGACTCTGATTTTGCTGATTTTTAGACGTCATTTTTCAGGGCTCGACTTTCGTTCCCCGAAAAGTTTCATTTTTTTTGATATTTTAAGTTTTGGGAAGTCAAAAAATAATATATTAAGCTCATATGAGCCATTTGTTTTCTTTTGCGGACTCTGATTTAGCTGATTTTAAGACGTCATTTTTCAATGCTCGATTTTCGTGCCCCGAAAAGTTTTTTTTTTTTGAAATTTTAAGTTTTTGGAATTCAAAAAATAATATATTAAGCCCTTATGAGACATTTGTATTGTTTTTCGGACTCTGATTTTGCTGATTTTTAGACGTCATTTTTCAGTGCTCGACTTTCGTGCCCAGAAAAGTTTCATTTTTTTTGACATTTTAAATTTTGGGAAGTCAAAATATAATATATTAAGCACTTAGGTGCTATTTGTTTTCTTTTTCGGACTCTGATTTTGCTGATTTTAAGACGTCATTTACAGGGCTCGATTTTCGTGCCCCGAAAAGTTTCAGTTTTTTTTACATTTTAAGTGTGGGGATGTCAAAAAATAATATATGCAGCACTTAGGATACATTTGTATTGTTTTTCGGATTATAATTTTGCTGATTATTAGACGTCATTTTTCAGGGCTTGACTTTCGTGCCCAGAAAAGTTTCATTTTTTTTTACATTTTAAGTTTTGGGAAGTCAAAATATAATAAATTAAGAACTTAGGAGCCATTTGTTTTGTTTTTCGGACTCTGATTTTGCTGATTTTAAGACGTCATTTTTCAGGGCTCGTTTTTCCTTCCTCGAAAAGGTTCTTTTTTTTTTACATTTTAAGTTTTGGGATGTAGAAAAATAATATATGAAGCACTTAGGATACATTTGTATTGTTTTTCGGACTCTGATGTTGCTGATTTTTAGACGTCATTTTTCAGGGCTCGACTTTCGTGCCCCCGAAAAGTTTCATTTTTTTTGACATTTTAAGTTTTGGGAAGTCCAAAAATAATATATTAAGCACATAGGAGCCATTTGTTTTGTTTTTCGGACTCTGATTTTGCTGATTTTTAGACTTCATTTTTCAGGTCTCGATTTTCGTGCCCCAAAAAGTTTCATTTTTGTTGAAATTTCTAGTTTTGGGAAGTCAAAAAATAATATATTAAGCACTTAGGAGCCATTTGCTTTGTTTTTCGGACTCTGATTTTGCTGATTTTAAGACTTCATTTTTCAGGGCTCGATTTTCGTGCACCGAAAAGGTTCATTTTTTTTTACATTTTAAGTTTTGGGATGTCAAAAAATAATATATTAAGCACTAAGGATCCATTTGTTTTGTTTTTCGGACTCTGATTTTGCTGATTTTTAGACGTCATTTTTCAGGGCTCGACTTTCGTTCCCCGAAAAGTTTCATTTTTTTTGATATTTTAAGTTTTGGGAAGTCAAAAAATAATATATTAAGCACATATGAGCCATTTGTTTTGTTTTTCGGACTCTGATTTAGCTGATTTTAAGACGTCATTTTTCAGGGCTCGATTTTCGTGCCCCCGAAAATTTTTTTTTTTTTTTAAATTGCAAGTTTTGGGAAGTCAAAAAATAATATATGAAGCACTTAGGACCAATTTGTTTTGTATTTCGGACTTTGATTTTGCTGATTTTTAGACTTCATTTTTCAGGGCACGATTTTCGTGCCCCGAAAAGTTTCATTTTTTTTGAAATTTCAAGTTTTGGGAAGTCAAAAAATAATATATTAAGCACTTAGGAGACATTTGTATTGTTTTTCGGACTCTGATTTTGCTGATTTTTAGACGTCATTTTTCAGGGCTCGACTTTCGTGCCTAGAAAAGTTTCATTTTTTTTGACATTTTAAGTTTTGGGAAGTCAAAAAATAATATATTAAGCACTTAGGAGCCATTTGTTTTGTTTTTCGGACTCTGATTTTGCTGATTTTTAGACTTCATTTTTCAGGGCTAGATTTTCGTGCCCCGAAAAGTTTCATACTTTTTGAAATTTTAAGTTTTCGGAAGTCAAAAAATAATATATTAAGCACTTAGGAGACATTTGTATTGTTTTTCGCACTCTGATTTTGCTGATTTTTAGACGTCATTTTTCAGGGCTCGACTTTCGTTTCCCGAAAAGTTTCATTTTTTTTGACATTTTAAGTTTTGGGAAGTCAAAAAATAATATATTAAGCACATAGCAGCCATTTGTTTTGTTTTTCGGACTCTGATTTTGCTGATTTTTAGACTTCTTTTTTAAGGGCTCGATTTTCGTGCCCCGAAAAGTTTCATTTTTTTTGAAATTTCAAGTTTTGGGAAGTCAAAAAAAAATATATTAAGCACTTATGATCCATTTGTTTTGTTTTTCGGACTCTAATTTAGCTGATTTTAAGACGCCATTTTTCAGGGCTTGATTTTCGTGCCCCGAAAGTTTCATTTTTTTTTAAATTAGAAGTTTTGGGAAGTCAAAAAATAATATATGAAGCACTTAGGACCAATTTGTTTTGTTTTTCGGACTTTGATTTTGCTGATTTTTAGACTTCATTTTTCAGGGCTCGATTTTCGTGCCCCGAAAAGTTTCATTTTTATTGAAATTTCTAGTTTTGGGAAGTCAAAAAATAATATATTAAGCACTTAGGAGCCATTTGTTTTGTTTTTCAGACTCTGATTTTGCTGATTTTAAGACGTCATTTTTCAGGGCTCGATTTTCGTGCACCGAAAAGGTTCATTTTTTTTTACATTTTAAGATTTGGGATGTCAAAAAACAATATATGAAGCACTTAGGATACATTTGTATTGTTTTTCGGACTCTTATTTTGCTGATTTTTAGACGTCATTTTTCAGGGCTCGACTTTCGTTCCCCGAAAAGTTTCATTTTTTTTGATATTTTAAGTTTTGGGAAGTCAAAAAATAATATATTAAGCTCATATGAGCCATTTGTTTTCTTTTTCAGACTCTGATTTAGCTGATTTTAAGACGTCATTTTTCAATGTTCGATTTTCGTGCCCCGAAAAGTTTTATTTTTTTTGAAATTTTAAGTTTTTGGAATTCAAAAAATAATATATTAAGCCCTTATGAGACATTTGTATTGTTTTTCGGACTCTGATTTTGCTGATTTTTAGACGTCATTTTTCAGTGCTCGACTTTCGTGCCCAGAAAAGTTTCATTTTTTTTGACATTTTAAATTTTGGAAAGTCAAAAAATAATATATTAAGCACTTAGGAGCTATTTGTTTTAATTTTCGGACTCTGATTTTGCTGATTTTAAGACATCATTTACAGGGCTCGATTTTCGTGCCCCGAAAAGTTTCATTTTTTTTTACATTTTAAGTTTTGGGATGTCAAAAAATAATATATGCAGCACTTAGGATACATTTGTATTGTTTTTCGGATTATAATTTTGCTGATTATTAGACGTCATTTTTCAGGGCTTGACTTTCGTGCCCAGAAAAGTTTCATTTTTTTTTGACATTTTAAGTTTTAGGGAAGTCAAAATATAATAAATTAAGAACTTAGGAGCCATTTGTTTTGTTTTTCGGACTCTGATTTTGCTGATTTTGAGACGTCATTTTTCAGGGCTCGATTTTCGGGCCCCGAAAAGGTTCTTTTTTTTTTACATTTTAAGTTTTGGGATGTCAAAAAATAATATATGAAGCACTTAGGATACATTTGTATTGTTTTTCGGACTCTGATGTTGCTGATTTTTAGACGTCATTTTTCAGGGCTCGATTTTCGTTCACCGAAAAGGTTCTTTTTTTTTACATTTTAAGTTTTGGGATGTCAAAAAATAATATATGAAGCACTTAGGATACATTTGTATTGTTTTTCGGACTCTGATGTTGCTGATTTTTAGACGTCATTTTTCAGGGCTCGACTTTCGTGCCCCAAAAAGTTTCATTTTTTTTGACATTTTAAGTTTTGGGAAGTCCAAAAATAATATATTAAGCACATAGGAGCCATTTGTTTTGTTTTTCGGACTCTGATTTTCCTAATTTTTAGACTTCATTTTTCAGGGCTCGATTTTCGTGCCCCGAAAAGTTTCATTTTTATTGAAATTTCTAGTTTTGGGAAGTCAAAAAATAATATATTAAGCACTTAGGAGCCATTTGTTTTGTTTTTCGGACTCTGATTTTGCTGATTTTAAGACGTCATTTTTCAGGGCTCGATTTTCGTGCACCGAAAAGGTTCATTTTTTTTTACATTTTAAGTTTTGGGATGTCAAAAAATAATATATGAAGCACTTAGGATACATTTGTATTGTTTTTCGGAATCTGATTTTGCTAATTTTTAGACTTCATTTTTCAGGGCTCGATTTTCGTGCCCCGAAAAGTTTCATTTTTTTTGATATTTTAAGTTTTGGGAAGTCAAAAAATAATATATTAATCACATATGAGCCATTTGTTTTGTTTTTCGGACTCTGATTTAGCTGATTTTAAGACTTTATTTTTTAGGGTTTGTTTTTCGTGCCCCCGAAATTTTTTTTTTTTTTTTAAATTGCAAGTTTTGGGAAGTCAAAAAATAATATATGAAGCACTTAGGACCAATTTGTTTTGTATTTCGGACTTTGATTTTGCTGATTTTTAGACTTCATTTTTCAGGGCACGATTTTTGTGCCCCGAAAAGTTTCATTTTTTTTGAAATTTCAATTTTGGGAAGTCAAAAAATAATATATTAAGCACTTAGGAGACATTTGTATTGTTTTTCGGACTCTGATTTTGTTGATTTTTAGACGTCATTTTTCAGGGCTCGACTTTCGTGCCTAGAAAAGTTTCATTTTTTTTGACATTTTAAGTTTTGGGAAGTAAAAAAATAATATATTAAGCACTTAGGAGCCATTTGTTTTGTTTTTCGGACTCTGATTTTGCTGATTTTTAGACTTCATTTTTCAGGGCTAGATTTTCGTGCCCCGAAAAGTTTCATTTTTTTTTAAATTTTAAGTTTTGGGAAGTCAAAAAATAATATATTAAGCACTTTGGAGACATTTGTATTGTTTTTCGGACTCTTATTTTGCTGATTTTTAGACGTCATTTTTCAGGGCTCGACATTCGTGCCCCGAAAAGTTTCATTTTTTTTGACATTTTAAGTTTTGGGAAGTCAAAAAATAATATATTAAGCACATAGCAGCCATTTGTTTTGTTTTTCGGACTCTGATTTTGCTGATTTTTAGACTTCTTTTTTAAGGGCTCGATTTTCGTGCCCCGAAAAATTTGATTTTTTTTGAAATTTCAAGTTTTGGGAAGTCAAAAAAAAATATATTAAGCACTTATGATGCATTTGTTTTGTTTTTCGGACTCTAATTTAGCTGATTTTAAGACGTCATTTTTTAGGGCTTGATTTTCGTGCCCCGAAAGTTTCATTTTTTTTAAAATTTCAAGTTTTGGGAAGTCAAAAAATAATATATGAAGCACTTAGGACCAATTTGTTTTGATTTTCGGACTATGATTTTGCTTATTTTAAGACGTCATTTTTCAGGGCTCGATTTTCGTGCACCGAAAAGGTTCTTTTTTTTTTTACATTTTAAGTTTTGGGATGTCAAAAAATAATATATGAAGCACTTAGGATACATTTGTATTGTTTTTCGGACTCTGATGTTGCTGATTTTTAGACGTCATTTTTCAGGGCTCGACTTTCGTGCCCCGAAAAGTTTCATTTTTTTTGACATTTTAAGTTTTGGGAAGTCCAAAAATAATATATTAAGCACATAGGAGCCATTTGTTTTGTTTTTCGGACTCTGATTTTGCTAATTTTTAGACTTCATTTTTCAGGGCTTGATTTTCGTGCCCCGAAAAGTTTCATTTTTATTGAAATTTCTAGTTTTGGGAAGTCCAAAAATAATATATTAAGCACTTAGGAGCCATTTGTTTTGTTTTTCGGACTCTGATTTTGCTGATTTTAAGACGTCATTTTTCAGGGCTCGATTTTCGTGCCCCCGAAAAGTTTTATTTTTTTTTTAAATTGCAAGTTTTGGGAAGTCAAAAAATAATATATGAAGCACTTAGGACCAATTTGTTTTGTATTTCGGACTTTGATTTTGCTGATTTTTAGACTTCATTTTTCAGGGCACGATTTTTGTGCCCCGAAAAGTTTCATTTTTTTTGAAATTTCAAGTTTTGGGAAGTCAAAAAATAATATATTAAGCACTTAGGAGACATTTGTATTGTTTTTCGGACTCTGATTTTGTTGATTTTTAGACGTCATTTTTCAGGGCTCGACTTTCGTGCCTAGAAAAGTTTCAGTTTTTTTGACATTTTAAGTTTTGGGAAGTCAAAAAATAATATATTAGACTTCATTTTTCAGGGCTAGATTTTCGTGCCCCGAAAAGTTTCATACTTTTTGAAATTTTAAGTTTTCGGAAGTCAAAAAATAATATATTAAGCACTTAGGAGACATTTGTACTGTTTTTCGCACTCTGATTTTGCTGATTTTTAGACGTCATTTTTCAGGGCTCGACTTTCGTGCCCCGAAAAGTTTCATTTTTTTTGACATTTTAAGTTTTGGGAAGTCAAAAAATAATATATTAAGCACATAGCAGCCATTTGTTTTGTTTTTCGGACTCTGATTTTGCTGATTTTTAGACTTCTTTTTTAAGGGCTCGATTTTCGTGCCCCGAAAAGTTTCATTTTTTTTGAAATTTCAAGTTTTGGGAAGTCAAAAAAAAATATATTAAGCACTTATGATCCATTTGTTTTGTTTTTCGGACTCTAATTTAGCTGATTTTAAGACGTCATTTTTCAGGGCTTGATTTTCGTGCCCCGAAAGTTTCATTTTTTTTTAAATTAGAAGTTTTGGGAAGTCAAAAAATAATATATGAAGCACTTAGGACCAATTTGTTTTGTTTTTCGGACTTTGATTTTGCTGATTTTTAGACTTCATTTTTCAGGGCTCGATTTTCGTGCCCCGAAAAGTTTCATTTTTATTGAAATTTCTAGTTTTGGGAAGTCAAAAAATAATATATTAAGCACTTAGGAGCCATTTGTTTTGTTTTTCAGACTCTGATTTTGCTGATTTTAAGACGTCATTTTTCAGGGCTCGATTTTCGTGCACCGAAAAGGTTCATTTTTTTTTACATTTTAAGTTTTGGGATGTCAAAAAATAATATATGAAGCACTTAGGATACATTTGTATTGTTTTTCGGACTCTGATTTTGCTGATTTTTAGACGTCATTTTTCAGGGCTCGACTTTCGTTCCCTGAAAAGTTTCATTTTTTTTGATATTTTAAGTTTTGGGAAGTCAAAAAATAATATATTAAGCTCATATGAGCCATTTGTTTTCTTTTTCAGACTCTGATTTAGCTGATTTTAAGACGTCATTTTTCAATGTTCGATTTTCGTGCCCCGAAAAGTTTTATTTTTTTTGAAATTTTAAGTTTTTGGAATTCAAAAAATAATATATTAAGCCCTTATGAGACATTTGTATTGTTTTTCGGACTCTGATTTTGCTGATTTTTAGACGTCATTTTTCAGTGCTCGACTTTCGTGCCCAGAAAAGTTTCATTTTTTTTGACATTTTAAATTTTGGAAAGTCAAAAAATAATATATTAAGCACTTAGGAGCTATTTGTTTTAGTTTTCGGACTCCGATTTTGCTGATTTTAAGACATCATTTACAGGGCTCGATTTTCGTGCCCCGAAAAGGTTCTTTTTTTTTTACATTTTAAGTTTTGGGATGTAGAAAAATAATATATGAAGCACTTAGGATACATTTGTATTGTTTTTCGGATTATAATTTTGCTAATTATTAGACGTCATTTTTCAGGGCTTGACTTTCGTGCCCAGAAAAGTTTCATTTTTTTTTGACATTTTAAGTTTTGGGAAGTCAAAATATAATAAATTAAGAACTTAGGAGCCATTTGTTTTGTTTTTCGGACTCTGATTTTGCTGATTTTAAGACGTCATTTTTCAGGGCTCGATTTTCGTGCCCCGAAAAGGTTCTTTTTTTTTTACATTTTAAGTTTTGGGATGTCAAAAAATAATATATGAAGCACTTAGGATACATTTGTATTGTTTTTCGGACTCTGATGTTGCTGATTTTTAGACGTCATTTTTCAGGGCTCGACTTTCGTGCCCCGAAAAGTTTCATTTTTTTTGACATTCCAAGTTTTGGGAAGTCAAAAAATAAAATATTAAACACATAGGAGACATTTGTTTTGTTTTTCGGACTCTGATTTTGCTAATTTTTAGACTTCATTTTTCAGGGCTCGAATTTCGTGCCCCGAAAAGTTTCATTTTTATTGAAATTTCTAGTTTTGGGAAGTCAAAAAATAATATATTAAGCACTTAGGAGCCATTTGTTTTGTTTTTCGGACTCTGATTTTGCTGATTTTAAGACGTCATTTTTCAGGGCTCGATTTTCGTGCACCGAAAAGGTTCATTTTTTTTTACATTTTAAGTTTTGGGATGTCAAAAAATAATATATGAAGCACTTAGGATACATTTGTATTGTTTTTCGGACTCTGATTTTGCTGATTTTTAGACGTCATTTTTCAGGGCTCGACTTTCGTTCCCCGAAAAGTTTCATTTTTTTTGATATTTTAAGTTTTGGGAAGTCAAAAAATAATATATTAATCACATATGAGCCATTTGTTTTGTTTTTCGGACTCTGATTTAGCTGATTTTAAGACGTCATTTTTCAGGGCTCGATTTTCGTGCCCCCGAAAAGTTTTTTTTTTTTTTTAAATTGCAAGTTTTGGGAAGTCAAAAAATAATATATGAAGCACTTAGGACCAATTTGTTTTGTATTTCGGACTTTGATTTTGCTGATTTTTAGACTTCATTTTTCAGGGCACGATTTTTGTGCCCCGAAAAGTTTCATTTTTTTTGAAATTTCAATTTTGGGAAGTCAAAAGATAATATATTAAGCACTTAGGAGACATTTGTATTGTTTTTCGGACTCTGATTTTGTTGATTTTTAGACGTCATTTTTCAGGGCTCGACTTTCGTGCCTAGAAAAGTTTCATTTTTTTTGACATTTTAAGTTTTGTGAAGTCAAAAAATAATATATTAAGCACTTAGGAGCCATTTGTTTTGTTTTTCGGACTCTGATTTTGCTGATTTTTAGACTTCATTTTTCAGGGCTAGATTTTCGTGCCCCGAAAAGTTTCATACTTTTTGAAATTTTAAGTTTTCGGAAGTCAAAAAATAATATATTAAGCACTTTGGAGACATTTGTATTGTTTTTCGGACTCTTATTTTGCTGATTTTTAGACGTCATTTTTCAGGGCTCGACATTCGTGCCCCGAAAAGTTTCATTTTTTTTGACATTTTAAGTTTTGGGAAGTCAAAAAATAATATATTAAGCACATAGCAGCCATTTGTTTTGTTTTTCGGACTCTGATTTTGCTGATTTTTAGACTTCTTTTTTAAGGGCTCGATTTTCGTGCCCCGAAAAATTTCATTTTTTTTGAAATTTCAAGTTTTGGGAAGTCAAAAAAAAATATATTAAGCACTTATGATGCATTTGTTTTGTTTTCCGGATGCTAATTTGGCGCATTATAAGACGTCATTTTTTAGGGCTTGATTTTCGTGCCCCGAAAGTTTCATTTTTTTTAAAATTTCAAGTTTTGGGAAGTCAAAAAATAATATATGAAGCACTTAGGACAAATTTGTTTTGTTTTTCGGACTCTGATTTTGATGATTTTAAGACGTCATTTTTCAGGGCTCGATTTTCGTGCACCGAAAAGGTTCTTTTTTTTTTTACATTTTAAGTTTTGGGATGTCAAAAAATAATATATGAAGCACTTAGGATACATTTGTATTGTTTTTCGGACTCTGATGTTGCTGATTTTTAGACGTCATTTTTCAGGGCTCGACTTTCGTGCCCCGAAAAGTTTCATTTTTTTTGACATTTTAATTTTGGGAAGTCCAAAAATAATATATTAAGCACATAGGAGCCATTTGTTTTGTTTTTCGGACTCTGATTTTGCTAATTTTTAGACTTCATTTTTCAGGGCTCGATTTTCGTGCCCCGAAAAGTTTCATTTTTATTGAAATTTCTAGTTTTGGGAAGTCAAAAAATAATATATTAAGCACTTAGGAGCCATTTGTTTTGTTTTTCGGACTCTGATTTTGCTGATTTTAAGACGTCATTTTTCAGGGCTCGATTTTCGTGCACCGAAAAGGTTCATTTTTTTTTACATTTTAAGTTTTGGGATGTCAAAAAATAATATATGAAGCACTTAGGATACATTTGTATTGTTTTTCGGACTCTGATTTTGCTGATTTTTAGACGTCATTTTTCAGGGCTCGACTTTCGTTCCCCGAAAAGTTTCATTTTTTTTGATATTTTAAGTTTTGGGAAGTCAAAAAATAATATATTAATCACATATGAGCCATTTGTTTTGTTTTTCGGACTCTGATTTTGCTGATTTTTAGACGTCATTTTTCAGGGCTCGATTTTCGTGCCCCCGAAAGGTTTTTTTTTTTTTAAATTGCCAGTTTTGGGAAGTCAAAAAATAATATATGAAGCACTTAGGACCAATTTGTTTTGTATTTCGGACTTTGATTTTGCTGATTTTTAGACTTCATTTTTCAGGGCACGATTTTTGTGCCCCGAAAAGTTTCATTTTTTTTGAAATTTCAAGTTTTGGGAAGTCAAAAAATAATATATTAAGCACTTAGGAGACATTTGTATTGTTTTTCGGACTCTGATTTTGTTGATTTTTAGACGTCATTTTTCAGGGCTCGACTTTCGTGCCTAGAAAAGTTTCATTTTTTTTGACATTTTAAGTTTTGGGAAGTCAAAAAATAATATATTAAGCACTTAGGAGCCATTTGTTTTGTTTTTCGGAATCTGATTTTGCTGATTTTTAGACTTCATTTTTCAGGGCTAGATTTTCGTGCCCCGAAAAGTTTCATACTTTTTGAAATTTTAAGTTTTCGGAAGTCAAAAAATAATATATTAAGCACTTTGGAGACATTTGTATTGTTTTTCGGACTCTGATTTTGCTGATTTTTAGACGTCATTTTTCAGGGCTCGACATTCGTGCCCCGAAAAGTTTCATTTTTTTTGACATTTTAAGTTTTGGGAAGTCAAAAAATAATATATTAAGCACATAGCAGCCATTTGTTTTGTTTTTCGGACTCTGATTTTGCTGATTTTTAGACTTCTTTTTTAAGGGCTCGATTTTCGTGCCCCGAAAAATTTCATTTTTTTTGAAATTTCAAGTTTTGGGAAGTCAAAAAAAAATATATTAAGCACTTATGATCCATTTGTTTTGTTTTTCGGACTCTAATTTAGCTGATTTTAAGACGTCATTTTTTAGGGCTTGATTTTCGTGCCCCGAAAGTTTCATTTTTTTTAAAATTTCAAGTTTTGGGAAGTCAAAAAATAATATATGAAGCACTTAGGACCAATTTGTTTTGTTTTTCGGACTTTGATTTTGCTGATTTTTAGACTTCGTTTTTCAGGGCTCGATTTTCGTGCACCGAAAAGTTTCATTTTTTTTGAAATTTTAAGTTTTTGGAATTCAAAAAATAATATATTAAGCCCTTATGAGACATTTGTATTGTTTTTCGGACTCTGATTTGTTTATTTTTAGACGTCATTTTTCAGGGCTCGACTTTCGTGCCCAGAAAAGTTTCATTTTTTTTGACATTTTAAGTTTTGGGAAGTCAAAAAATAATATATTAAGCACTTAGGAGCCATTTGTTTTGTTTTTCGGACTCTGATTTTGCTGATTTTAAGACGTCATTTTACAGGGCTCGATTTTCGTGCACCGAAAAGGTTCTTTTTTTTTTACATTTTAAGTTTTGGGATGTCAAAAAATAATATATGAAGCACTTAGGATACATTTGTATTGTTTTTCGGACTCTGATGTTGCTGATTTTTAGACGTTATTTTTCAGGGCTCGACTTTCGTGCCCCAAAAAGTTTCATTTTTTTTGACATTTTAAGTTTTGGGAAGTCCAAAAATAATATATTAAGCACATAGGAGCCATTTGTTTTGTTTTTCGGACTCTGATTTTGCTAATTTTTAGACTTCATTTTTCATGGCTCGATTTTCGTGCCCCGAAAAGTTTCATTTTTATTGAAATTTCTAGTTTTGGGAAGTCAAAAAATAATATATTAAGCACTTAGGAACCATTTGTTTTGTTTTTCGGACTCTGATTTTGCTGATTTTAAGACGTCATTTTTCAGGGCTCGATTTTCGTGCACCGAAAAGGTTCATTTTTTTTTACATTTTCAGTTTTGGGATGTCAAAAAATAATATATGAAGCACTTAGGATACATTTGTATTGTTTTTCGGACTCTGATTTTGCTGATTTTTAGACGTCATTTTTCAGGGCTGGACTTTCGTTCCCCGAAAAGTTTCATTTTTTTTGATATTTTAAGTTTTGGGAAGTCAAAAAATAATATATTAATCACATATGAGCCATTTGTTTTGTTTTTCGGACTCTGATTTAGCTGATTTTAAGACGTCATTTTTCAGGGCTCGATTTTCGTGCCCCCGAAAAGTTTTTTTTTTTTTTAAATTGCAAGTTTTGGGAAGTCAAAAAATAATATATGAAGCACTTAGGACCAATTTGTTTTGTATTTCGGACTTTGATTTTGCTGATTTTTAGACTTCATTTTTCAGGGCACGATTTTTGTGCCCCGAAAAGTTTCATTTTTTTTGAAATTTCAAGTTTTGGGAAGTCAAAAAATAATATATTAAGCACTTAGGAGACATTTGTATTGTTTTTCGGACTCTGATTTTGTTGATTTTTAGACGTCATTTTTCAGGGCTCGACTTTCGTGCCTAGAAAAGTTTCATTTTTTTTGACATTTTAAGTTTTGGGAAGTCAAAAAATAATATATTAAGCACTTAGGAGCCATTTGTTTTGTTTTTCGGACTCTGATTTTGCTGATTTTTAGACTTCATTTTTCAGGGCTAGATTTTCGTGCCCCGAAAAGTTTCATACTTTTTGAAATTTTAAGTTTTCGGAAGTCAAAAAATAATATATTAAGCACTTTGGAGACATTTGTATTGTTTTTCGGACTCTGATTTTGCTGATTTTTAGACGTCATTTTTCAGGGCTCGACATTCGTGCCCCGAAAAGTTTCATTTTTTTTGACATTTTAAGTTTTGGGAAGTCAAAAAATAATATATTAAGCACATAGCAGCCATTTGTTTTGTTTTTCGGACTCTGATTTTGCTGATTTTTAGACTTCTTTTTTAAGGGCTCGATTTTCGTGCCCCGAAAAATTTCATTTTTTTTGAAATTTCAAGTTTTGGGAAGTCAAAAAAAAATATATTAAGCACTTATGATCCATTTGTTTTGTTTTTCGGACTCTAATTTAGCTGATTTTAAGACGTCATTTTTTAGGGCTTGATTTTCGTGCCCCGAAAGTTTCATTTTTTTTAAAATTTCAAGTTTTGGGAAGTCAAAAAATAATATATGAAGCACTTAGGACCAATTTGTTTTGTTTTTCGGACTTTGATTTTGCTGATTTTTAGACTTCGTTTTTCAGGGCTCGATTTTCGTGCACCGAAAAGTTTCATTTTTTTTGAAATTTTAAGTTTTTGGAATTCAAAAAATAATATATTAAGCCCTTATGAGACATTTGTATTGTTTTTCGGACTCTGATTTGTTTATTTTTAGACGTCATTTTTCAGGGCTCGACTTTCGTGCCCAGAAAAGTTTCATTTTTTTTGACATTTTAAGTTTTGGGAAGTCAAAAAATAATATATTAAGCACTTAGGAGCCATTTGTTTTGTTTTTCGGACTCTGATTTTGCTGATTTTAAGACGTCATTTTACAGGGCTCGATTTTCGTGCACCGAAAAGGTTCTTTTTTTTTTTACATTTTAAGTTTTGGGATGTCAAAAAATAATATATGAAGCACTTAGGATACATTTGTATTGTTTTTCGGACTCTGATGTTGCTGATTTTTAGACGTCATTTTTCAGGGCTCGACTTTCGTGCCCCAAAAAGTTTCATTTTTTTTGACATTTTAAGTTTTGGGAAGTCCAAAAATAATATATTAAGCACATAGGAGCCATTTGTTTTGTTTTTCGGACTCTGATTTTGCTAATTTTTAGACTTCATTTTTCATGGCTCGATTTTCGTGCCCCGAAAAGTTTCATTTTTATTGAAATTTCTACTTTTGGGAAGTCAAAAAATAATATATTAAGCACTTAGGAACCATTTGTTTTGTTTTTCGGACTCTGATTTTGCTGATTTTAAGACGTCATTTTTCAGGGCTCGATTTTCGTGCACCGAAAAGGTTCATTTTTTTTTACATTTTAAGTTTTGGGATGTCAAAAAATAATATATGAAGCACTTAGGATACATTTGTATTGTTTTTCGGACTCTGATTTTGCTGATTTTTAGACGTCATTTTTCAGGGCTGGACTTTCGTTCCCCGAAAAGTTTCATTTTTTTTGATATTTTAAGTTTTGGGAAGTCAAAAAATAATATATTAATCACATATGAGCCATTTGTTTTGTTTTTCGGACTCTGATTTAGCTGATTTTAAGACGTCATTTTTCAGGGCTCGATTTTCGTGCCCCCGAAAAGTTTTTTTTTTTTTTTAAATTGCAAGTTTTGGGAAGTCAAAAAATAATATATGAAGCACTTAGGACCAATTTGTTTTGTATTTCGGACTTTGATTTTGCTGATTTTTAGACTTCATTTTTCAGGGCACGATTTTTGTGCCCCGAAAAGTTTCATTTTTTTTGAAATTTCAAGTTTTGGGAAGTCAAAAAATAATATATTAAGCACTTAGGAGACATTTGTATTGTTTTTCGGACTCTGATTTTGTTGATTTTTAGACGTCATTTTTCAGGGCTCGACTTTCGTGCCTAGAAAAGTTTCATTTTTTTTGACATTTTAAGTTTTGGGAAGTCAAAAAATAATATATTAAGCACTTAGGAGCCATTTGTTTTGTTTTTCGGACTCTGATTTTGCTGATTTTTAGACTTCATTTTTCAGGGCTAGATTTTCGTGCCCCGAAAAGTTTCATACTTTTTGAAATTTTAAGTTTTCGGAAGTCAAAAAATAATATATTAAGCACTTTGGAGACATTTGTATTGTTTTTCGGACTCTGATTTTGCTGATTTTTAGACGTCATTTTTCAGGGCTCGACATTCGTGCCCCGAAAAGTTTCATTTTTTTTGACATTTTAAGTTTTGGGAAGTCAAAAAATAATATATTAAGCACATAGCAGCCATTTGTTTTGTTTTTCGGACTCTGATTTTGCTGATTTTTAGACTTCTTTTTTAAGGGCTCGATTTTCGTGCCCCGAAAAATTTCATTTTTTTTGAAATTTCAAGTTTTGGGAAGTCAAAAAAAAAATATATTAAGCACTTATGATCCATTTGTTTTGTTTTTCGGACTCTAATTTAGCTGATTTTAAGACGTCATTTTTTAGGGCTTGATTTTCGTGCCCCGAAAGTTTCATTTTTTTTAAAATTTCAAGTTTTGGGAAGTCAAAAAATAATATATGAAGCACTTAGGACCAATTTGTTTTGTTTTTCGGACTTTGATTTTGCTGATTTTTAGACTTCGTTTTTCAGGGCTCGATTTTCGTGCACCGAAAAGTTTCATTTTTTTTGAAATTTTAAGTTTTTGGAATTCAAAAAATAATATATTAAGCCCTTATGAGACATTTGTATTGTTTTTCGGACTCTGATTTGTTTATTTTTAGACGTCATTTTTCAGGGCTCGACTTTCGTGCCCAGAAAAGTTTCATTTTTTTTGACATTTTAAGTTTTGGGAAGTCAAAAAATAATATATTAAGCACTTAGGAGCCATTTGTTTTGTTTTTCGGACTCTGATTTTGCTGATTTTAAGACGTCATTTTACAGGGCTCGATTTTCGTGCACCGAAAAGGTTCTTTTTTTTTTTACATTTTAAGTTTTGGGATGTCAAAAAATAATATATGAAGCACTTAGGATACATTTGTATTGTTTTTCGGACTCTGATGTTGCTGATTTTTAGACGTCATTTTTCAGGGCTCGACTTTCGTGCCCCAAAAAGTTTCATTTTTTTTGACATTTTAAGTTTTGGGAAGTCCAAAAATAATATATTAAGCACATAGGAGCCATTTGTTTTGTTTTTCGGACTCTGATTTTGCTAATTTTTAGACTTCATTTTTCATGGCTCGATTTTCGTGCCCCGAAAAGTTTCATTTTTATTGAAATTTCTACTTTTGGGAAGTCAAAAAATAATATATTAAGCACTTAGGAACCATTTGTTTTGTTTTTCGGACTCTGATTTTGCTGATTTTAAGACGTCATTTTTCAGGGCTCGATTTTCGTGCACCGAAAAGGTTCATTTTTTTTTACATTTTAAGTTTTGGGATGTCAAAAAATAATATATGAAGCACTTAGGATACATTTGTATTGTTTTTCGGACTCTGATTTTGCTGATTTTTAGACGTCATTTTTCAGGGCTGGACTTTCGTTCCCCGAAAAGTTTCATTTTTTTTGATATTTTAAGTTTTGGGAAGTCAAAAAATAATATATTAATCACATATGAGCCATTTGTTTTGTTTTTCGGACTCTGATTTAGCTGATTTTAAGACGTCATTTTTCAGGGCTCGATTTTCGTGCCCCCGAAAAGTTTTTTTTTTTTTTTAAATTGCAAGTTTTGGGAAGTCAAAAAATAATATATGAAGCACTTAGGACCAATTTGTTTTGTATTTCGGACTTTGATTTTGCTGATTTTTAGACTTCATTTTTCAGGGCACGATTTTTGTGCCCCGAAAAGTTTCATTTTTTTTGAAATTTCAAGTTTTGGGAAGTCAAAAAATAATATATTAAGCACTTAGGAGACATTTGTATTGTTTTTCGGACTCTGATTTTGTTGATTTTTAGACGTCATTTTTCAGGGCTCGACTTTCGTGCCTAGAAAAGTTTCATTTTTTTTGACATTTTAAGTTTTGGGAAGTCAAAAAATAATATATTAAGCACTTAGGAGCCATTTGTTTTGTTTTTCGGACTCTGATTTTGCTGATTTTTAGACTTCATTTTTCAGGGCTAGATTTTCGTGCCCCGAAAAGTTTCATACTTTTTGAAATTTTAAGTTTTCGGAAGTCAAAAAATAATATATTAAGCACTTTGGAGACATTTGTATTGTTTTTCGGACTCTGATTTTGCTGATTTTTAGACGTCATTTTTCAGGGCTCGACATTCGTGCCCCGAAAAGTTTCATTTTTTTTGACATTTTAAGTTTTGGGAAGTCAAAAAATAATATATTAAGCACATAGCAGCCATTTGTTTTGTTTTTCGGACTCTGATTTTGCTGATTTTTAGACTTCTTTTTTAAGGGCTCGATTTTCGTGCCCCGAAAAATTTCATTTTTTTTGAAATTTCAAGTTTTGGGAAGTCAAAAAAAAATATATTAAGCACTTATGATCCATTTGTTTTGTTTTTCGGACTCTAATTTAGCTGATTTTAAGACGTCATTTTTTAGGGCTTGATTTTCGTGCCCCGAAAGTTTCATTTTTTTTAAAATTTCAAGTTTTGGGAAGTCAAAAAATAATATATGAAGCACTTAGGACCAATTTGTTTTGTTTTTCGGACTTTGATTTTGCTGATTTTTAGACTTCGTTTTTCAGGGCTCGATTTTCGTGCACCGAAAAGTTTCATTTTTTTTGAAATTTTAAGTTTTTGGAATTCAAAAAATAATATATTAAGCCCTTATGAGACATTTGTATTGTTTTTCGGACTCTGATTTGTTTATTTTTAGACGTCATTTTTCAGGGCTCGACTTTCGTGCCCAGAAAAGTTTCATTTTTTTTGACATTTTAAGTTTTGGGAAGTCAAAAAATAATATATTAAGCACTTAGGAGCCATTTGTTTTGTTTTTCGGACTCTGATTTTGCTGATTTTAAGACGTCATTTTACAGGGCTCGATTTTCGTGCACCGAAAAGGTTCTTTTTTTTTTTACATTTTAAGTTTTGGGATGTCAAAAAATAATATATGAAGCACTTAGGATACATTTGTATTGTTTTTCGGACTCTGATGTTGCTGATTTTTAGACGTCATTTTTCAGGGCTCGACTTTCGTGCCCCAAAAAGTTTCATTTTTTTTGACATTTTAAGTTTTGGGAAGTCCAAAAATAATATATTAAGCACATAGGAGCCATTTGTTTTGTTTTTCGGACTCTGATTTTGCTAATTTTTAGACTTCATTTTTCATGGCTCGATTTTCGTGCCCCGAAAAGTTTCATTTTTATTGAAATTTCTACTTTTGGGAAGTCAAAAAATAATATATTAAGCACTTAGGAACCATTTGTTTTGTTTTTCGGACTCTGATTTTGCTGATTTTAAGACGTCATTTTTCAGGGCTCGATTTTCGTGCACCGAAAAGGTTCATTTTTTTTTACATTTTAAGTTTTGGGATGTCAAAAAATAATATATGAAGCACTTAGGATACATTTGTATTGTTTTTCGGACTCTGATTTTGCTGATTTTTAGATGTCATTTTTCAGGGCTGGACTTTCGTTCCCCGAAAAGTTTCATTTTTTTTGATATTTTAAGTTTTGGGAAGTCAAAAAATAATATATTAATCACATATGAGCCATTTGTTTTGTTTTTCGGACTCTGATTTAGCTGATTTTAAGACGTCATTTTTCAGGGCTCGATTTTCGTGCCCCCGAAAAGTTTTTTTTTTTTTTTAAATTGCAAGTTTTGGGAAGTCAAAAAATAATATATGAAGCACTTAGGACCAATTTGTTTTGTATTTCGGACTTTGATTTTGCTGATTTTTAGACTTCATTTTTCAGGGCACGATTTTTGTGCCCCGAAAAGTTTCATTTTTTTTGAAATTTCAAGTTTTGGGAAGTCAAAAAATAATATATTAAGCACTTAGGAGACATTTGTATTGTTTTTCGGACTCTGATTTTGTTGATTTTTAGACGTCATTTTTCAGGGCTCGACTTTCGTGCCTAGAAAAGTTTCATTTTTTTTGACATTTTAAGTTTTGGGAAGTCAAAAAATAATATATTAAGCACTTAGGAGCCATTTGTTTTGTTTTTCGGACTCTGATTTTGCTGATTTTTAGACTTCATTTTTCAGGGCTAGATTTTCGTGCCCCGAAAAGTTTCATACTTTTTGAAATTTTAAGTTTTCGGAAGTCAAAAAATAATATATTAAGCACTTTGGAGACATTTGTATTGTTTTTCGGACTCTGATTTTGCTGATTTTTAGACGTCATTTTTCAGGGCTCGACATTCGTGCCCCGAAAAGTTTCATTTTTTTTGACATTTTAAGTTTTGGGAAGTCAAAAAATAATATATTAAGCACATAGCAGCCATTTGTTTTGTTTTTCGGACTCTGATTTTGCTGATTTTTAGACTTCTTTTTTAAGGGCTCGATTTTCGTGCCCCGAAAAATTTCATTTTTTTTGAAATTTCAAGTTTTGGGAAGTCAAAAAAAAATATATTAAGCACTTATGATCCATTTGTTTTGTTTTTCGGACTCTAATTTAGCTGATTTTAAGACGTCATTTTTTAGGGCTTGATTTTCGTGCCCCGAAAGTTTCATTTTTTTTAAAATTTCAAGTTTTGGGAAGTCAAAAAATAATATATGAAGCACTTAGGACCAATTTGTTTTGTTTTTCGGACTTTGATTTTGCTGATTTTTAGACTTCGTTTTTCAGGGCTCGATTTTCGTGCACCGAAAAGTTTCATTTTTTTTGAAATTTTAAGTTTTTGGAATTCAAAAAATAATATATTAAGCCCTTATGAGACATTTGTATTGTTTTTCGGACTCTGATTTGTTTATTTTTAGACGTCATTTTTCAGGGCTCGACTTTCGTGCCCAGAAAAGTTTCATTTTTTTTGACATTTTAAGTTTTGGGAAGTCAAAAAATAATATATTAAGCACTTAGGAGCCATTTGTTTTGTTTTTCGGACTCTGATTTTGCTGATTTTAAGACGTCATTTTACAGGGCTCGATTTTCGTGCACCGAAAAGGTTCTTTTTTTTTTTACATTTTAAGTTTTGGGATGTCAAAAAATAATATATGAAGCACTTAGGATACATTTGTATTGTTTTTCGGACTCTGATGTTGCTGATTTTTAGACGTCATTTTTCAGGGCTCGACTTTCGTGCCCCAAAAAGTTTCATTTTTTTTGACATTTTAAGTTTTGGGAAGTCCAAAAATAATATATTAAGCACATAGGAGCCATTTGTTTTGTTTTTCGGACTCTGATTTTGCTAATTTTTAGACTTCATTTTTCATGGCTCGATTTTCGTGCCCCGAAAAGTTTCATTTTTATTGAAATTTCTAGTTTTGGGAAGTCAAAAAATAATATATTAAGCACTTAGGAACCATTTGTTTTGTTTTTCGGACTCTGATTTTGCTGATTTTAAGACGTCATTTTTCAGGGCTCGATTTTCGTGCCCCGAAAAGGTTCATTTTTTTTTACATTTTAAGTTTTGGGATGTCAAAAAATAATATATGAAGCACTTAGGATACATTTGTATTGTTTTTCGGACTCTGATTTTGCTGATTTTTAGACGTCATTTTTCAGGGCTGGACTTTCGTTCCCCGAAAAGTTTCATTTTTTTTGATATTTTAAGTTTTGGGAAGTCAAAAAATAATATATTAATCACATATGAGCCATTTGTTTTGTTTTTCGGACTCTGATTTAGCTGATTTTAAGACGTCATTTTTCAGGGCTCGATTTTCGTGCCCCCGAAAAGTTTTTTTTTTTTTTTTAAATTGCAAGTTTTGGGAAGTCAAAAAATAATATATGAAGCACTTAGGACCAATTTGTTTTGTATTTCGGACTTTGATTTTGCTGATTTTTAGACTTCATTTTTCAGGGCACGATTTTTGTGCCCCGAAAAGTTTCATTTTTTTTGAAATTTCAAGTTTTGGGAAGTCAAAAAATAATATATTAAGCACTTAGGAGACATTTGTATTGTTTTTCGGACTCTGATTTTGTTGATTTTTAGACGTCATTTTTCAGGGCTCGACTTTCGTGCCTAGAAAAGTTTCATTTTTTTTGACATTTTAAGTTTTGGGAAGTCAAAAAATAATATATTAAGCACTTAGGAGCCATTTGTTTTGTTTTTCGGACTCTGATTTTGCTGATTTTTAGACTTCATTTTTCAGGGCTAGATTTTCGTGCCCCGAAAAGTTTCATACTTTTTGAAATTTTAAGTTTTCGGAAGTAAAAAAATAATATATTAAGCACTTTGGAGACATTTGTATTGTTTTTCGGACTCTGATTTTGCTGATTTTTAGACGTCATTTTTCAGGGCTCGACATTCGTGCCCCGAAAAGTTTCATTTTTTTTGACATTTTAAGTTTTGGGAAGTCAAAAAATAATATATTAAGCACATAGCAGCCATTTGTTTTGTTTTTCGGACTCTGATTTTGCTGATTTTTAGACTTCTTTTTTAAGGGCTCGATTTTCGTGCCCCGAAAAATTTCATTTTTTTTGAAATTTCAAGTTTTGGGAAGTCAAAAAAAAATATATTAAGCACTTATGATCCATTTGTTTTGTTTTTCGGACTCTAATTTAGCTGATTTTAAGACGTCATTTTTTAGGGCTTGATTTTCGTGCCCCGAAAGTTTCATTTTTTTTAAAATTTCAAGTTTTGGGAAGTCAAAAAATAATATATGAAGCACTTAGGACCAATTTGTTTTGTTTTTCGGACTTTGATTTTGCTGATTTTTAGACTTCGTTTTTCAGGGCTCGATTTTCGTGCACCGAAAAGTTTCATTTTTTTTGAAATTTTAAGTTTTTGGAATTCAAAAAATAATATATTAAGCCCTTATGAGACATTTGTATTGTTTTTCGGACTCTGATTTGTTTATTTTTAGACGTCATTTTTCAGGGCTCGACTTTCGTGCCCAGAAAAGTTTCATTTTTTTTGACATTTTAAGTTTTGGGAAGTCAAAAAATAATATATTAAGCACTTAGGAGCCATTTGTTTTGTTTTTCGGACTCTGATTTTGCTGATTTTAAGACATCATTTTACAGGGCTCGATTTTCGTGCCCCGAAAAGTTTCATTTTTTTTTACATTTTAAGTTTTGGGATGTCAAAAAATAATATATGCAGCACTTAGGATACATTTGTATTGTTTTTCGGACTCTGATTTTGCCGATTTTTTGACGTCATTTTTCAGGGCTCGACTTTCGTGCCCCGAAAAGTTTCATTTTTTTTGAAATTTTAAGTTTTTGGAATTCAAAAAATAATATATTAAGCCCTTATGAGACATTTGTATTGTTTTTCGGACTCTGATTTTGCTAATTTTTAGACTTCATTTTTCAGGGCTCGATTTTCGTGCCCCGAAAAGTTTCATTTTTATTGAAATTTCAAGTTTTGGGAATTCAAAAAATAATATATTAAGCACTTAGGAGCCATTTGTTTTGTTTTTCGGACTCTGATTTTGCTGATTTTAAGACGTCATTTTTCAGGGCTCGATTTTCGTGCACCGAAAAGGTTCATTTTTTTTACATTTTAAGTTTTGGGATGTCAAAAAATAATATATGAAACACTTAGGATACATTTGTATTGTTTTTCGGACTCTGATGTTGCTGATTTTTAGACGTCATTTTTCAGGGCTCGACTTTCGTGCCCCGAAAAGTTTCATTTTTTTTGACATTTTAAGTTTTGGGAAGTCCAAAAATAATATATTAAGCACATAGGAGCCATTTGTTTTGTTTTTCGGACTCTGATTTAGCTGATTTTAAGACGTCATTTTTCAATGCTCGATTTTCGTGCCCCGAAAAGTTTCATTTTTTTTTACATTTTAAGTTTTGGGAAGTCAAAAAATAATATATTAAGCACATAGGAGCCATTTGTATTGATTTTCGGACTCTGATTTTTGTGACTTGTAGACGTCATTTTTCAGGGCTCGACTTTCGTGCCCCGAAAAGTTTCATTTTTTTTTTACATTTTAAGTTTTGGGAAGTCAAAAAATAATATATTAAGGACATAGGAGCCATTTGTTTTGTATTTCGACCTCTGATTTTGCTGATTTTTAGACTTCATTTTTCAGGGCTCGATTTTCGTGCCCCCGAAAAGTTTCATTTTTTTTGAAATTTCAAGTTTTGGGAAGTCAAAAAATAATATATTAAGCACTTAGGAGCCATTTGTTTTGTTTTTCGGACTCTGATTTTGCTGATTTTAAGACGTCATTTTTCAGGGCTCGATTTTCGTGCCCCGAAAAGGTTCATTTTTTTTTACATTTTAAATTTTGGGATGTCAAAAAATAATATATGAAGCACTTAGGATACATTTGTATTGTTTTTCGGACTCTAATGTTGCTGATTTTTAGACTTCATTTTTCAGGGCTCGCTTTTCGGGCCCCGAAAAGTTTCATTTTTTTTGAAATTTTAAGTTTTTGGAAGTCAAAAAATAATATATTAAGCCCTTAAGAGACATTTGTATTGTTTTTCGGACTCTGATTTTGCTAATTTTTAGACTTCATTTTTCAGGGCTCGATTTTCGTGCCCCGAAAAGTTTCATTTTTATTGAAATTTCAAGTTTTGGGAATTCAAAAAATAATATATTAAGCACTTAGGAGCCATTTGTTTTGTTTTTCGGACTCTGATTTTGCTGATTTTAAGACGTCATTTTTCAGGGCTCGATTTTCGTGCACCGAAAAGGTTCATTTTTTTTACATTTTAAGTTTTGGGATGTCAAAAAATAATATATGAAACACTTAGGATACATTTGTATTGTTTTTCGGACTCTGATGTTGCTGATTTTTAGACGTCATTTTTCAGGGCTCGACTTTCGTGCCCCGAAAAGTTTCATTTTTTTTGACATTTTAAGTTTTGGGAAGTCCAAAAATAATATATTAAGCACATAGGAGCCATTTGTTTTGTTTTTCGGACTCTGATTTAGCTGATTTTAAGACGTCATTTTTCAATGCTCGATTTTCGTGCCCCGAAAAGTTTTATTTTTTTTGAAATTTTAAGTTTTTGGAATTCAAAAAATAATATATTAAGCCCTTATGAGACATTTGTATTGTTTTTCGGACTCTGATTTTGCTGATTTTTAGACGTCATTTTTCAGTGCTCGACTTTCGTGCCCAGAAAAGTTTCATTTTTTTTGACATTTTAAATTTTGGAAAGTCAAAAAATAATATATTAAGCACTTAGGAGCTATTTGTTTTATTTTTCGGACTCTGATTTTGCTGATTTTAAGACGTCATTTACAGGGCTCGATTTTCGTGCCCCGAAAAGTTTCATTTTTGTTGAGGTTTTAAGTTTTGGGAAGTCGTAATATAGTCAATTAAGAACTTAGGAGCAATTTGTTTTGTTTTTCGGACTCTGATTTTGCTGATTTTAAGACGTCATTTTTCAGGGCTTGATTTTCGTGCCCCGAAAAGGTTCTTTTTTTTTTACATTTTAAGTTTTGGGATGTCAAAAAATAATATATGAAGCACTTAGGATACATTTGTATTGTTTTTCGGACTCTGATGTTGCTGATTTTTAGACGTCATTTTTCAGGGCTCGACTTTCGTGCCCCGAAAAGTTTCATTTTTTTTGACATTTTAAGTTTTGGGAAGTCCAAAAATAATATATTAAGCACATAGGAACCATTTGTTTTATTTTTCGGACTCTGATTTTGCTAATTTTTAGACTTCATTTTTCAGGGCTCGATTTTCGTGCCCCGAAAAGTTTCATTTTTATTGAAATTTCTAGTTTTGGGAAGTTAAAAAATAATATATTAAGCACTTAGGAGCCATTTGTTTTGTTTTTCGGACTCTGATTTTGCTGATTTTAAGACGTCATTTTTCAGGGCTCGATTTTCGTGCACCGAAAAGGTTCATTTTTTTTTACATTTTAAGTTTTGGGATGTCAAAAAATAATATATGAAGCACTTAGGATACATTTGTATTGTTTTTCGGACTCTGATTTTGCTGATTTTTAGACGTCATTTTTCAGGGCTCGACTTTCGTTCCCCGAAAAGTTTCATTTTTTTTGATATTTTAAGTTTTGGGAAGTCAAAAAATAATATATTAATCACATATGAGCCATTTGTTTTGTTTTTCGGACTCTGATTTAGCTGATTTTAAGACGTCATTTTTCAGGGCTCGATTTTCGTGCCCCCGAAAAGTTTTTTTTTTTTTTTAAATTGCAAGTTTTGGGAAGTCAAAAAATAATATATGAAGCACTTAGGACCAATTTGTTTTGTATTTCGGACTTTGATTTTGCTGATTTTTAGACTTCATTTTTCAGGGCACGATTTTTGTGCCCCGAAAAGTTTCATTTTTTTTGAAATTTCAAGTTTTGGGAAGTCAAAAAATAATATATTAAGCACTTAGGAGACATTTGTATTGTTTTTCGGACTCTGATTTTGTTGATTTTTAGACGTCATTTTTCAGGGCTCGACTTTCGTGCCTAGAAAAGTTTCATTTTTTTTGACATTTTAAGTTTTGGGAAGTCAAAAAATAATATATTAAGCACTTAGGAGCCATTTGTTTTGTTTTTCGGACTCTGATTTTGCTGATTTTTAGACTTCATTTTTCAGGGCTAGATTTTCGTGCCCCGAAAAGTTTCATACTTTTTGAAATTTTAAGTTTTCGGAAGTAAAAAAATAATATATTAAGCACTTTGGAGACATTTGTATTGTTTTTCGGACTCTGATTTTGCTGATTTTTAGACGTCATTTTTCAGGGCTCGACATTCGTGCCCCGAAAAGTTTCATTTTTTTTGACATTTTAAGTTTTGGGAAGTCAAAAAATAATATATTAAGCACATAGCAGCCATTTGTTTTGTTTTTCGGACTCTGATTTTGCTGATTTTTAGACTTCTTTTTTAAGGGCTCGATTTTCGTGCCCCGAAAAATTTCATTTTTTTTGAAATTTCAAGTTTTGGGAAGTCAAAAAAAAATATATTAAGCACTTATGATCCATTTGTTTTGTTTTTCGGACTCTAATTTAGCTGATTTTAAGACGTCATTTTTTAGGGCTTGATTTTCGTGCCCCGAAAGTTTCATTTTTTTTAAAATTTCAAGTTTTGGGAAGTCAAAAAATAATATATGAAGCACTTAGGACCAATTTGTTTTGTTTTTCGGACTTTGATTTTGCTGATTTTTAGACTTCGTTTTTCAGGGCTCGATTTTCGTGCACCGAAAAGTTTCATTTTTTTTGAAATTTTAAGTTTTTGGAATTCAAAAAATAATATATTAAGCCCTTATGAGACATTTGTATTGTTTTTCGGACTCTGATTTGTTTATTTTTAGACGTCATTTTTCAGGGCTCGACTTTCGTGCCCAGAAAAGTTTCATTTTTTTTGACATTTTAAGTTTTGGGAAGTCAAAAAATAATATATTAAGCACTTAGGAGCCATTTGTTTTGTTTTTCGGACTCTGATTTTGCTGATTTTAAGACATCATTTTACAGGGCTCGATTTTCGTGCCCCGAAAAGTTTCATTTTTTTTTACATTTTAAGTTTTGGGATGTCAAAAAATAATATATGCAGCACTTAGGATACATTTGTATTGTTTTTCGGACTATGATTTTGTCGATTTTTTGACGTCATTTTTCAGGGCTCGACTTTCGTGCCCCGAAAAGTTTCATTTTTTTTGAAATTTTAAGTTTTTGGAATTCAAAAAATAATATATTAAGCCCTTAAGAGACATTTGTATTGTTTTTCGGACTCTGATTTTGCTAATTTTTAGACTTCATTTTTCAGGGCTCGATTTTCGTGCCCCGAAAAGTTTTTTTTTTTTTTTAATTTTAAGTTTTGGGAATTCAAAAAATAATATATTAAGCACTTAGGAGCCATTTGTTTTGTTTTTCGGACTCTGATTTTGCTGATTTTAAGACGTCATTTTTCAGGGCTCGATTTTCGTGCACCGAAAAGGTTCATTTTTTTTACATTTTAAGTTTTGGGATGTCAAAAAATAATATATGAAACACATAGGATACATTTGTATTGTTTTTCGGACTCTGATGTTGCTGATTTTTAGACGTCATTTTTCAGGGCTCGACTTTCGTGCCCCGAAAAGTTTCATTTTTTTTGACATTTTAAGTTTTGGGAAGTCCAAAAATAATATATTAAGCACATAGGAGCCATTTGTTTTGTTTTTCGGACTCTGATTTAGCTGATTTTAAGACGTCATTTTTCAATGCTCGATTTTCGTGCCCCGAAAAGTTTCATTTTTTTTTACATTTTAAGTTTTGGGAAGTCAAAAAATAATATATTAAGCACATAGGAGCCATTTGTATTGATTTTCGGACTCTGATTTTTGTGACTTGTAGACGTCATTTTTCAGGGCTCGACTTTCGTGCCCCGAAAAGTTTCATTTTTTTTTACATTTTAAGTTTTGGGAAGTCAAAAAATAATATATTAAGCACATAGGAGCCATTTGTTTTGTATTTCGACCTCTGATTTTGCTGATTTTTAGACTTCATTTTTCAGGGCTCGATTTTCGTGCCCCCGAAAAGTTTCATTTTTTTTGAAATTTCAAGTTTTGGGAAGTCAAAAAATAATATATTAAGCACTTAGGAGCCATTTGTTTTGTTTTTCGGACTCTGATTTTGCTGATTTTAAGACGTCATTTTTCAGGGCTCGATTTTCGTGCCCCGAAAAGGTTCATTTTTTTTTACATTTTAAATTTTGGGATGTCAAAAAATAATATATGAAGCACTTAGGATACATTTGTATTGTTTTTCGGACTCTAATGTTGCTGATTTTTAGACTTCATTTTTCAGGGCTCGATTTTCGTGCCCCGAAAAGTTTCATTTTTTTTGAAATTTTAAGTTTTTGGAATTCAAAAAATAATATATTAAGCCCTTAAGAGACATTTGTATTGTTTTTCGGACTCTGATTTTGCTAATTTTTAGACTTCATTTTTCAGGGCTCGATTTTCGTGCCCCGAAAAGTTTCATTTTTATTGAAATTTCAAGTTTTGGGAATTCAAAAAATAATATATTAAGCACTTAGGAGCCATTTGTTTTGTTTTTCGGACTCTGATTTTGCTGATTTTAAGACGTCATTTTTCAGGGCTCGATTTTCGTGCACCGAAAAGGTTCATTTTTTTTACATTTTAAGTTTTGGGATGTCAAAAAATAATATATGAAACACTTAGGATACATTTGTATTGTTTTTCGGACTCTGATGTTGCTGATTTTTAGACGTCATTTTTCAGGGCTCGACTTTCGTGCCCCGAAAAGTTTCATTTTTTTTGACATTTTAAGTTTTGAGAAGTGCAAAAATAATATATTAAGCACATAGGAGCCATTTGTTTTGTTTTTCGGACTCTGATTTAGCTGATTTTAAGACGTCATTTTTCAATGCTCGATTTTCGTGCCCCGAAAAGTTTTATTTTTTTTGAAATTTTAAGTTTTTGGAATTCAAAAAATAATATATTAAGCCCTTATGAGACATTTGTATTGTTTTTCGGACTCTGATTTTGCTGATTTTTAGACGTCATTTTTCAGTGCTCTACTTTCGTGCCCAGAAAAGTTTCATTTTTTTTTGACATTTTAAATTTTGGAAAGTCAAAAAATAATATATTAAGCACTTAGGAGCTATTTGTTTTATTTTTCGGACTCTGATTTTGCTGATTTTAAGACGTCATTTACAGGGCTCGATTTTCGTGCCCCGAAAAGTTTCATTTTTTTTGACATTTTAAGTTTTGGGAAGTCATAATATAATAAATTAAGAACTTAGGAGCCATTTGTTTTGTTTTTCGGACTCTGATTTTGCTGATTTTAAGACGTCATTTTTCAGGGCTTGATTTTCGTGCCCCGAAAAGGTTCTTTTTTTTTTACATTTTAAGTTTTGGGATGTCAAAAAATAATATATGAAGCACTTAGGATACAGTTGTATTGTTTTTCGGACTCTGATGTTGCTGATTTTTAGACGTCATTTTTCAGGGCTCGACTTTCGTGCCCCGAAAAGTTTCATTTTTTTTGACATTTTAAGTTTTGGGAAGTCAAAAAATAATATATTAAGCACATAGGAGCCATTTGTTTTGTTTTTCGGACTTTGATTTTGCTAATTTTTAGACTTCATTTTTTAGGGCTCGATTTTCGTGCCCCGAAAAGTTTCATTTTTATTGAAATTTCTAGTTTTGGGAAGTTAAAAAATAATATATTAAGCACTTAGGAGCCATTTGTTTTGTTTTTCGGACTCTGATTTTGCTGATTTTAAGACGTCATTTTTCAGGGCTCGATTTTCGTGCACCGGAAAGGTTCATTTTTTTTTATTTTTTAAGTTTTGGGATGTCAAAAAATAATATATGAAACACTTAGGATACATTTGTATTGTTTTTCGGACTCTGATTTTGCTGATTTTTAGACGTCATTTTTCAGGGCTCGACTTTCGTTCCCCGAAAAGTTTCATTTTTTTTGATATTTTAAGTTTTGGGAAGTCAAAAAATAATATATTAAGCACATATGAGCCATTTGTTTTGTTTTTCGGACTCTGATTTAGCTGATTTTAAGACGTCATTTTTCAGGGCTCGATTTTCGTGCCCCCGAAAAGTTTTATTTTTTTTTTAAATTGAAAGTTTTGGGAAGTCAAAAACTAATATATGAAGCACTTAGGACCAATTTGTTTTGTATTTCGGACTTTGATTTTGCAGATTTTTAGACTTCATTTTTCATTGCACGATTTTCGTGCCCCGAAAAGTTTCATTTTTTTTGAAATTTCAAGTTTTGGGAAGTCAAAAAATAATATATTAAGCACTTAGGAGACATTTGTATTGTTTTTCGAACTCTGATTTTGCTGATTTTTAGACGTCATTTTTCAGGGCTCGACTTTCGTGCCTAGAAAAGTTTCATTTTTTTTGACATTTTAAGTTTTGGGAAGTCAAAAAATAATATATTAAGCACTTAGGAGCCATTTGTTTTGTTTTTCGGACTCTGATTTTGCTGATTTTTAGACTTCATTTTTCAGGGCTCGATTTTCGTGCCCCGAAAAGTTTCATTCTTTTTGAAATTTTAAGTTTTTGGAAGTCAAAAAATAATATATTAAGCACTTAGGAGACATTTGTATTGTTTTTCGGACTCTGATTTTGCTGATTTTTAGACGTCATTTTTCAGGGCTCGACTTTCTTGCCCCGAAAAGTTTCATATTTTTTGACATTTTAATTTTTGGGAAGTCAAAAAATAATATATTAAGCACATAGCAGCCATTTGTTTTGTTTTTCGGACTCTGATTTTGCTGATTTTAAGACGTCATTTTTCAAGGCTCGATTTTCGTGCACCGAAAAGGTTCATTTTTTTTTACATTTTAAGTTTTGGGATGTCAAAAAATAATATATTAAGCACTTATGATCCATTTGTTTTGTTTTTCGGACTCTAATTTAGCTGATTTTCGTGCCCCGAAAGTTTCATTTTTTTTTAAATTTCAAGTTTTGGGAAGTCAAAAAATAATATATGAAGCACTTAGGACCAATTTGTTTTGTTTTTCGGACTTTGATTTTGCTGATTTTTAGACTTCATTTTTCAGGGCTCGATTTTCGTGCCCCGAAAAGTTTCATTTTTTTTGAAATTTTAAGTTTTTGGAATTCAAAAAATAATATATTAAGCCCTTATGAGACATTTGTATTGTTTTTCGGACTCTGATTTTGCTTATTTTTAGACGTCATTTTTTTTGACATTTTAAGTTTAGGGAAGTCAAAAAATAATATATTAAGCACTTAGGAGCTATTTGTTTTGTTTTTCGGACTCTGATTTTGCTGACTTTAAGACGTCATTTTACAGGGCTCGATTTTCGTGCCCCGAAAAGTTTCATTTTTTTTTACATTTTAAGTTTTGGGATGTCAAAAAATAATATATGCAGCACTTAGGATACATTTGTATTGTTTTTCGGACTCTGATTTTGCCGATTTTTTGACGTCATTTTTCAGGGCTCGACTTTCGTGCCCCGAAAAGTTTCATTTTTTTTTACATTTTAAGTTTTGGGAAGTCAAAAAATAATATATTAAGCACATAGGAGCCATTTGTTTTGTTTTTCGACCTCTGATTTTGCTGATTTTTAGACTTCATTTTTCAGGGCTCGATTTTCGTGCCCCCGAAAAGTTTCATTTTTTTTTAAATTTCAAGTTTTGGGAAGTCAAAAAATAATATATTAAGCACTTAGGAGCCATTTGTTTTGTTTTTCGGACTCTCATTTTGCTGATTTTAAGACGTCATTTTTCAGGGCTCGATTTTCGTGCCCCTATAAGGTTCATTTTTTTTTACATTTTAAGTTTTGGGATGTCAAAAAATAATATATGAAGCACTTAGGATACATTTGTATTGTTTTTCGGACTCTAATGTTGCTGATTTTTAAACGTCATTTTTCAGGGCTCGACTTTCGTGCCCCGAAAAGTTTCATTTTTTTGACATTTTAAGTTTTGGGAAGTCAAAAAATAATATATTAAGCACATAGGAGCCATTTGTTTTGTTTTTCGTACTCTAACTTAGCTGATTTTAAGACGTCATTTTTCAGGGCTCGATTTTCGTACCCCGAAAGTTTCATTTTTTTTTAAATTTCAAGTTTTGGGAAGTCAAAAAATAATATATGAAGCACTTAGGACCAATTTCTTTTGTTTTTCGGACTTTGATTTTGCTGAGTTTTAGACTTCATTTTTCAGGGCTCGATTTTCGTGCCCCGAAAAGTTTCATTTTTTTTGAAATTTTAAGTTTTTGGAATTCAAAAAATAATATATGAAGCCCTTAAGAGACATTTGTATTGTTTTTCGGACTCTGATTTTGCTAATTTTTAGACTTCATTTTTCAGGGCTCGATTTTCGTGCCCCGAAAAGTTTCATTTTTATTGAAATTTCAAGTTTTGGGAATTCAAAAAATAATATATTAAGCACTTAGGAGCCATTTGTTTTGTTTTTCGGACTCTGATTTTGCTGATTTTAAGACGTCATTTTTCAAGGCTCGATTTTCGTGCACCGAAAAGGTTCGTTTTTTTTTACATTTTAAGTTTTGGGATGTCAAAAAATAATATATGAAGCACTAAGGAGCCATTTGTATTGTTTTTCGGACTCTGATTTTGCTGATTTTTAGACGTCATTTTTCAGGGCTCGACTTTCGTTCCCCGAAAAGTTTCATTCTTTTTGAAATTTTAAGTTTTCGGAAGTCAAAAAATAATATATTAAGCACTTAGGAGACATTTGTATTGTTTTTCGGACTCTGATTTTGCTTATTTTTAGACGTCATTTTTCAGGGCTCGACTTTCGTGCCCCGAAAAGTTTAATTTTATTTGAAATTTCAAGTTTTGAGAAGTCAAAAAATAATATATTAAGCACTTAGGAGACATTTGTATTGTTTTTCGGACTCTGATTTTGCTGATTTTTAGACGTCATTTTTCAGGGCTCGACTTTCGTGCCTAGAAAAGTTTCATTTTTTTTGACATTTTAAGTTTTGGGAAGTCAAAAAATAATATATTAAGCACTAAGGAGCCATTTATTTTGTTTTTCGGACTCTGATTTTGCTGATTTTTAGACTTCATTTTTCAGGGCTCGATTTTCGTGCCCCGAAAAGTTTCATTTTTATTGAAATTTCTAGTTTTGGGAAGTCAAAAAATAATATATTAAGCACTTAGGAGCCATTTGTTTTGTTTTTCGGACTCTGATTTTGCTGATTTTAAGACGTCATTTTTCAGGGCTCGATTTTCGTGCACCGAAAAGGTTAATTTTTTTTTACATTTTAAGTTTTGGGATGTCAAAAAATTATATATGAAGCACTTAGGATACATTTGTATTGTTTTTCGGACTCTGATTTTGCTGATTTTTAGACGTCATTTTTCAGGGCTCGACTTTCGTTCCCCGAAAAGTTTCATTTTTTTTGATATTTAAAGTTTTGGGAAGTCAAAAAATAATATATTAAGCACATATGAGCCATTTGTTTTGTTTTTCGGACTCTGATTTAGCTGATTTTAAGACGTCATTTTTCAGGGCTCGATTTTCGTGCCCCCGAAAAGTTTTATTTTTTTTTTAAATTGAAAGTTTTGGGAAGTCAAAAAATAATATATGAAGCACTTAGGACCAATTTGTTTTGTATTTCGGACTTTGATTTTGCAGATTTTTAGACTTCATTTTTCAGGGCACGATTTTCGTGCCCCGAAAAGTTTCATTTTTTTTGAAATTTCAAGTTTTGGGAAGTCAAAAAATAATATATTAAGCACTTAGGAGACATTTGTATTGTTTTTCGAACTCTGATTTTGCTGATTTTTAGACGTCATTTTTCAGGGCTCGACTTTCGTGCCTAGAAAAGTTTCATTTTTTTTGACATTTTAAGTTTTGGGAAGTCAAAAAATAATATATTAAGCACTTAGGAACCATTTGTTTTGTTTTTCGGACTCTGATTTTGCTGATTTTTAGACTTCATTTTTCAGGGCTCGATTTTCGTGCCCCGAAAAGTTTCATTCTTTTTGAAATTTTAAGTTTTTGGAAGTCAACAAATAATATATTAAGCACTTAGGAGACATTTGTATTGTTTTTCGGACTCTGATTTTGCTGATTTTTAGACGTCATTTTTCAGGGCTCGACTTTCTTGCCCCGAAAAGTTTCATATTTTTTGACATTTTAATTTTTGGGAAGTCAAAAAATAATATATTAAGCACATAGCATCCATTTGTTTTGTTTTTCGGACTCTGATTTTGCTAATTTTTAGACTTCATTTTTCAGGGCTCGATTTTCGTGCCCCGAAAGTTTCATTTTTTTTTAAATTTCAAGTTTTGGGAAGTCAAAAAATAATATATGAAGCACTTAGGACCAATTTGTTTTGTTTTTCGGACTTTGATTTTGCTGATTTTTAGACTTCATTTTTCAGGGCTCGATTTTCGTGCCCCGAAAAGTTTCATTTTTTTTGAAATTTTAAGTTTTTGGAATTCAAAAAATAATATATTAAGCCCTTATGAGACATTTATTTGTTTTTCGGACTCTGATTTTGCTTATTTTTAGACGTCATTTTTCAGGGCTCGACTTTCGTGCCCAGAAAAGTTTCATTTTTTTTGACATTTTAAGTTTAGGGAAGTCAAAAAATAATATATTAAGCACTTAGGAGCCATTTGTTTTGTTTTTCGGACTCTGATTTTGCTGACTTTAAGACGTCATTTTACAGGGCTCGATTTTCGTGCCCCGAAAAGTTTCATTTTTTTTTACATTTTAAGTTTTGGGATGTCAAAAAATAATATTTGCAGCACTTAGGATACATTTGTATTGTTTTTCGGACTCTGATTTTGCCGATTTTTTGACGTCATTTTTCAGGGCTCGACTTTCGTGCCCCGAAAAGTTTCATTTTTTTTGAAATTTTAAGTTTTTGGAATTCAAAAAATAATATATTAAGCACATAGGAGACATTTGTATTGATTTTCGGACTCTGATTTTGGTGACTTGTAGACGTCATTTTTCAGGGCTCGACTTTCGTGCCCCGAAAAGTTTCATTTTTTTTTACATTTTAAGTTTTGGGAAGTCAAAAAATAATATATTAAGCACATATGAGCCATTTGTTTTGTTTTTCGACCTCTGATTTTGCTGATTTTTAGACTTCATTTTTCAGGGATCGATTTTCTTGCCCCCGAAAAGTTTCATTTTTTTTGAAATTTCAAGTTTTGGGAAGTCAAAAAATAATATATTAAGCACTTAGGAGCCATTTGTTTTGTTTTTCGGACTCTGATTTTGCTGATTTTAAGACGTCATTTTTCAGGGCTCGATTTTCGTGCCCCGAAAAGGTTCATTTTTTTTTACATTTTAAGTTTTGGGATGTCAAAAAATAATATATGAAGCACTTAGGATACATTTGTATTGTTTTTCGGACTCTGATTTTGCTGATTTTTAGACGTCATTTTTCAGGGCTCGACTTTCGTTCCCTGAAAAGTTTCATTTTTTTTGATATTTAAGTTTTGGGAAGTCAAAAAATAATATATTAAGCACATATGAGCCATTTGTTTTGTTTTTCGGACTCTGATTTAGCTGATTTTAAGACGTCATTTTTCAGGGCTCGATTTTCGTGCCCCCGAAAAGTTTTATTTTTTTTTTAAATTGAAAGTTTTGGGAAGTCAAAAAATAATATATGAAGCACTTAGGACCAATTTGTTTTGTATTTCGGACTTTGATTTTGCAGATTTTTAGACTTCATTTTTCATGGCACGATTTTCGTGCCCCGAAAAGTTTAATTTTTTTTGAAATTTCAACTTTTGGGATGTCAAAAAATAATATATTAAGCACTTAGGAGACATTTGTATTGTTTTTCGGACTCTGATTTTGCTGATTTTTAGACGTCATTTTTCAGGGCTCGACTTTCGTGCCTAGAAAAGTTTCATTTTTTTTGACATTTTAAGTTTTGGGAAGTCAAAAAATAATATATTAAGCACTTAGGAGCCATTTGTTTTGTTTTTCGGACTCTGATTTTGCTGATTTTTAGACTTCATTTTTCAGGGCTCGATTTTCGTGCCCCGAAAAGTTTCATTCTTTTTGAAATTTTAAGTTTTTGGAAGTCAACAAATAATATATTAAGCACTTCGGAGACATTTGTATTGTTTTTCGGACTCTGATTTTGCTTATTTTTAGACGTCATTTTTCAGGGCTCGACTTTCGTGCCCAGAAAAGTTTCATTTTTTTTGACATTTTAAGTTTAGGGAAGTCAAAAAATAATATATTAAGCACTTAGGAGCCATTTGTTTTGTTTTTCGGACTCTGATTTTGCTGACTTTAAGACGTCATTTTACAGGGCTCGATTTTCGTGCCCCGAAAAGTTTCATTTTTTTTTACATTTTAAGTTTTGGGATGTCAAAAAATAATATATGCAGCACTTAGGATACATTTGTATTGTTTTTCGGACTCTGATTTTGCCGATTTTTTGACGTCATTTTTCAGGGCTCGACTTTCGTGCCCCGAAAAGTTTCATTTTTTTTTAAATTTTAAGTTTTTGGAAGTCAAAAGATAATATATTAAGCACATAGGATACATTTGTATTGATTTCCGGACTCTGATTTCGGTGACTTGTAGACGTCATTCTTCAGGGCTCGACTTTCGTGCCCCGAAAAGTTTCATTTTTTTTTACATTTTAAGTTTTGGGAAGTCAAAAAATAATATATTAAGCACATAGGAGCCATTTGTTTTGTTTTTCGACCTCTGATTTTGCTGATTTTTAGACTTCATTTTTCAGGGATCGATTTTCGTGCCCCCGAAAAGTTTCATTTTTTTTGAAATTTCAAGTTTTGGGAAGTCAAAAAATAATATATTAAGCACTTAGGAGCCATTTGTTTTGTTTTTCGGACTCTCATTTTGCTGATTTTAAGACGTCATTTTTCAGGGCTCGATTTTCGTGCCCCGATAAGGTTCATTTTTTTTTACATTTTAAGTTTTGGGATGTCAAAAAATAATATATGAAGCACTTAGGATACATTTGTATTGTTTTTCGGACTCTAATGTTGCTGATTTTTAAACGTCATTTTTCAGGGCTCGACTTTCGTGCCCCGAAAAGTTTCATTTTTTTGACATTTTAAGTTTTGGGAAGTCAAAAAATAATATATTAAGCACATAGGAGCCATTTGTTTTGTTTTTCGTACTCTAACTTAGCTGATTTTAAGACGTCATTTTTCAGGGCTCGATTTTCGTGCCCCGATAAGGTTCATTTTTTTTTACATTTTAAGTTTTGGGATGTCAAAAAATAATATATGAAGCACTTAGGATACATTTGTATTGTTTTTCGGACTTTGATTTTGCTGATTTTTAAACGTCATTTTTCTGGGCTCGACTTTCGTGCCCCGAAAAGTTTCATTTTTTTTACATTTTAAGTTTTGGGAAGTCAAAAAATAATATATTAAGCACATAGGAGCCATTTGTTTTGTTTTTCGTACTCTGATTTTGCTAATTTTTAGACTTCATTTTTCAGGGCTCGATTTTCGTGCCCCGAAAAGTTTCATTTTTTTTTAAATTTCAAGTTTTGGGAAGTCAAAAAATAATATATGAAGCACTTAGGACCAATTTCTTTTGTTTTTCGGACTTTTATTTTGCTGAGTTTTAGACTTCATTTTTCAGGGCTCAATTTTCGTGCCCCGAAAAGTTTCATTTTTTTTGAAATTTTAAGTTTTTGGAATTCAAAAAATAATATATGAAGCCCTTAAGAGACATTTGTATTGTTTTTCGGACTCTGATTTTGCTAATTTTTAGACGTCATTTTTCAGGGCTCGACTTTCGTGCCCCGAAAAGTTTCATTTTTATTGAAATTTCAAGTTTTGGGAATTCAAAAAATAATATATTAAGCACTTAGGAGCCATTTGTTTTGTTTTTCGGACTCTGATTTTGCTGATTTTAAGACGTCATTTTTCATGGCTCGATTTTCGTGCCTAGAAAAGTTTCATTTTTTTTGACATTTTAAGTTTTGGGAAGTCAAAAAATAATATATTAAGCACTAAGGAGCCATTTATTTTGTTTTTCGGACTCTGATTTTGCTGATTTTTAGACTTCATTTTTCATGGCTCGATTTTCGTGCCCCGAAAAGTTTCATTCTTTTTGAAATTTTAAGTTTTTGGAAGTCAAAAAATAATATATTAGGCACTTAGGAGACATTTGTATTGTTTTTCGGACTCTGATTTTGCTGATTTTTAGACGTCATTTTTCAGGGCCCGACTTTCGTGCCCCGAAAAGTTTCATTTTTTTTGACATTTTAATTTTTGGGAAGTCAAAAAATAATATATTAAGCACATAGCAGCCATTTGTTTTGTTTTTCGGACTCTGATTTTGCTGATTTTTAGACTTCTTTTTTAAGGGCTCGATTTTCGTGCCCCGAAAATTTTCATTTTTTTTGAAATTTCAAGTTTTGGGAAGTCAAAAAAAAATATATTAAGCACTTATGATCCATTTGTTTTGTTTTTCGGACTCTAATTTAGCTGATTTTAAGACGTCATTTTTCAGGGCTTGATTTTCGTGCCCCGAAAGTTTCATTTTTTTTTAAATTTCAAGTTTTGGGAAGTCAAAAAATAATATATGAAGCACTTAGGACCAATTTGTTTTGTTTTTCGGACTTTGATTTTGCTGATTTTTAGACTTCATTTTTCAGGGCTCGATTTTCGTGCCCCGAAAAGTTTCATTTTTTTTGAAATTTTAAGTTTTTGGAATTCAAAAAATAATATATTAAGCCCTTATGAGACATTTGTATTGTTTTTCGGACTCTGATTTTGCTTATTTTTAGACGTCATTTTTCAGGGCTCGACTTTCGTGCCCAGAAAAGTTTCATTTTTTTTGACATTTTAAGTTTAGGGAAGTCAAAAAATAATATATTAAGCACTTAGGAGCCATTTGTTTTGTTTTTCGGACTCTGATTTTGCTGATTTTAAGACGTCATTTTTCAGGGCTCGATTTTCGTGCCCCGAAAAGTTTCATTTTTTTTTACATTTTAAGTTTTGGGATGTCAAAAAATAATATATGCAGCACTTATGATACATTTGTATTGTTTTTCGGACTCTGATTTTGCCGATTTTTTGACGTCATTTTTCAGGGCTCGACTTTCGTGCCCCGAAAAGTTTCATTTTTTTTTAAATTTTAAGTTTTTGGAATTCAAAAAATAATATATTAAGCACATAGGAGACATTTGTATTGATTTTCGGACTCTGATTTTGGTGACTTGTAGACGTCATTTTTCAGGGCTCGACTTTCGTGCCCCGAAAAGTTTCATTTTTTTTTACATTTTAAGTTTTGGGAAGTCAAAAAATAATATATTAAGCACATAGGAGCCATTTGTTTTGTTTTTCGACCTCTGATTTTGCTGATTTTTAGACTTCATTTTTCAGGGCTCGATTTTCGTGACCCCGAAAAGTTTCATTTATTTTGAAATTTCAAGTTTTGGGAAGTCAAAAAATAATATATTAAGCACTTAGGAGCCATTTGTTTTGTTTTTCGGACTCTGATTTTGCTGATTTTAAGACGTCATTTTACAGGGCTCGATTTTCGTGCCCCGAAAAGTTTCATTTTTTTTTACATTTTAAGTTTTGGGATGTCAAAAAATAATATATGCAGCACTTATGATACATTTGTATTGTTTTTCGGACTCTGATTTTGCCGATTTTTTGACGTCATTTTTCAGGGCTCGACTTTCGTGCCCCGAAAAGTTTCATTTTTTTTTAAATTTTAAGTTTTTGGAATTCAAAAAATAATATATTAAGCACATAGGAGACATTTGTATTGATTTTCGGACTCTGATTTTGGTGACTTGTAGACGTCATTTTTCAGGGCTCGACTTTCGTGCCCCGAAAAGTTTCATTTTTTTTTACATTTTAAGTTTTGAGAAGTCAAAAAATAATATATTAAGCACTTAGGAGACATTTGTATTGTTTTTCGGACTCTGATTTTGCTGATTTTTAGACGTCATTTTTCAGGGCTCGACTTTCGTGCCTAGAAAAGTTTCATTTTTTTTGACAGTTTAAGTTTTGGGAAGCCAAAAAACAATAAAATAAGCACATAGGAGCCATTTGTTTTGTTTTTCGACCTCTGATTTTGCTGATTTTTAGACTTCATTTTTCAGGGCTCGATTTTCATGACCCCGAAAAGTTTCATTTATTTTGAAATTTCAAGTTTTGGGAAGTCAAAAAATAATATATTAAGCACTTAGGAGCCATTTGTTTTGTTTTTCGGACTCTGATTTTGCTGATTTTAAGACGTCATTTTTCAGGGCTCGATTTTCGTGCCCCGAAAAGGTTCATTTTTCTTTACATTTTAAGTTTTGGGATGTCAAAAAATAATATATGAAGCACTTAGGATACATTTGTATTGTTTTTCGGACTCTGATTTTGCTGATTTTTAGACGTCATTTTTCAGGGCCCGACTTTCGTGCCCCGAAAAGTTTCATTTTTTTTGACATTTTAATTTTTGGGAAGTCAAAAAATAATATATTAAGCACATAGCAGCCATTTGTTTTGTTTTTCGGACTCTGATTTTGCTGATTTTTAGACTTCTTTTTTAAGGGCTCGATTTTCGTGCCCCGAAAATTTTCATTTTTTTTGAAATTTCAAGTTTTGGGAAGTCAAAAAAAAATATATTAAGCACTTATGATCCATTTGTTTTGTTTTTCGGACTCTAATTTAGCTGATTTTAAGACGTCATTTTTCAGGGCTTGATTTTCGTGCCCCGAAAGTTTCATTTTTTTTTAAATTTCAAGTTTTGGGAAGTCAAAAAATAATATATGAAGCACTTAGGACCAATTTGTTTTGTTTTTCGGACTTTGATTTTGCTGATTTTTAGACTTCATTTTTCAGGGCTCGATTTTCGTGCCCCGAAAAGTTTCATTTTTTTTGAAATTTTAAGTTTTTGGAATTCAAAAAATAATATATTAAGCCCTTATGAGACATTTGTATTGTTTTTCGGACTCTGATTTTGCTTATTTTTAGACGTCATTTTTCAGGGCTCGACTTTCGTGCCCAGAAAAGTTTCATTTTTTTTGACATTTTAAGTTTAGGGAAGTCAAAAAATAATATATTATGCACTTAGGAGCCATTTGTTTTGTTTTTCGGACTCTGATTTTGCTGATTTTAAGACGTCATTTTACAGGGCTTGATTTTCGTGCCCCGAAAAGTTTCATTTTTTTTTACATTTTAAGTTTTGGGATGTCAAAAAATAATATATGCAGCACTTATGATACATTTGTATTGTTTTTCGGACTCTGATTTTGCTGATTTTAAGACGTCATTTTTCAGGGCTCGACTTTCATGCCCCGAAAAGTTTAATTTTATTTGAAATTTCAAGTTTTGAGAAGTCAAAAAATAATATATTAAGCACTTAGGAGACATTTGTATTGTTTTTCGGACTCTGATTTTGCTGATTTTTAGACGTCATTTTTCAGGGCTCGACTTTCGTGCCTAGAAAAGTTTCATTTTTTTTGACATTTTAAGTTTTGGGAAGTCAAAAAATAATATATTAAGCACTTATGATCCATTTGTTTTGTTTTTCGGACTCTAATTTAGCTGATTTTAAGACGTCATTTTTCAGGGCTTGATTTTCGTGCCCCGAAAGTTTCATTTTTTTTTAAATTTCAAGTTTTGGGAAGTCAAAAAATAATATATGAAGCACTTAGGACCAATTTGTTTTGTTTTTCGGACTTTGATTTTGCTGATTTTTAGACTTCATTTTTCAGGGCTCGATTTTCGTGCCCCGAAAAGTTTCATTTTTTTAGAAATTTTAAGTTTTTGGAATTCAAAAAATAATATATTAAGCCCTTATGAGACATTTGTATTGTTTTTCGGACTCTGATTTTGCTTATTTTTAGATGTCATTTTTCAGGGCTCGACTTTCGTGCCCAGAAAATTTTCATTTTTTTTGACATTTTAAGTTTAGGGAAGTCAAAAAATAATATATTAAGCACTTAGGAGCCATTTGTTTTGTTTTTCGGACTCTGATTTTGCTGATTTTAAGACGTCATTTTACAGGGCTTGATTTTCGTGCCCCGAAAAGTTTCATTTTTTTTTACATTTTAAGTTTTGGGATGTCAAAAAATAATATATGCAGCACTTATGATACATTTGTATTGTTTTTCGGACTCTGATTTTGCCTATTTTTTGACGTCATTTTTCAGGGCTCGACTTTCGTGCCCCGAAAAGTTTCATTTTTTTTTAAATTTTAAGTTTTTGGAATTCAAAAAATAATATATTAAGCACATAGGAGACATTTGTATTGATTTTCGGACTCTGATTTTGGTGACTTGTAGACGTCATTTTTCAGGGCTCGACTTTCGTGCCCCGAAAAGTTTCATTTTTTTTTACATTTTAAGTTTTGGGAAGTCAAAAAATAATATATTAAGCACATAGGAGCCATTTGTTTTGTTTTTCGACCTCTGATTTTGCTGATTTTTAGACTTCATTTTTCAGGGCTCGATTTTCGTGACCCCGAAAAGTTTCATTTATTTTGAAATTTCAAGTTTTGGGAAGTCAAAAAATAATATATTAAGCACTTAGGAGCCATTTGTTTTGTTTTTCGGACTCTGATTTTGCTGATTTTAAGACGTCATTTTTCAGGGCTCGATTTTCGTGCCCCGAAAAGGTTCATTTTTCTTTACATTTTAAGTTTTGGGATGTCAAAAAATAATATATGAAGCACTTAGGATACATTTGTATTGTTTTTCGGACTCTAATGTTGCTGATTTTTAGACGTCATTTTTCAGGGCTCGACTTTCGTGCCCCGAAAAGTTTCATTTTTTTGACATTTTAAGTTTTGGGAAGTCAAAAAATAATATATTAAGCACATAGGAGCCATTTGTTTTGTTTTTCGTACTCTAACTTAGCTAATTTTAAGACGTCATTTTTCAGGGCTCGATTTTCGTGCCCCGAAAGGTTTATTTTTTTTTTAATTTCCAAGTTTTGGGAGGTCAAAAAATAATATATTAAGCACTTAGGACCAATTTCTTTTGTTTTTCGGACTTTGATTTTGCTGAGTTTTAGACTTCATTTTTCAGGGCTCGATTTTCGTGCCCCGAAAAGTTTCATTTTTTTTGAAATTTTAAGTTTTTGGAATTCAAAAAATAATATATTAAGCCCTTAAGAGACATTTGTATTGTTTTTCGAACTCTGATTTTGCTAATTTTTAGACTTCATTTTTCAGGGCTCGATTTTCGTGCCCCGAAAAGTTTCATTTTTATTGAAATTTCAAGTTTTGGGAATTCAAAAAATAATATATTAAGCACTTAGGAGACATTTGTATTGTTTTTCGGACTCTGATTTTGCTGATTTTTAGACGTCATTTTTCAGGGCTCGACTTTCGTGCCCCGAAAAGTTTAATTTTTTTTGAAATTTCAAGTTTTGGGAAGTCAAAAAATAATATATTAAGCACTTAGGAGACATTTGTATTGTTTTTCGGACTCTGATTTTGCTGATTTTTAGACGTCATTTTTCAGGGCTCGACTTTCGTGCCTAGAAAAGTTTCATTTTTTTTGACATTTTAAGTTTTGGGAAGTCAAAAAATAATATATTAAGCACTAAGGAGCCATTTGGTTTGTTTTTCGGACTCTGATTTTGCTGATTTTTAGACTTCATTTTTCAGGGCTCGATTTTCGTGCCCCGAAAAGTTTCATTCTTTTTGAAATTTTAAGTTTTCGGAAGTCAAAAAATAATATATTAAGCACTTAGGAGACATTTGTATTGTTTTTCGGACTCTGATTTTGCTGATTTTTAGACGTCATTTTTCAGGGCTCGACTTTCGTGCCCCGAAAAGTTTCATTTTTTTTGACATTTTAAGTTTTGGGAAGTCAAAAAATAATATATTAAGCATATAGGAGCCATTTGTTTTGTTTTTCGGACTCTGATTTTGCTAATTTTTAGACTTCATTTTTCAGGACTCGGATTTCGTGCCCCGAAAAGTTTCATTTTTATTGAAATTTCTAGTTTTGGGAAGTCAAAAAATAATATATTAAGGACTTAGGAGCCATTTGTTTTGTTTTTCGGACTCTGATTTTGCTGATTTTAAGACGTCATTTTTCAGGGCTGGATTTTCGTGCACCGAAAAGGTTCATTTTTTTTTACATTTTAAGTTTTGGGATGTCAAAAAATAATATATGAAGGACTTTGGATACATTTGTATTGTTTTTCGGACTCTGATTTTGCTGATTTTTAGACGTCATTTTTCAGGGCTCGACTTTCGTTCCTCGAAAAGTTTCATTCTTTTTGAAATTTTAAGTTTTCGGAAGTCAAAAAATAATATATTAAGCACTTAGGAGACATTTGTATTGTTTTTCGGACTCTGATTTTGCTGATTTTTAGACGTCATTTTTCAGGGCTCGACTTTCGTGCCCCGAAAAGTTTTATTTTTTTTGAAATTTCAAGTTTTGGGAAGTCAAAAAATAATATATTAAGCACTTAGGAGACATTTGTATAGTTTTTCGGACTCTGATTTTGCTGATTTTTAGACGTCATTTTTCAGGGCTCGACTTTCGTGCCCCGAAAAGTTTCTTTTTTTTTGACATTTTAAGTTTTGGGAAGTCAAAAAATAATATATTAAGCACATAGGAGCCATTTGTTTTGTTTTTCGGACTCTGATTTTGCTAATTTTTAGACTTCATTTTTCAGGGCTCGATTTTCGTGCCCCGAAAAGTTTCATTTTTATTGAAATTTCTAGTTTTGGGAAGTCAAAAAATAATATATTAAGCACTTAGGAGCCATTTGTTTTGTTTTTCGGACTCTGATTTTACTGATTTTTAGACGTCATTTTTCAGGGCTCGACTTTCGTGCCCCGAAAAGTTTAATTTTTTTTGAAATTTCAAGTTTTGGGAAGTCAAAAAATAATATATTAAGCACTTAGGAGACATTTGTATTGTTTTTCGGACTCTGATTTTGCTGATTTTTAGACGTCATTTTTCAGGGCTCGACTTTCGTGCCTAGAAAAGTTTCATTTTTTTTGAAATTTCAAGTTTTGGGAAGTCAAAAAATAATATATTAAGCACTTAGGAGACATTTGTATTGTTTTTCGGACTCTGATTTTGATGATTTTTAGACGTCATTTTTCAGGGCTCGACTTTCGTGCCTAGAAAAGTTTCATTTTTTTTGACATTTTATGTTTTTGGATGTCAAAAAATAATATATTAAGCACTAAGGAGCCATTTGTTTTGTTTTTCGGACTCTGATTTTGCTCATTTTTAGACTTCATTTTTCAGGGCTCGATTTTCGTGCCCCGAAAAGTTTCATTCTTTTTGAAATTTTAAGTTTTCGAAAGTCAAAAAATAATATATTAAGCACTTAGGAGACATTTGTATTGTTTTTCGGACTCTGATTTTGCTGATTTTTAGACGTCATTTTTCAGGGCTCGACTTTCGTGCCCCGAAAAGTTTAATTTTTCTTGACATTTTAAGTTTTGGGAAGTCAAAAAATAATATATTAAGCACATAGGAGCCATTTGTTTTGTTTTTCGGACTCTGATTTTGCTGATTTTAAGACGTCATTTTTCAGGGCTGGATTTTCGTGCACCGAAAAGGTTCATTTTTTTTTACATTTTAAGTTTTGGGATGTCAAAAAATAATATATGAAGCCCTTAAGAGACATTTGTATTGTTTTTCGGACTCTGATTTTGCTAATTTTTAGACGTCATTTTTCAGGGCTCGACTTTCGTGCCCCGCAAAGTTTCATTTTTTTTGACCTTTTAAGTTTTGGGAGTTCAAAACATAATATATTAAGCACTTAGGAGCCATTTGTTTTGTTTTTCGGACTCTGATTTTGCTGATTTTAAGACGTCATTTTTCAGGGCTCGACTTTCATGCCCCGAAAAGTTTAATTTTATTTGAAATTTCAAGTTTTGAGAAGTCAAAAAATAATATATTAAGCACTTAGGAGACATTTGTATTGTTTTTCGGACTCTGATTTTGCTGATTTTTAGACGTCATTTTTCAGGGCTCGACTTTCGTGCCTAGAAAAGTTTCATTTTTTTTGACATTTTAAGTTTTGGGAAGTCAAAAAATAATATATTAAGCACTAAGGAGCCATTTGTTTTGTTTTTCGGACTCTGATTTTGCTGATTTTTAGACTTCATTTTTCAGGGCTCGATTTTCGTGCCCCGAAAAGTTTCATTCTTTTTGAAATTTTAAGTTTTCGAAAGTCAAAAAATAATATATTAAGCACTTAGGAGACATTTGTATTGTTTTTCGGACTCTGATTTTGCTGATTTTTAGACGTCATTTTTCAGGGCTCGACTTTCGTGCCCCGAAAAGTTTCATTTTTCTTGACATTTTAAGTTTTGGGAAGTCAAAAAATAATATATTAAGCACATAGGAGCCATTTGTTTTGTTTTTCGGACTCTGATTTTGCTAATTTTTAGACTTCATTTTTCAGGGCTCGATTTTCGTGCCCCGAAAAGTTTCATTTTTATTGAAATTTTAAGTTTTTGAAAGTCAAAAAATAATATATTAAGCACATATGAGCCATTTGTTTTGTTTTTCGGACTCTGATTTAGCTGATTTTAAGACGTCATTTTTCAGGGCACGATTTTCGTGCCCCCGAAAAGTTTTATTTTTTTTTTAAATTGAAAGTTTTGGGAAGTCAAAAAATAATATATGAAGCACTTAGGACCAATTTGTTTTGTATTTCAGACTTTGATTTTGCTGATTTTTAGACTTCATTTTTCAGGGCTCGATTTTCGTGCCTAGAAAAGTTTCATTTTTTTTGACATTTTAAGTTTTGGGAAGTCAAAAAATAATATATTAAGCACTAAGGAGCCATTTATTTTGTTTTTCGGACTCTGATTTTGCTGATTTTTAGACTTCATTTTTCAGGGCTCGATTTTCGTGCCCCGAAAAGTTTCATTCTTTTTGAAATTTTAAGTTTTTGGAAGTCAAAAAATAATATATTAGGCACTTAGGAGACATTTGTATTGTTTTTCGGACTCTGATTTTGCTGATTTTTAGACGTCATTTTTCAGGGCCCGACTTTCGTGCCCCGAAAAGTTTCATTTTTTTTGACATTTTAATTTTTGGGAAGTCAAAAAATAATATATTAAGCACATAGCAGCCATTTGTTTTGTTTTTCGGACTCTGATTTTGCTGATTTTTAGACTTCTTTTTTAAGGGCTCGATTTTCGTGCCCCGAAAATTTTCATTTTTTTTGAAATTTCAAGTTTTGGGAAGTCAAAAAAAAATATATTAAGCACTTATGATCCATTTGTTTTGTTTTTCGGACTCTAATTTAGCTGATTTTAAGACGTCATTTTTCAGGGCTTGATTTTCGTGCCCCGAAAGTTTCATTTTTTTTTAAATTTCAAGTTTTGGGAAGTCAAAAAATAATATATGAAGCACTTAGGGCCAATTTGTTTTGTTTTTCGGACTTTGATTTTGCTGATTTTTAGACTTCATTTTTCAGGGCTCGATTTTCGTGCCCCGAAAAGTTTCATTTTTTTTGAAATTTTAAGTTTTTGGAATTCAAAAAATAATATATTAAGCCCTTATGAGACATTTGTATTGTTTTTCGGACTCTGATTTTGCTTATTTTTAGACGTCATTTTTCAGGGCTCGACTTTCGTGCCCAGAAAAGTTTCATTTTTTTTGACATTTTAAGTTTAGGGAAGTCAAAAAATAATATATTATGCACTTAGGAGCCATTTGTTTTGTTTTTCGGACTCTGATTTTGCTGATTTTAAGACGTCATTTTACAGGGCTCGATTTTCGTGCCCCGAAAAGTTTCATTTTTTTTTACATTTTAAGTTTTGGGATGTCAAAAAATAATATATGCAGCACTTATGATACATTTGTATTGTTTTTCGGACTCTGATTTTGCTGATTTTAAGACGTCATTTTTCAGGGCTCGACTTTCATGCCCCGAAAAGTTTAATTTTATTTGAAATTTCAAGTTTTGAGAAGTCAAAAAATAATATATTAAGCACTTAGGAGACATTTGTATTGTTTTTCGGACTCTGATTTTGCTGATTTTTAGACGTCATTTTTCAGGGCTCGACTTTCGTGCCTAGAAAAGTTTCATTTTTTTTGACATTTTAAGTTTTGGGAAGTCAAAAAATAATATATTAAGCACTAAGGAGCCATTTGTTTTGTTTTTCGGACTCTGATTTTGCTGATTTTTAGACTTCATTTTTCAGGGCTCGATTTTCGTGCCCCGAAAAGTTTCATTCTTTTTGAAATTTTAAGTTTTCGAAAGTCAAAAAATAATATATTAAGCACTTAGGAGACATTTGTATTGTTTTTCGGACTCTGATTTTGCTGATTTTTAGACGTCATTTTTCAGGGCTCGACTTTCGTGCCTAGAAAAGTTTCATTTTTTTTGACATTTTAAGTTTTGGGAAGTCAAAAAATAATATATTAAGCACTAAGGAGCCATTTGTTTTGTTTTTCGGACTCTGATTTTGCTGATTTTTAGACTTCATTTTTCAGGGCTCGATTTTCGTGCCCCGAAAAGTTTCATTCTTTTTGAAATTTTAAGTTTTCGAAAGTCAAAAAATAATATATTAAGCACTTAGGAGACATTTGTATTGTTTTTCGGACTCTGATTTTGCTGATTTTTAGACGTCATTTTTCAGGGCTCGACTTTCGTGCCCCGAAAAGTTTAATTTTTCTTGACATTTTAAGTTTTGGGAAGTCAAAAAATAATATATTAAGCACATAGGAGCCATTTGTTTTGTTTTTCGGACTCTGATTTTGCTAATTTTTAGACTTCATTTTTCAGGGCTCGATTTTCGTGCCCCGAAAAGTTTCATTTTTATTGAAATTTCTAGTTTTGGGAAGTCAAAAAATAATATATTAAGCACATATGAGCCATTTGTTTTGTTTTTCGGACTCTGATTTAGCTGATTTTAAGACGTCATTTTTCAGGGCACGATTTTCGTGCCCCCGAAAAGTTTTATTTTTTTTTTAAATTGAAAGTTTTGGGAAGTCAAAAAATAATATATGAAGCACTTAGGACCAATTTGTTTTGTATTTCAGACTTTGATTTTGCTGATTTTTAGACTTCATTTTTCAGGGCTCGATTTTCGTGCCTAGAAAAGTTTCATTTTTTTTGACATTTTAAGTTTTGGGAAGTCAAAAAATAATATATTAAGCACTAAGGAGCCATTTATTTTGTTTTTCGGACTCTGATTTTGCTGATTTTTAGACTTCATTTTTCAGGGCTCGATTTTCGTGCCCCGAAAAGTTTCATTCTTTTTGAAATTTTAAGTTTTTGGAAGTCAAAAAATAATATATTAGGCACTTAGGAGACATTTGTATTGTTTTTCGGACTCTGATTTTGCTGATTTTTAGACGTCATTTTTCAGGGCCCGACTTTCGTGCCCCGAAAAGTTTCATTTTTTTTGACATTTTAATTTTTGGGAAGTCAAAAAATAATATATTAAGCACATAGCAGCCATTTGTTTTGTTTTTCGGACTCTGATTTTGCTGATTTTTAGACTTCTTTTTTAAGGGCTCGATTTTCGTGCCCCGAAAATTTTCATTTTTTTTGAAATTTCAAGTTTTGGGAAGTCAAAAAAAAATATATTAAGCACTTATGATCCATTTGTTTTGTTTTTCGGACTCTAATTTAGCTGATTTTAAGACGTCATTTTTCAGGGCTTGATTTTCGTGCCCCGAAAGTTTCATTTTTTTTTAAATTTCAAGTTTTGGGAAGTCAAAAAATAATATATGAAGCACTTAGGACCAATTTGTTTTGTTTTTCGGACTTTGATTTTGCTGATTTTTAGAATTCATTTTTCAGGGCTCGATTTTCGTGCCCCGAAAAGTTTCATTTTTTTTGAAATTTTAAGTTTTTGGAATTCAAAAAATAATATATTAAGCCCTTATGAGACATTTGTATTGTTTTTCGGACTCTGATTTTGCTTATTTTTAGACGTCATTTTTCAGGGCTCGACTTTCGTGCCCAGAAAAGTTTCATTTTTTTTGACATTTTAAGTTTAGGGAAGTCAAAAAATAATATATTAAGCACTTAGGAGCCATTTGTTTTGTTTTTCGGACTCTGATTTTGCTGATTTTAAGACGTCATTTTACAGGGCTCGATTTTCGTGCCCCGAAAAGTTTCATTTTTTTTTACATTTTAAGTTTTGGGATGTCAAAAAATAATATATGCAGCACTTATGATACATTTGTATTGTTTTTCGGACTCTGATTTTGCCGATTTTTTGACGTCATTTTTCAGGGCTCGACTTTCGTGCCCCGAAAAGTTTCATTTTTTTTTAAATTTTAAGTTTTTGGAATTCAAAAAATAATATATTAAGCACATAGGAGACATTTGTATTGATTTTCGGACTCTGATTTTGGTGACTTGTAGACGTCATTTTTCAGGGCTCGACTTTCGTGCCCCGAAAATTTTCATTTTTTTTTACATTTTAAGTTTTGGGAAGTCAAAAAATAATATATTAAGCACATAGGAGCCATTTGTTTTGTTTTTCGACCATTGATTTTGCTGATTTTTAGACTTCATTTTTCAGGGCTCGATTTTCGTGACTCCGAAAAGTTTCATATCTTTTGAAATTTCAAGTTTTGGGAAGTCAAAAAATAATATATTAAGCACTTAGGAGCCATTTGTTTTGTTTTTCGGACTCTGATTTTGCTGATTTTAAGACGTCATTTTTCAGGGCTCGATTTTCGTGCCCCGAAAAGGTTCATTTTTCTTTACATTTTAAGTTTTGGGATGTCAAAAAATAATATATGAAGCACTTAGGATACATTTGTATTGTTTTTCGGACTCTAATGTTGCTGATTTTTAGACGTCATTTTTCAGGGCTCGACTTTCGTGCCCCGAAAAGTTTCATTTTTTTGACATTTTAAGTTTTGGGAAGTCAAAAAATAATATATTAAGCACATAGGAGCCATTTGTTTTGTTTTTCGTACTCTAACTTATCTTATTTTAAGACGTCATTTTTCAGGGCTCGATTTTCGTGACCCGAAAGTTTCATTTTTTTTTAAATTTCAAGTTTTGGGAAGTCAAAAAATAATATATGAAGCACTTAGGACCAATTTCTTTTGTTTTTCGGACTTTGATTTTGCTGAGTTTTAGACTTCATTTTTCCGGGCTTGATTTTCGTGCCCCGAAAAGTTTCATTTTTTTTGAAATTTTAAGTTTTTGGAATTCAAAAAATAATATATTAAGCCCTTAAGAGACATTTGTATTGTTTTTCGAACTCTGATTTTGCTAATTTTTAGACTTCATTTTTCAGGGCTCAATTTTCGTGCCCCGAAAAGTTTCATTTTTATTGAAATTTCAAGTTTTGGGAATTCAAAAAATAATATATTAAGCACTTAGGAGACATTTGTATTGTTTTTCGGACTCTGATTTTGCTGATTTTTAGACGTCATTTTTCAGGGCTCGACTTTCGTGCCCCGAAAAGTTTAATTTTTTTTGAAATTTCAAGTTTTGGGAAGTCAAAAAATAATATATTAAGGACCTAAGAGCCATTTGTTTTGGTTTTCGGGCCCTGATTTTGCAGAATTTTTAGACGTCATTTTTCAGGGCTCGACTTTCGTGCCCCGAAAAGTTTCATTTTTTTTGACATTTTAAGTTTTGGGAAGTCAAAAAATAATATATTAAGCATATAGGAGCCATTTGTTTTGTTTTTCGGACTCTGATTTTGCTAATTTTTAGACTTCATTTTTCAGGGCTCGATTTTCGTGCCCCGAAAAGTTTCATTTTTATTGAAATTTCTAGTTTTGGGAAGTCAAAAAATAATATATTAAGCATTTAGGAGCCATTTGTTTTGTTTTTCGGACTCTGATTTTGCTGATTTTAAGACTTCATTTTTCAGGGCTGGATTTTCGTGCACCGAAAAAGTTCATTTTTTTTTACATTTTAAGTTTTGGGATGTCAAAAAATAATATATGAAGCACTTAGGATACATTTGTATTGTTTTTCGGACTCTGATGTTGCTGATTTTTAGACGTCATTTTTCAGGGCTCGACTTTCGTTCCTCGAAAAGTTTCATTCTTTTTGAAATTTTTAGTTTTGGGAAGTCAAAAAATAATATATTAAGCACTTAGGAGACATTTGTATTGTTTTTCGGACTCTGATTTTGCTGACTTTTAGACGTCATTTTTCAGGGCTCGACTTTCGTGCCCCGAAAAGTTTAATTTTTTTTGAAATTTCAAGTTTTGGGAAGTCAAAAAATAATATATTAAGCACTTAGGAGACATTTGTATTGTTTTTCGGACTCTGATTTTGCTGATTTTTAGACGTCATTTTTCAGGGCTCGACTTTCGTGCCCCGAAAAGTTTCTTTTTTTTTGAAATTTCAAGATTTGGGAAGTCTAAACATAATATATTAAGCACATAGGCGCCATTTGTTTTGTTTTTCGTACTCTGATTTTGCTGATTTTTAGACTTCATTTTTCAGGGCTCGACTTTCGTGCCCCGAAAAGTTTCATTTTTATTGAAATTTCTAGTTTTGGGAAGTCAAAAAATAATATATTAAGCACTTAGGAGCCATTTGTTTTGTTTTTCGGACTCTGATTTTACTGATTTTTAGACGTCATTTTTCAGGGCTCGACTTTCGTGCCCCGAAAAGTTTAATTTTTTTTGAAATTTCAAGTTTTGGGAAGTCAAAAAATAATATATTAAGCACTTAGGAGACATTTGTATTGTTTTTCGGACTCTGATTTTGCTGATTTTTAGACGTCATTTTTCAGGGCTCGACTTTCGTGCCTAGAAAAGTTTCATTTTTTTTGACATTTTAAGTTTTGGGAAGTCAAAAAATAATATATTAAGCACTAAGGAGCCATTTGGTTTGTTTTTCGGACTCTGATTTTGCTGATTTTTAGACTTCATTTTTCAGGGCTCGATTTTCGTGCCCCGAAAAGTTTCATTCTTTTTGAAATTTTAAGTTTTCAGAAGTCAAAAAATAATATATTAAGCACTTAGGAGACATTTGTATTGTTTTTCGGACTCTGATTTTGCTGATTTTTAGACGTCATTTTTCAGGGCTCGACTTTCGTGCCCCGAAAAGTTTCATTTTTTTTGACATTTTAAGTTTTGGGAAGTCAAAAAATAATATATTAAGCATATAGGAGCCATTTGTTTTGTTTTTCGGACTCTGATTTTGCTAATTTTTAGACTTCATTTTTCAGGGCTCGATTTTCGTGCCCCGAAAAGTTTCATTTTTATTGAAATTTCTAGTTTTGGGAAGTCAAAAAATAATATATTAAGCACTTAGGAGCCATTTGTTTTGTTTTTCGGACTCTGATTTTGCTGATTTTAAGACGTCATTTTTCAGGGCTCGATTTTCGTGCACCGAAAAGGTTCATTTTTTTTTACATTTTAAGTTTTGGGATGTCAAAAAATAATATATGAAGCACTTAGGATACATTTGTATTGTTTTTCGGACTCTGATGTTGCTGATTTTTAGACGTCATTTTTCAGGGCTCGACTTTCGTTCCTCGAAAAGTTTCATTCTTTTTGAAATTTTAAGTTTTCGGAAGTCAAAAAATAATATATTAAGCACTTAGGAGACATTTGTATTGTTTTTCGGACTCTGATTTTGCTGATTTTTAGACGTCATTTTTCAGGGCTCGACTTTCGTGCCCCGAAAAGTTTCATTTTTTTTGAAATTTCAAGTTTTAGGAAATCAAAAAATAATATATTAAGCACTTAGGAGACGTTTGCATTGTTATTCGGACTCTGATTTTGCTGATTTTTAGACGTCATTTTTCAGGGCTCGACTTTCGTGCCCGAAAAAGTTTCATTTTTTTTCAGATTTTAAGTTTTGGGAAGCCAAAAAAGGGCTCGACTTTCGTGCCCCGAAAAGTTTCATTTTTTTTGACATTTTAAGTTTTGGGAAGTCAAAAAATAATATATTAAGCACATAGGAGCCAGTTGTTTTTTTTTTCGGACTCTGATTTTGCTAATTTTAGACTTCATTGTTCAGGGCTCGATTTTCGTGCCCCGGAAAGGTTCATTTTTATTGGAACTTCTGGTTTTGGGGAGGCAAAAAATAATATATTAAGCACTTAGGAGCCATTTGTTTTGTTTTTCGGACTCTGATTTTGCTGATTTTAAGACGTCATTTTTCAGGGCTCGATTTTCGTGCACCGAAAAGGTTCATTTTTTTTTACAGTTTAAGTTTTGGGATGTCAAAAAATAATATATGAAGCACTTAGGCTACATTTGTATTGTTTTTCGGACTCTGATGTTGCTGATTTTTAAACGTCATTTTTCAGGGCTCGACTTTCGTTCCTCGAAAAGTTTCATTCTTTTTGAAATTTTAAGTTTTCGGAAGTCAAAAAATAATATATTAAGCACTTAGGAGACATTTGTATTGTTTTTCGGACTCTGATTTTGCTGATTTTTAGACGTCATTTTTCAGGGCTCGACTTTCGTGCCCCGAAAAGTTTAATTTTTTTTGAAATTTCAAGTTTTGGGAAGTCAAAAAATAATATATTAAGCACTTAGGAGACATTTGTATTGTTTTTCGGACTCTGATTTGTTTCTTTTTAGACGTCTTTTTTCCGGGCCCGACTTTCGTGCCCAGAAAAGTTTCATTTTTTTTGACATTTTAAGTTTTGGGAAGTCAAAAAATAATATATTCCGCGCTTAGGAGCCATTTGTTTTGTTTTTCGGACTCTGATTTTGCTGATTTTATGACGTCATTTTACAGGGCTCGATTTTCGTGCCCCGAAAAGTTTCATTTTTTTTTACATTTTAAGTTTTGGGATGTCAAAAAATAATATATGCAGCACTTAGGATACATTTGTATTGTTTTTCGGACTCTGATTTTGCCGATTTTTTGACGTCATTTTTCAGGGCTCGACTTTCGTGCCCCGAAAAGTTTCATTTTTTTTGAAATTTTAAGTTTTTGGAATTCAAAAAATAATATATTAAGCACATAGGAGACATTTGTATTGATTTTCGGACTCTGATTTTGGTGACTTGTAGACGTCATTTTTCAGGGCTCGACTTTCGTGCCCCGAAAAGTTTCTTTTTTTTTTACATTTTAAGTTTTGGGAAGTCAAAAAATAATATATTAAGCACATAGGAGCCATTTGTTTTGTATTTCGACCTCTGATTTTGCTGATTTTTAGACTTCATTTTTCAGGGCTCGATTTTCGTGCCCCCGAAAAGTTTCATTTTTTTTGAAATTTCAAGTTTTGGGAAGTCAAAAAATAATATATTAAGCACTTAGGAGCCATTTGTTTTGTTTTTCGGACTCTGATTTTGCTGATTTTAAGACGTCATTTTTCAGGGCTCGATCTTCGTGCCCCGAAAAGTTTCATTTTTTTTTCCATTTTAAGTTTTGGGAATTCAAAAAATAATATATTAAGCCCTTAGGATACATTTGTATTGTTTTTCGGACTCTAATGTTGCTGATTTTTAGACGTCATTTTTCAGGGCTCGACTTTCGTGCCCCGAAAAGTTTCATTTTTTTGACATTTTAAGTTTTGGGAAGTCAAAAAATAATATATTAAGCACATAGGAGCCATTTGTTTTGTTTTTAGTACTCTAACTTAGCAGATTTTAAGACGTCATTTTTCAGGGCTCGATTTTCGTGCCCCGAAAGTTTCATTTTTTTTTAAATTTAAGTTTTGGGAAGTCAAAAAATAATATATGAAGCACTTAGGACCAATTTCTTTTGTTTTTCGGACTTTGATTTTGCTGAGTTTTAGACTTCATTTTTCAGGGCTCGATTTTCGTGCCCCGAAAAGTTTCATTTTTTTTGAAATTTTAAGTTTTTGGAATTCAAAAAATAATATATTAAGCCCTTAAGAGACATTTGTATTGTTTTTCGAACTCTGATTTTGCTAATTTTTAGACTTCATTTTTCAGGGCTCGATTTTCGTGCCCCGAAAAGTTTCATTTTTATTGAAATTTCAAGTTTTGGGAATTCAAAAAATAATATATTAAGCACTTAGGAGACATTTGTATTGTTTTTAGGACTCTGATTTTGCTGATTTTTAGACGTCATTTTTCAGGGCTCGACTTTCGTGCCCCGAAAAGTTTCATTTTTTTTTTAATTTTTAGTTTTTGGGAGGACAAAAAAAATATATTAAGCACATAGGAGCCATTTGTTTTGTTTTTCGGACTCTGATTTTGCTGATTTTTAGACGTTATTTTTCAGGGCTCGACTTTCGTGCCTAGAAAAGTTTCATTTTTTTTGACATTTTATGTTTTGGGAAGTCAAAAAATAATATATTAAGCACTAAGGAGCCATTTGGTTTGTTTTTCGGACTCTGATTTTGCCGATTTTTTGACGTCATTTTTCAGGGCTCGATTTTCGTGCCCCGAAAAGTTTCATTCTTTTTGAAATTTTAAGTTTTCGGAAGTCAAAAAATAATATATTAAGCACTTAGGAGACATTTGTATTGTTTTTCGGACTCTGATTTTGCTGATTTTTAGACGTCATTTTTCAGGGCTCGACTTTCGTGCCCCGAAAAGTTTCATTTTTTTTGACATTTTAAGTTTTGGGAAGTCAAAAAATAATATATTAAGCATATAGGAGCCATTTGTTTTGTTTTTCGGACTCTGATTTTGCTAATTTTTAGACTTCATTTTTCAGGACTCGGATTTCGTGCCCCGAAAAGTTTCATTTTTATTGAAATTTCTAGTTTTGGGAAGTCAAAAAATAATATATTAAGCACATAGGAGCCATTTGTTTTGTTTTTCGGACTCTGATTTTGCTGATTTTAAGACGTCATTTTTCAGGGCTGGATTTTCGTGCACCGAAAAGGTTCATTTTTTTTTACATTTTAAGTTTTGGGATGTCAAAAAATAATATATGAAGCACTTAGGATACATTTGTATTGTTTTTCGGACTCTGATGTTGCTGATTTTTAGACGTCATTTTTCAGGGCTCGACTTTCGTTCCTCGAAAAGTTTCATTCTTTTTGAAATTTTAAGTTTTCGGAAGTCAAAAAATAATATATTAAGCACTTAGGAGACATTTGTATTGTTTTTCGGACTCTGATTTTGCTGATTTTTAGACGTCATTTTTCAGGGCTCGACTTTCGTGCCCCGAAAAGTTTAATTTTTTTTGAAATTTCAAGTTTTGGGAAGTCAAAAAATAATATATTAAGCACTTAGGAGACATTTGTATTGTTTTTCGGACTCTGATTTTGCTGATTTTTAGACGTCATTTTTCAGGGCTCGACTTTCGTGCCCCGAAAAGTTTCTTTTTTTTTGACATTTTAAGTTTTGGGAAGTCAAAAAATAATATATTAAGCACATAGGAGCCATTTGTTTTGTTTTTCGGACTCTGATTTTGCTAATTTTTAGACTTCATTTTTCAGGGCTCGATTTTTGTGCCCCGAAAAGTTTCATTTTTATTGAAATTTCTAGTTTTGGGAAGTCAAAAAATAATATATTAAGCACTTAGGAGCCATTTGTTTTGTTTTTCAGACTCTTATTTTATCGATTTTTAGACGTCATTTTACAGGGCTTGACTTTCGTGCCCCGAAAAGTTTAATTTTTTTTGAAATTTCAAGTTTTGGGAAGTCAAAAAATAATATATTAAGCACTTAGGAGACATTTGTATTGTTTTTCGGACTCTGATTTTGCTGATTTTTAGACGTCATTTTTCAGGGCTCGACTTTCGTGCCTAGAAAAGTTTCATTTTTTTTGACATTTTAAGTTTTGGGAAGTCAAAAAATAATATATTAAGCACTAAGGAGCCATTTGGTTTGTTTTTCGGACTCTGATTTTGCTGATTTTTAGACTTCATTTTTCAGGGCTCGATTTTCGTGCCCCGAAAAGTTTCATTTTTTTTGAAATTTTAAGTTTTCAGAAGTCAAAAAATAATATACTAAGCACTTAGGAGACATTTGTATTGTTTTTCGGACTCTATTTTGCTGCTTTTTAGACGTCATTTTTCAGGTCTCGCCCTTCGTGCCTCCGAAAAGTTTCACTTTTTTTTTGACATGTTAAGTTTTGGGAAGTCAAAAAATAATATATTAAGCATATAGGAGCCATTTGTTTTGTTTTTCGGACTCTGATTTTGCTAATTTTTAGACTTCATTTTTCAGGGCTCGATTTTCGTGCCCCGAAAAGTTTCATTTTTATTGAAATTTCTAGTTTTGGGAAGTCAAAAAATAATATATTAAGCACTTAGGAGCCATTTGTTTTGTTTTTCGGACTCTGATTTTGCTGATTTTAAGACGTCATTTTTCAGGGCTCGATTTTCGTGCACCGAAAAGGTTCATTTTTTTTTACATTTTAAGTTTTGGGATGTCAAAAAATAATATATGAAGCACTTAGGATACATTTGTATTGTTTTTCGGACTCTGATGTTGCTGATTTTTAGACGTCATTTTTCAGGGCTCGACTTTCGTTCCTCGAAAAGTTTCATTCTTTTTGAAATTTTAAGTTTTCGGAAGTCAAAAAATAATATATTAAGCACTTAGGAGACATTTGTATTGTTTTTCGGACTCTGATTTTGCTGATTTTTAGACGTCATTTTTCAGGGCTCGACTTTCGTGCCCCGAAAAGTTTAATTTTTTTTGAAATTTCAAGTTTTGGGAAATCAAAAAATAATATATTAAGCACTTAGGAGACATTTGTATTGTTTTTCGGACTCTGATTTTGCTGATTTTTAGACGTCATTTTTCAGGGCTCGACTTTCGTGCCCCGAAAAGTTTCATTTTTTTTGACATTTTAAGTTTTGGGAAGTCAAAAAATAATATATTAAGCACATAGGAGCCATTTGTTTTGTTTTTCGGACTCTGATTTTGCTAATTTTAGACTTCATTTTTCAGGGCTCGATTTTCGTGCCCCGAAAAGTTTCATTTTTATTGAAATTTCTAGTTTTGGGAAGTCAAAAAATAATATATTAAGCACTTAGGAGCCATTTGTTTTGTTTTTCGGACTCTGATTTTGCTGATTTTAAGACGTCATTTTTCAGGGCTCGACTTTCGTGCCCCGAAAAGGTTCATTTTTTTTTACATTTTAAGTTTTGGGATGTCAAAAAATAATATATGAAGCACTTAGGATACATTTGTATTGTTTTTCGGACTCTGATGTTGCTGATTTTTAGACGTCATTTTTCAGGGCTCGACTTTCGTTCCTCGAAAAGTTTCATTCTTTTTGAAATTTTAAGTTTTCGGAAGTCAAAAAATAATATATTAAGCACTTAGGAGGCATTTGTATTGTTTTTCGGACTCTGATTTTGCTGATTTTTAGACGTCATTTTTCAGGGCTCGACTTTCGTGCCCCGAAAAGTTTAATTTTTTTTGAAATTTCAAGTTTTGGGAAGTCAAAAAATAATATATTAAGCACTTAGGAGACATTTGTATTGTTTTTCGGACTCTGATTTGTTTATTTTTAGACGTCATTTTTCAGGGCTCGACTTTCGTGCCCAGAAAAGTTTCATTTTTTTTGACATTTTAAGTTTTGGGAAGTCAAAAAATAATATATTAAGCACTTAGGAGCCATTTGTTTTGTTTTTCGGACTCTGATTTTGCTGATTTTATGACGTCATTTTACAGGGCTCGATTTTCGTGCCCCGAAAAGTTTCATTTTTTTTTACATTTTAAGTTTTGGGATGTCAAAAAATAATATATGCAGCACTTAGGATACATTTGTATTGTTTTTCGGACTCTGATTTTGCCGATTTTTTGACGTCATTTTTCAGGGCTCGAGTTTCGTGCCCCGAAAAGTTTCATTTTTTTTGAAATTTTAAGTTTTTGGAATTCAAAAAATAATATATTAAGCACATAGGAGACATTTGTATTGATTTTCGGACTCTGATTTTGGTGACTTGTAGACGTCATTTTTCAGGGCTCGACTTTCGTGCCCCGAAAAGTTTCATTTTTTTTTACATTTTAAGTTTTGGGAAGTCAAAAAATAATATATTAAGCACATAGGAGCCATTTGTTTTGTATTTCGACCTCTGATTTTGCTGATTTTTAGACTTCATTTTTCAGGGCTCGATTTTCGTGCCCCCGAAAAGTTTCATTTTTTTTGAATTTTCAAGTTTTGGGAAGTCAAAAAATAATATATTAAGCACTTAGGAGCCATTTGTTTTGTTTTTCGGACTCTGATTTTGCTGATTTTAAGACGTCATTTTTCAGGGCTCGATTTTCGTGCCCCGAAAAGGTTCATTTTTTTTTACATTTTAAATTTTGGGATGTCAAAAAATAATATATGAAGCACTTAGGATACATTTGTATTGTTTTTCGGACTCTAATGTTGCTGATTTTTAGACGTCATTTTTCAGGGCTCGACTTTCGTGCCCCGAAAAGTTTCATTTTTTTGACATTTTAAGTTTTGGGAAGTCAAAAAATAATATATTAAGCACATAGGAGCCATTTGTTTTGTTTTTCGTACTCTAACTTAGCAAATTTTAAGACGTCATTTTTCAGGGCTCGATTTTCGTGCCCCGAAAGTTTCATTTTTTTTTAAATTTCAAGTTTTGGGAAGTCAAAAAATAATATATGAAGCACTTAGGACCAATTTCTTTTGTTTTTCGGACTTTGATTTTGCTGAGTTTTAGACTTCATTTTTCAGGGCTCGATTTTCGTGCCCCGAAAAGTTTAATTTTTTTTGAAATTTCAAGTTTTGGGAAGTCAAAAAATAATATATTAAGCACTTAGGAGACATTTGTATTGTTTTTCGGACTCTGATTTTGCTGATTTTTAGACGTCATTTTTCAGGGCTCGACTTTCGTGCCCCGAAAAGTTTCATTTTTTTTGACATTTTAAGTTTTGGGAAGTCAAAAAATAATATATTAAGCACATAGGAGCCATTTGTTTTGTTTTTCGGACTCTGATTTTGCTAATTTTTAGACTTCATTTTGCAGGGCTCGATTTTCGTGCCCCGAAAAGTTTCATTTTTATTGAAATTTCTAGTTTTTGGAAGTCAAAAAATAATATATTAAGCACTTAGGGGCCCTTTGTGTTGCTTTTCTGTCTCTGATTTTGCTGAATTTTAAGACGTCATTTTTCAGTGCTCGATTTTCGTGCACCGAAAAGGTTCATTTTTTTTTACATTTTAAGTTTTGGGATGTCAAAAAATAATATATGAAGCACTTAGGATACATTTGTATTGTTTTTCGAACTCTGATGTTGCTGATTTTTAGACGTCATTTTTCAGGTCTCGACTTTCGTTCCTCGAAAAATTTCATTCTTTTTGAAATTTTAAGTTTTCGGAAGTCAAAAAATAATATATTAAGCACTTAGGAGACATTTGTATTGTTTTTCGGACTCTGATTTTGCTGATTTTTAGACGTCATTTTTCAGGGCTCGACTTTCGTGCCCCGAAAAGTTTAATTTTTTTTGAAATTTCAAGTTTTGGGAAGTCAAAAAATAATATATTAAGCACTTAGGAGACATTTGTATTGTTTTTCGGACTCTGATTTGTTTATTTTTAGACGTCATTTTTCAGGGCTCGACTTTCGTGCCCAGAAAAGTTTCATTTTTTTTGACATTTTAAGTTTTGGGAAGTCAAAAAATAATATATTAAGCACTTAGGAGCCATTTGTTTTGTTTTTCGGACTCTGATTTTGCTGATTTTATGACGTCATTTTACAGGGCTCGATTTTCGTGCCCCGAAAAGTTTCATTTTTTTTTACATTTTAAGTTTTGGGATGTCAAAAAATAATATATGCAGCACTTAGGATACATTTGTATTGTTTTTCGGACTCTGATTTTGATGATTTTTTGACGTCATTTTTCAGGGCTCGACTTTCGTGCCCCGAAAAGTTTCATTTTTTTTGAAATTTTAAGTTTTTGGAATTCAAAAAATAATATATTAAGCACATAGGAGACATTTGTATTGATTTTCGGACTCTGATTTTGGTGACTTGTAGACGTCATTTTTCAGGGCTCGACTTTCGTGCCCCGAAAAGTTTCATTTTTTTTTACATTTTATGTTTTGGGAAGTCAAAAAATAATATATTAAGCACATAGGAGCCATTTGTTTTGTATTTCGACCTCTGATTTTGCTGATTTTTAGACTTCATTTTTCAGGGCTCGATTTTCGTGCCCCCGAAAAGTTTCATTTTTTTTTAAATTTCAAGTTTTGGGAAGTCAAAAAATAATATATTAAGCACTTAGGAGCCATTTGTTTTGTTTTTCGGACTCTGATTTTGCTGATTTTAAGACCTCATTTTTCAGGGCTCGATTTTCGTGCCCCGAAAAGGTTCATTTTTTTTTACATTTTAAATTTTGGGATGTCAAAAAATAATATATGAAGCACTTAGGATACATTTGTATTGTTTTTCGGACTCTAATGTTGCTGATTTTTAGACGTCATTTTTCAGGGCTCGACTTTCGTGCCCCGAAAAGTTTCATTTTTTTGACATTTTAAGTTTTGGGAAGTCAAAAAATAATATATTAAGCACATAGGTGCCATTTGTTTTGTTTTTAGTACTCTAACTTAGCAGATTTTAAGACGTCATTTTTCAGGGCTCGATTTTCGTGCCCCGAAAGGTTTAATTTTTTTTAAAATTCAAGTTTTGGGAAATCAAAAAATAATATAAGAAGCCCTTGGGGGCAATTTCTTTTGTTTTTCGGACTTTGATTTTGCTGAGTTTTAGACTTCATTTTTCAGGGCTCGATTTTCGTGCCCCGAAAAGTTTCATTTTTTTTGAAATTTTAAGTTTTGGGAATTCAAAAAATAATATATTAAGCACTTAGGAGCCATTTGTTTTGTTTTTCGGACTCTGATTTTGCTGATTTTAAGACGTCATTTTTCAGGGCTCGATTTTCGTGCACCGAAAAGTTTCATTTTTATTTACATTTTAAGTTTTGGGATGTCAAAAAATAATATATGCAGCACTTAGGATACATTTGTATTGTTTTTCGGACTCTGATTTTGCCGATTTTTTGACGTCATTTTTCAGGGCTCGATTTTCGTGCCCCGAAAAGTTTCATTCTTTTTGAAATTTTAAGTTTTCGGAAGTCAAAAAATAATATATTAAGCACATAGGAGACATTTGTATTGATTTTCGGACTCTGATTTTGGTGACTTGTAGACGTCATTTTTCAGGGCTCGACTTTCGTGCCCCGAAAAGTTTCATTTTTTTTTACATTTTAAGTTTTGGGAAGTCAAAAAATAATATATTAAGCACATAGGAGCCATTTGTTTTGTATTTCGACCTCTGATTTTGCTGATTTTTAGACTTCATTTTTCAGGGCTCGATTTTCGTGCCCCGGAAAAGTTTCATTTTTTTTGAAATTTCTAGTTTTGGGAAGTCAAAAAATAATATATTAAGCACTTAGGAGCCATTTGTTTTGTTTTTCGGACTCTGATTTTGCTGATTTTAAGACGTCATTTTTCAGGGCTCGATTTTCGTGCACCGAAAAGGTTCATTTTTTTTTACATTTTAAGTTTTGTGATGTCAAAAAATAATATATGAAGCACTTAGGATACATTTGTATTGTTTTTCGGACTCTGATGTTGCTGATTTTTAGACGTCATTTTTCAGGGCTCGACTTTCGTTCCTCGAAAAGTTTCATTCTTTTTGAAATTTTAAGTTTTCGGAAGTCAAAAAATAATATATTAAGCACTTAGGAGACATTTGTATTGTTTTTCGGACTCTGATTTTGCTGATTTTTAGACGTCATTTTTCAGGGCTCGACTTTCGTGCCCCGAAAAGTTTAATTTTTTTTGAAATTTCAAGTTTTGGGAAGTCAAAAAATAATATATTAAGCACTTAGGAGACATTTGTATTGTTTTTCGGACTTTGATTTGTTTATTTTTAGACGTCATGTTTCAGGGCTCGACTTTCGTGCCCAGAAAAGTTTCATTTTTTTTGACATTTTAAGTTTTGGGAAGTCAAAAAATAATATATTAAGCACTTAGGAGCCATTTGTTTTGTTTTTCGGACTCTGATTTTGCTGATTTTATGACGTCATTTTACAGGGCTCGATTTTCGTGCCCCGAAAAGTTTCATTTTTTTTTACATTTTAAGTTTTGGGATGTCAAAAAATAATATATGCAGCACTTAGGATACATTTGTATTGTTTTTCGGACTCTGATTTTGCCGATTTTTTGACGTCATTTTTCAGGGCTCGAGTTTCGTGCCCCGAAAAGTTTCATTTTTTTTGAAATTTTAAGTTTTTGGAATTCAAAAAATAATATATTAAGCACATAGGAGACATTTGTATTGATTTTCGGACTCTGATTTTGGTGACTTGTAGACGTCATTTTTCAGGGCTCGACTTTCGTGCCCCGAAAAGTTTCATTTTTTTTTACATTTTAAGTTTTGGGAAGTCAAAAAATAATATATTAAGCACATAGGAGCCATTTGTTTTGTATTTCGACCTCTGATTTTGCTGATTTTTAGACTTCATTTTTCAGGGCTCGATTTTCGTGCCCCCGAAAAGTTTCTTTTTTTTTGAAATTTAAATTTTTGGGAAGTCAAAAAATAATATATTAAGCACTTAGGAGCCATTTGTTTTGTTTTTCGGACTCTGATTTTGCTGATTTTAAGACGTCATTTTTCAGGGCTCGATTTTCGTGCCCCGAAAAGGTTCATTTTTTTTTACATTTTAAATTTTGGGATGTCAAAAAATAATATATGAAGCACTTAGGATACATTTGTATTGTTTTTCGGACTCTAATGTTGCTGATTTTTAGACGTCATTTTTCAGGGCTCGACTTTCGTGCCCCGAAAAGTTTCATTTTTTTGACATTTTAAGTTTTGGGAAGTCAAAAAATAAAATATTAAGCACATAGGAGCCATTTGTTTTGTTTTTAGTACTCTAACTTAGCAGATTTTAAGACGTCATTTTTCAGGGCTCGATTTTCGTGCCCCGAAAGTTTCATTTTTTTTTAAATTTCAAGTTTTGGGAAGTCAAAAAATAATATATGAAGCACTTAGGACCAATTTCTTTTGTTTTTCGGACTTTGATTTTGCTGAGTTTTAGACTTCATTTTTCAGGGCTCGATTTTCGTGCCCCGAAAAGTTTAATTTTTTTTGAAATTTCAAGTTTTGGGAAGTCAAAAAATAATATATTAAGCACTTAGGAGACATTTGTATTGTTTTTCGGACTCTGATTTTGCTGATTTTTAGACGTCATTTTTCAGGGCTCGACTTTCGTGCCCTGAAAAGTTTCATTTTTTTTGAAATTTTGAGTTTCGGGAAGTCAAAAAATAATATATTAAGCACATAGGAGCCATTTGTTTTGTTTTTCGGACTCTGATTTTGCTAATTTTTAGACTTCATTTTTCAGGGCTCGATTTTCGTGCCCCGAAAAGTTTCATTTTTATTGAAATTTCTAGTTTTGGGAAGTCAAAAAATAATATATTAAGCACTTAGGAGCCATTTGTTTTGTTTTTCGGACTCTGATTTTGCTGATTTTAAGACGTCATTTTTCAGGGCTCGATTTTCGTGCACCGAAAAGGTTCATTTTTTTTTACATTTTAAGTTTTGGGATGTCAAAAAATAATATATGAAGCACTTAGGATACATTTGTATTGTTTTTCGGACTCTGATGTTGCTGATTTTTAGACGTCATTTTTCAGGGCTCGACTTTCGTTCCTCGAAAAATTTCATTCTTTTTGAAATTTTAAGTTTTCGGAAGTCAAAAAATAATATATTAAGCACTTAGGAGACATTTGTATTGTTTTTCGGACTCTGATTTTGCTGATTTTTAGACGTCATTTTTCAGGGCTCGACTTTCGTGCCCCGAAAAGTTTAATTTTTTTTGAAATTTCAAGTTTTGGGAAGTCAAAAAATAATATATTAAGCACTTAGGAGACATTTGTATTGTTTTTCGGACTCTGATTTGTTTATTTTTAGACGTTATTTTTCAGGGCTCGACTTTCGTGCCCAGAAAAGTTTCATTTTTTTTGACATTTTAAGTTTTGGGAAGTCAAAAAATAATATATTAAGCACTTAGGAGCCATTTGTTTTGTTTTTCGGACTCTGATTTTGCTGATTTTATGACGTCATTTTACAGGGCTCGATTTTCGTGCCCCGAAAAGTTTCATTTTTTTTTACATTTTAAGTTTTGGGATGTCAAAAAATAATATATGCAGCACTTAGGATACATTTGTATTGTTTTTCGGACTCTGATTTTGACGATTTTTTGACGTCATTTTTCAGGGCTCGACTTTCGTGCCCCGAAAAGTTTCATTTTTTTTGAAATTTTAAGTTTTTGGAATTCAAAAAATAATATATTAAGCACATAGGAGACATTTGTATTGATTTTCGGACTCTGATTTTGGTGACTTGTAGACGTCATTTTTCAGGGCTCGACTTTCGTGCCCCGAAAAGTTTCATTTTTTTTTACATTTTAAGTTTTGGGAAGTCAAAAAATAATATATTAAGCACATAGGAGCCATTTGTTTTGTATTTCGACCTCTGATTTTGCTGATTTTTAGACTTCATTTTTCAGGGCTCGATTTTCGTGCCCCCGAAAAGTTTCATTTTTTTTGAAATTTCAAGTTTTGGGAAGTCAAAAAATAATATATTAAGCACTTAGGAGCCATTTGTTTTGTTTTTCGGACTCTGATTTTGCTGATTTTAAGACGTCATTTTTCAGGGCTCGATTTTCGTGCCCCGAAAAGGTTCATTTTTTTTTACATTTTAAATTTTGGGATGTCAAAAAATAATATATGAAGCACTTAGGATACATTTGTATTGTTTTTCGGACTCTAATGTTGCTGATTTTTAGACGTCATTTTTCAGGGCTCGACTTTCGTGCCCCGAAAAGTTTCATTTTTTTGACATTTTAAGTTTTGGGAAGTCAAAAAATAATATATTAAGCACATAGGAGCCATTTGTTTTGTTTTTAGTACTCTGACTTAGCAGATTTTAAGACGTCATTTTTCAGTGCTCGATTTTGGTGCCCCGAAAGTTTCATTTTTTTTTAAATTTAAGTTTTGGGAAGTCAAAAAATAATATATGAAGCACTTAGGACCAATTTCTTTTGTTTTTCGGACTTTGATTTTGCTGAGTTTTAGACTTCATTTTTCAGGGCTCGATTTTCGTGCCCCGAAAAGTTTCATTTTTTTTGACATTTTAAGTTTTCGGAAGTCAAAAAATAATATATTAAGCCCTTAAGTGACGTTTGTATTGTTTTTCGGACTCTGATTTTGCTAATTTTTAGACTTCATTTTTCAGGGCTCGATTTTCGTGCCCCGAAAAGTTTCAATTTTTTTGAAAATTCAAGTTTTGGGAATTCAAAAAATAATATATTAAGCACATACGAGCCATTTGTTTTGTTTTTCGGACTCTGATTTTGCTGATTTTAAGACGTCATTTTTCAGGGCTCGATTTTCGTGCACCGAAAAGGTTCATTTTTTTTTACATTTTAAGTTTTGGGATGTCAAAAAATAATATATGAAACACTTAGGATAGATTTGTACTGTTTTGCTGTCGCTGTTGTTGCTGATAACTAGACGTCATTTTTCAGGGCTCGACTTTCGTGCCCCGAAAAGTTTCATTTTTTTTGACATTTTAAGTTTTGGGAAGTCAAAAAATAATATATTAAGCACATAGGAGCCATTTGTTTTGTTTTTCGGACTCTGATTTTGCTAATTTTTAGACTTCATTTTTTAGGGCTCGATTTTCGTGCCCCGAAAAGGTTCATTTTTATTGAAATTTCTCGTTTTGGGAAGTCAAAAAATAATATATTAAGCACTTAGGAGACATTTGTATTGTTTTTCGGACTCTGATTTTGCTGATTTTTAGACGTCATTTTTCAGGGCTCGACTTTCGTGCCCCGAAAAGTTTCATTTTTTTTGACATTTTAAGTTTTGGGAAGTCAAAAAATAATATATTAAGCACATAGGAGCCATTTGTTTTGTTTTTCGGACTCTGCTTTTGCTAATTTTTAGACTTCATTTCTCAGGGCTCGATTTTCGTGCCCCGAAAAGTTTCATTTTTATTTAAATTTCTAGTTTTGGGAAGTCAAAAAATAATATATTAAGCACTTAGGAGCCATTTGTTTTGTTTTTCGGACTCTGATTTTACTGATTTTTAGACGTCATTTTTCAGGGCTCGACTTTCGTGCCCCGAAAAGTTTAATTTTTTTTGAAATTTCAAGTTTTGGGAAGTCAAAAAATAATATATTAAGCACTTAGGAGACATTTGTATTGTTTTTCGGACTCTGATTTTGCTGATTTTTAGACGTCATTTTTCAGGGCTCGACTTTCGTGCCTAGAAAAGTTTCATTTTTTTTGACATTTTAAGTTTTGGGAAGTCAAAAAATAATATATTAAGCACTAAGGAGCCATTTGGTTTGTTTTTCGGACTCTGATTTTGCTGATTTTTAGACTTCATTTTTCAGGGCTCGATTTTCGTGCCCCGAAAAGTTTCATTCTTTTTGAAATTTTAAGTTTTCAGAAGTCAAAAAATAATATATTAAGCACTTAGGAGACATTTGTATTGTTTTTCGGACTCTGATTTTGCTGATTTTTAGACGTCATTTTTCAGGGCTCGACTTTCGTGCCCCGAAAAGTTTCATTTTTTTTGACATTTTAAGTTTTGGGAAGTCAAAAAATAATATATTAAGCATATAGGAGCCATTTGTTTTGTTTTTCGGACTCTGATTTTGCTAATTTTTAGACTTCATTTTTCAGGGCTCGATTTTCGTGCCCCGAAAAGTTTCATTTTTATTGAAATTTCTAGTTTTGGGAAGTCAAAAAATAATATATTAAGCACTTAGGAGCCATTTGTTTTGTTTTTCGGACTCTGATTTTGCTGATTTTAAGACGTCATTTTTCAGGGCTCGATTTTCGTGCAGCGAAAAGGTTCATTTTTTTTTACATTTTAAGTTTTGGGATGTCAAAAAATAATATATGAAGCACTTAGGATACATTTGTATTGTTTTTCGGACTCTGATGTTGCTGATTTTTAGACGTCATTTTTCAGGGCTCGACTTTCGTTCCCCGAAAAGTTTCATTCTTTTTGAAATTTTAAGTTTTCGGAAGTCAAAAAATAATATATTTAGCACTTAGGAGACATTTGTATTGTTTTTCGGACTCTGATTTTGCTGATTTTTAGACGTCATTTTTCAGGGCTCGATTTTCGTGCCCCGAAAAGTTTAATTTTTTTTTAAATTTCAAGTTTTGGAAAACCAAAAAATAATATATTAAGCACTTAGGAGACATTTGTATTGTTTTTCGGACTCTGATTTTGCTGATTTTTAGACGTCATTTTTCAGGGCTCGACTTTCGTGCCCCGAAAAGTTTCATTTTTTTTGACATTTTAAGTTTTGGGAAGTCAAAAAATAATATATTAAGCACATAGGAGCCATTTGTTTTGTTTTTCGGACTCTGATTTTGCTAATTTTAGACTTCATTTTTCAGGGCTCGATTTTCGTGCCCCGAAAAGTTTCATTTTTATTGAAATTCCTAGCTATGGGAAGTCAAAAAATAATATATTACGCACTTAGGAGACATTTGTTTTGTTTTTCGGACTCTGATTTTGCTGATTTTAAGACGTCATTTTTCAGGGCTCGATTTTCGTGCACCGAAAAGGTTCATTTTTTTTTACATTTTAAGTTTTGGGATGTCAAAAAATAATATATGAAGCACTTAGGATACATTTGTATTGTTTTTCGGACTCTGATGTTGCTGATTTTTAGACGTCATTTTTCAGGGCTCGACTTTCGTTCCTCGAAAAGTTTCATTCTTTTTGAAATTTTAAGTTTTCGGAAGTCAAAAAATAATATATTAAGCACTTAGGAGACATTTGTATTGTTTTTCGGACTCTGATTTTGCTGATTTTTAGACGTCATTTTTCAGGGCTCGACTTTCGTGCCCCGAAAAGTTTCATTTTTTTTTAAATTTTAAGTTTTTGGAAGTCAAAAAATAATATATTAAGCACTTAGGAGACATTTGTATTGTTTTTCGGACTCTGATTTGTTTATTTTTAGACGTCATTTTTCAGGGCTCGACTTTCGTGCCCAGAAAAGTTTCATTTTTTTTGACATTTTAAGTTTTGGGAAGTCAAAAAATAATATATTAAGCACTTAGGAGCCATTTGTTTTGTTTTTCGGACTCTGATTTTGCTGATTTTATGACGTCATTTTACAGGGCTCGATTTTCGTGCCCCGAAAAGTTTCATTTTTTTTTACATTTTAAGTTTTGGGATGTCAAAAAATAATATATGCAGCACTTAGGATACATTTGTATTGTTTTTCGGACTCTGATTTTGCCGATTTTTTGACGTCATTTTTCAGGGCTCGAGTTTCGTGCCCCGAAAAGTTTCATTTTTTTTGAAATTTTAAGTTTTTGGAATTCAAAAAATAATATATTAAGCACATAGGAGACATTTGTATTGATTTTCGGACTCTGATTTTGGTGACTTGTAGACGTCATTTTTCAGGGCTCGACTTTCGTGCCCAGAAAAGTTTCATTTTTTTTGACATTTTAGGTTTTGGGAAGTCAAAAAATAATATATTAAGCACATGGGAGGCATTTGTTTTGTATTTCGACCTCTGATTTTGCTGATTTTTAGACTTCATTTTTCAGGGCTCGATTTTCGTGCCCCCGAAAAGTTTCATTTTTTTTGAAATTTCAAGTTTTGGGAAGTCAAAAAATAATATATTAAGCACTTAGGAGCCATTTGTTTTGTTTTTCGGACTATGATTTTGCTGATTTTAAGACGTCATTTTTCAGGGCTCGATTTTCGTGCCCCGAAAAGGTTCATTTTTTTATATTTTAAATTTTGGGATGTCAAAAAATAATATATGAAGCACTTAGGATACATTTGTATTGTTTTTCGGACTCTAATGTTGCTGATTTTTAGACGTCATTTTTCAGGGCTCTACTTTCGTGCCCCGAAAAGTTTCATTTTTTTGACATTTTAAGTTTTGGGAAGTCAAAAAATAATATATTAAGCACATAGGAGCCATTTGTTTTGTTTTTAGTACTCTAACTTAGCAAATTTTAAGACGTCATTTTTCAGGGCTCGATTTTCGTGCCCCGAAAGTTTCATTTTTTTTTAAATTTCAAGTTTTGGGAAGTCAAAAAATAATATATGAAGCACTTAGGACCAATTTCTTTTGTTTTTCGGACTTTGATTTTGCTGAGTTTTAGACTTCATTTTTCAGGGCTCGATTTTCGTGCCCCGAAAAGTTTAATTTTTTTTGAAATTTCAAGTTTTGGGAAGTCAAAAAATAATATATTAAGCACTTAGGAGACATTTGTATTGTTTTTCGGACTCTGATTTTGCTGATTTTTAGACGTCATTTTTCAGGGCTCGACTTTCGTGCCCCGAAAAGTTTCATTTTTTTTGACATTTTAAGTTTTGGGAAGTCAAAAAATAATATATTAAGCACATAGGAGCCATTTGTTTTGTTTTTCGGACTCTGATTTTGCTAATTTTTAACCATCATTTTTCAGGGCACGATTTTCGTGCCCCGAAAAGCTTCATTTTTATTAAAATTTCAAGTTTTGGGAAGTAAAAAAATAATATATTAAGCACTTAGGAGCCATTTGTTTTGTTTTTTGGACTTTTATTTTGCTGATTTTAAGACGTCATTTTTCAGTGCTCGATTTTCGTGCACCGAAAAGGTTCATTTTTTTTTACATTTTAAGTTTTGGGATGTGAAGAAATAATTTATGAAGCACTTAGGATGCATTTGTATTGTTTTTCGGACTCTGGTGTTGCTGGTTTTTAGCGGTCATTTTTCAGGGCTCGACTTTCGTTCCTCGAAAAATTTCATTCTTTTTGAAATTTTAAGTTTTCGGAAGTCAAAAAATAATATATTAAGCACTTAGGAGACATTTGTATTGTTTTTCGGACTCTGATGTTGCTGATTTTTAGACGTCATTTTTCAGGGCTCGACTTTCGTGCCCCGGAAAGGTTTAATTTTTTTGGAATTTTCAATTTTTGGGAGGTCAAAAAATAATATATTAAGCACTTAGGAGACATTTGTATTGTTTTTCGGACTCTGATTTGTTTATTTTTAGACGTCATTTTTCAGGGCTCGACTTTCGTGCCCAGAAAAGTTTCATTTTTTTTTACATTTTAAGTTTTGGGAAGTCAAACAATTATATATTTGGCACTTCGGAGCCATTTGTTTTGTTTTTCGGACTCTGATTTTGCTGATTTTATGACGTCATTTTACAGGGCTCGATTTTCGTGCCCCGAAAAGTTTCATTTTTTTTTACATTTTAAGTTTTGGGATGTCAAAAAATAATATATGCAGCACTTAGGATACATTTGTATTGTTTTTCGGACTCTGATTTTGACGATTTTTTGACGTCATTTTTCAGGGCTCGACTTTCGTGCCCCGAAAAGTTTCATTTTTTTTGAAATTTTAAGTTTTTGGAATTCAAAAAATAATATATTAAGCACATAGGAGACATTTGTATTGATTTTCGGACTCTGATTTTGGTGACTTGTAGACGTCATTTTTCAGGGCTCGACTTTCGTGCCCCGAAAAGTTTCATTTTTTTTTACATTTTAAGTTTTGGGAAGTCAAAAAATAATATATTAAGCACATAGGAGCCATTTGTTTTGTATTTCGGCCTCTGATTTTGCTGATTTTTAGACTTCATTTTTCAGGGCTCGATTTTCGTGCCCCCGAAAAGTTTCATTTTTTTTGAAATTTCAAGTTTTGGGAAGTCAAAAAATAATATATTAAGCACTTAGGAGCCATTTGTTTTGTTTTTCGGACTCTGATTTTGCTGATTTTAAGACGTCATTTTTCAGGGCTCGATTTTCGTGCCCCGAAAAGGTTCATTTTTTTTTACATTTTAAATTTTGGGATGTCAAAAAATAATATATGAAGCACTTAGGATACATTTGTATTGTTTTTCGGACTCTAATGTTGCTGATTTTTAGACGTCATTTTTCAGGGCTCGACTTTCGTGCCCCGAAAAGTTTCATTTTTTTGACATTTTAAGTTTTGGGAAGTCAAAAAATAATATATTAAGCACATAGGTGCCATTTGTTTTGTTTTTAGTACTCTAACTTAGCAGATTTTAAGACGTCATTTTTCAGGGCTCGATTTTCGTGCCCCGAAAGGTTCATTTTTTTTTAAATTTCTAGTTTTGGTACATCAAAAAATAATATATGAAACACTTAGGACCAATTCTCTTTGTTTTTCGGACTTTGATTTTGCTGAGTTTTAGACTTCATTTTTCAGGGCTCGATTTTCGTGCCCCGAAAAGTTTCATTTTTTTTGACATTTTAAGTTTTGGGAATTCAAAAAATAATATATTAAGCACTGAGGAGCCATTTGTTTTGTTTTTCGGACTCTGATTTTGCTGATTTTAAGACGTCATTTTTCAGGGCTCGATTTTCGTGCACCGAAAAGTTTCATTTTTATTTACATTTTAAGTTTTGGGATGTCAAAAAATAATATATGCAGCACTTAGGATTCATTTGTATTGTTCTTCAGACTAAGAATTTGCAGATTTTTAGAGGTCACTTTTCAAAGCTCGGGTTTCGTGCCCCGAAAAGTTTCATTTTTTTTGAAATTTTAAGTTTTTGGAATTCAAAAAATAATATATTAAGCACATAGGAGACATTTGTATTGATTTTCGGACTCTGATTTTGGTGACTTGTAGACGTCATTTTTCAGGGCTCGACTTTCGTGCCCCGAAAAGTTTTATTTTTTTTTACATTTTAAGTTTTGGGAAGTCAAAAAATAATATATTAAGCAAATAGCAGCCATTTGTTTTGTATTTCGACCTCTGATTTTGCTGATTTTTAGACTTCATTTTTCAGGGCTCGATTTTCGTGCCCCCGAAAAGTTTCATTTTTTTTGAAATTTCTAGTTTTGGGAAGTCAAAAAATAATATATTAAGCACTTAGGAGCCATTTGTTTTGTTTTTCGGACTCTGATTTTGCTGATTTTAAGACGTCATTTTTCAGGGCTCGATTTTCGTGCACCGAAAAGGTTCATTTTTTTTTACATTTTAAGTTTTGTGATGTCAAAAAATAATATATGAAGCACTTAGGATACATTTGTATTGTTTTTCGGACTCTGATGTTGCTGATTTTTAGACGTCATTTTTCAGGGCTCGACTTTCGTTCCTCGAAAAGTTTCATTCTTTTTGAAATTTTAAGTTTTCGGAAGTCAAAAAATAATATATTAAGCACTTAGGAGACATTTGTATTGTTTTTCGGACTCTGATTTTGCTGATTTTTAGACGTCATTTTTCAGGGCTCGACTTTCGTGCCCCGAAAAGTTTAGTTTTTTTTGAAATTTCAAGTTTTGGGAAGTCATAAAATAATATATTGTGTGCTTTGGAGACATTTGTATTGTTTTTCGGGCTCTGATTTGTTTATTTTTAGACGTCATTTTTCAGGGCTCGACTTTCGTGCCCAGAAAAGTTTCATTTTTTTTGACATTTTAAGTTTTGGGAAGTCAAAAAATAATATATTAAGCACTTAGGAGCCATTTGTTTTGTTTTTCGGACTCTGATTTTGCTGATTTTATGACGTCATTTTACAGGGCTCGATTTTCGTGCCCCGAAAAGTTTCATTTTTTTTTACATTTTAAGTTTTGGGATGTCAAAAAATAATATATGCAGCACTTAGGATACATTTGTATTGTTTTTCGGACTCTGATTTTGCCGATTTTTTGACGTCATTTTTTAGGGCTCGAGTTTCGTGCCCCGAAAAGTTTCATTTTTTTTGAAATTTTAAGTTTTTGGAATTCAAAAAATAATATATTAAGCACATAGGAGACATTTGTATTGATTTTCGGACTCTGATTTTGGTGATTTGTAGACGTCATTTTTCAGGGCTCGACTTTCGTGCCCCGAAAAGTTTCATTTTTTTTTACATTTTAAGTTTTGGGAAGTCAAAAAATAATATATTAAGCACATAGGAGCCATTTGTTTTGTATTTCGACCTCTGCTTTTGCTGATTTTTAGACTTCAATTTTCAGGGAGCGATTTTCGTGACACCAGGAAAGGTTCATTTTTTTTGAAATTTCAAGTTTTGGGAAGTCAAAGAATAATATATTAAGCAGGTAGGAGCCATTTGTTTTGGTTTCCGGACTCTGATTTTGCCGATTTTTCGACGTCATTTTTCAGGGTTTAATTTTCTTGCCCCGAAAAGTTTCATTTTTTTTTACATTTTAAATTTTGGGATGTCAAAAAATAATATATGAAGCACTTAGGATACATTTGTATTGTTTTTCGGACTCTAATGTTGCTGATTTTTAGACGTCATTTTTCAGGGCTCGATTTTCGTGCACCGAAAAGTTTCATTTTTTTGACATTTTAAGTTTTGGGAAGTCAAAAAATAATATATTAAGCACATAGGAGCCATTTGTTTTGTTTTTAGTACTCTAACTTAGCAGATTTTAAGACGTCATTTTTCAGGGCTCGATTTTCGTGCCCCGAAAGTTTCATTTTTTTTTAAATTTCAAGTTTTGGGAAGTCAAAAAATAATATATGAAGCACTTAGGACCAATTTCTTTTGTTTTTCGGACTTTGATTTTGCTGAGTTTTAGACTTCATTTTTCAGGGCTCGATTTTCGTGCCCCGAAAAGTTTAATTTTTTTTGAAATTTCAAGTTTTGGGAAGTCAAAAAATAATATATTAAGCACTTAGGAGACATTTGTATTGTTTTTCGGACTCTGATTTTGCTGATTTTTAGACGTCATTTTTCAGGGCTCGACTTTCGTGCCCCGAAAAGTTTCATTTTTTTTGACATTTTAAGTTTTGGGAAGTCAAAAAATAATATATTAAGCACATAGGAGCCATTTGTTTTGTTTTTCGGACTCTGATTTTGCTAATTTTTAGACTTCATTTTTCAGGGCTCGATTTTCGTGCCCCGAAAATTTCATTTTTATTGAAATTTCTAGTTTTGGGAAGTCAAAAAATAATATATTAAGCACTTAGGAGCCATTTGTTTTGTTTTTCGGACTCTGATTTTGCTGATTTTAAGACGTCATTTTTCAGGGCTCGATTTTCGTGCACCGAAAAGGTTCATTTTTTTTTACATTTTAAGTTTTGGGATGTCAAAAAATAATATATGAAGCACTTAGGATACATTTGTATTGTTTTTCGGACTCTGATGTTGCTGATTTTTAGACGTCATTTTTCAGGGCTCGACTTTCGTTCCTCGAAAAATTTCATTCTTTTTGAAATTTTAAGTTTTCGGAAGTCAAAAAATAATATATTAAGCACTTAGGAGACATTTGTATTGTTTTTCGGACTCTGATTTTGCTGATTTTTAGACGTCATTTTTCAGGGCTCGACTTTCGTGCCCCGAAAAGTTTAATTTTTTTTAAATTTCAAGTTTTGGGAAGTCAAAAAATAATATATTAAGCACTTAGGAGACATTTGTATTGTTTTTCGGACTCTGTTTTTGTTTATTTTTAGACGTCATTTTTCAGGGCTCGACTTTCGTGCCCAGAAAAGTTTCATTTTTTTTGACATTTCTAGTTTTGGGAAGTCAAAAAATAATATATTAAGCACTTAGGAACCATTTGTTTTGTTTTTCGGACTCTGATTTTGCTGATTTTATGACGTCATTTTACAGGGCTCGATTTTCGTGCCCCGAAAAGTTTCATTTTTTTTTACATTTTAAGTTTTGGGATGTCAAAAAATAATATATGCAGCACTTAGGATACATTTGTATTGTTTTTCGGACTCTGATTTTGACGATTTTTTGACGTCATTTTTCAGGGCTCGACTTTCGTGCCCCGAAAAGTTTCATTTTTTTTGAAATTTTAAGTTTTTGGAATTCAAAAAATAATATATTAAGCACATAGGAGACATTTGTATTGATTTTCGGACTCTGATTTTGGTGACTTGTAGACGTCATTTTTCAGGGCTCGACTTTCGTGCCCAGAAAAGTTTCATTTTTTTTGACATTTTAAGTTTTGGGAAGTCAAAAAATAATATATTTAGCACATAGGAGCCATTTGTTTTGTATTTCGACCTCTGATTTTGCTGATTTTTAGACTTCATTTTTCAGGGCTCGATTTTCGTGCCCCCGAAAAGTTTCATTTTTTTTGAAATTTCAAGTTTTGGGAAGTCAAAAAATAATATATTAAGCACTTAGGAGCCCTTTGTTTTGTTTTTCGGACTCTGATTTTGCTGATTTTAAGACGTCATTTTTCAGGGCTCGATTTTCGTGCCCCGAAAAGGTTCATTTTTTTTTACATTTTAAATTTTGGGATGTCAAAAAATAATATATGAAGCACTTAGGATACATTTGTATTGTTTTTCGGACTCTAATGTTGCTGATTTTTAGACGTCATTTTTCAGGGCTCGACTTTCGTGCCCCGAAAAGTTTCATTTTTTTGACATTTTAAGTTTTGGGAAGTAAAAAAATAATATCTTAAGCACATAGGTGCCATTTGTTTTGTTTTTAGTACTCTAACTTAGCAGATTTTAAGACTTCATTTTTCAGGGCTCGATTTTCGTGCCCCGAAAGTTTCATTTTTTTTTAAATTTCAAGTTTTGGGAAGTCAAAAAATAATATATGAAGCACTTAGGACCAATTTCTTTTGTTTTTCGGACTTTGATTTTGCTGAGTTTTAGACTTCATTTTTCAGGGCTCGATTTTCGTGCCCCGAGAAGTTTCATTTTTTTTCAAATTTTAAGTTTCGGGAATTCAAAAAATAATATATTAAGCACCTATGCGCCCTTTGTTTTGTTCTTCGGCCTCTGTTTTTGTTGATTTTAAGACGTCATTTTTCAGGGCTCGATTTTCGTGCACCGAAAAGTTTCATTTTTATTTACATTTTAAGTTTTGGGATGTCAAAAAATAATATATGCAGCACTTAGGATACATTTGTATTGTTTTTCGGACTCTGATTTTGCCGATTTTTTGACGTCATTTTTCAGGGCTCGAGTTTCGTGCCCCGAAAAGTTTCATTTTTTTTGAAATTTTAAGTTTTTGGAATTCAAAAAATAATATATTAAGCACATAGGAGACATTTGTATTGATTTTCGGACTCTGATTTTGGTGACTTGTAGACGTCATTTTTCAGGGCTCGACTTTCGTGCCCCGAAAAGTTTCATTTTTTTTTACATTTTAAGTTTTGGGAAGTCAAAAAATAATATATTAAGCACATAGGAGCCATTTGTTTTGTATTTCGACCTCTGATTTTGCTGATTTTTAGACTTCATTTTTCAGGGCTCGATTTTCGTGCCCCCGAAAAGTTTCATTTTTTTTGAAATTTCTAGTTTTGGGAAGTCAAAAAATAATATATTAAGCACTTAGGAGCCATTTGTTTTGTTTTTCGGACTCTGATTTTGCTGATTTTAAGACGTCATTTTTCAGGGCTCGATTTTCGTACACCGAAAAGGTTCATTTTTTTTTACTTTTTAAGTTTTTTGATTTCAAAAAATAATATATGAAGCACTTAGGATACATTTGTATTGTTTTTCGGACTCTGATGTTGCTGATTTTTAGACGTCATTTTTCAGGGCTCGACTTTCGTTCCTCGAAAAGTTTCATTCTTTTTGAAATTTTAAGTTTTCGGAAGTCAAAAAATAATATATTAAGCACTTAGGAGACATTTGTATTGTTTTTCGGACTCTGATTTTGTTGATTTTTATACGTCATTTTTCAGGGCTCGACTTTCGTGCCCCGAAAAGTTTAATTTTTTTTGAAATTTCAAGTTTTGGGAAGTCAAAAAATAATATATTAAGCACTTAGGAGACATTTGTATTGTTTTTCGGACTCTGATTTGTTTATTTTTAGACGTCATTTTTCAGGGCTCGAATTTCGTACCCAGAAAAGTTTCATTTTTTTTAGCATTTTAAGTTTTGGGAAGCCAAAAAATAATATATTAAGCGCGGAGGAGCCATTTGTTTTGTTTTTCGGACTCTGATTTTGCTGATTTTATGACGTCATTTTACAGGGCTCGATTTTCGTGCCCCGAAAAGTTTCATTTTTTTTTACATTTTAAGTTTTGGGATGTCAAAAAATAATATATGCAGCACTTAGGATACATTTGTATTGTTTTTCGGACTCTGATTTTGCCGATTTTTTGACGTCATTTTTCAGGGCTCGAGTTTCGTGCCCCGAAAAGTTTCATTTTTTTTGAAATTTTAAGTTTTTGGAATTCAAAAAATAATATATTAAGCACATAGGAGACATTTGTATTGATTTTCGGACTCTGATTTTGGTGACTTGTAGACGTCATTTTTCAGGGCTCGACTTTCGTGCCCCGAAAAGTTTCATTTTTTTTTACATTTTAAGTTTTGGGAAGTCAAAAAATAATATATTAAGCACATAGGAGCCATTTGTTTTGTATTTCGACCTCTGATTTTGCTGATTTTTAGACTTCATTTTTCAGGGCTCGATTTTCGTGCCCCCGAAAAGTTTCATTTTTTTTGAAATTTCAAGATTTTGGAAGTCAAAAAATAATATATTAAGCACTTAGGAGCCATTTGTTTTGTTTTTTGGACTCTGATTTTGCTGATTTTAAGACGTCATTTTTCAGGGCTCGATTTTCGTGCCCCGAAAAGGTTCATTTTTTTTTACATTTTAAATTTTGGGATGTCAAAAAATAATATATGAAGCACTTAGGATACATTTGTATTGTTTTTCGGACTCTAATGTTGCTGATTTTTAGACGTCATTTTTCAGGGCTCGACTTTCGTGCCCCGAAAAGTTTCATTTTTTTGACATTTTAAGTTTTGGGAAGTCAAAAAATAATATATTAAGCACATAGGAGCCATTTGTTTTGTTTTTAGTACTCTAACTTAGCAGATTTTAAGACGTCATTTTTCAGGGCTCGATTTTCGTGCCCCGAAAGTTTCATTTTTTTTTAAATTTCAAGTTTTGGGAAGTCAAAAAATAATATATGAAGCACTTAGGACCAATTTCTTTTGTTTTTCGGACTTTGATTTTGCTGAGTTTTAGACTTCATTTTTCAGGGCTCGATTTTCGTGCCCCGAAAAGTTTAATTTTTTTTGAAATTTCAAGTTTTGGGAAGTCAAAAAATAATATATTAAGCACTTAGGAGACATTTGTATTGTTTTTCGGACTCTGATTTTGCTGATTTTTAGACGTCATTTTTCAGGGCTCGACTTTCGTGCCCCGAAAAGTTTCATTTTTTTTGACATTTTAAGTTTTGGGAAGTCAAAAAATAATATATTAAGCACATAGGAGCCATTTGTTTTGTTTTTCGGACTCTGATTTTGCTAATTTTTAGACTTCATTTTTCAGGGCTCGATTTTCGTGCCCCGAAAATTTCATTTTTATTGAAATTTCTAGTTTTGGGAAGTCAAAAAATAATATATTAAGCACTTAGGAGCCATTTGTTTTGTTTTTCGGACTCTGATTTTGCTGATTTTAAGACGTCATTTTTCAGGGCTCGATTTTCGTGCACCGAAAAGGTTCATTTTTTTTTACATTTTAAGTTTTGGGATGTCAAAAAATAATATATGAAGCACTTAGGATACATTTGTATTGTTTTTCGGACTCTGATGTTGCTGATTTTTAGACGTCATTTTTCAGGGCTCGACTTTCGTTCCTCGAAAAATTTCATTCTTTTTGAAATTTTAAGTTTTCGGAAGTCAAAAAATAATATATTAAGCACTTAGGAGACATTTGTATTGTTTTTCGGACTCTGATTTTGCTGGTGTTTAGACGTCATTTGTCAGGTCTCGACTGTGGTGCGCCGCAAAGTTTAATCTTTTTTGAAATTTCAAGTTTTGGGAAGTCAAAAAATAATATATTAAGCACTTAGGAGACATTTGTATTGTTTTTCGGACTCTGATTTGTTTATTTTTAGACGTCATTTTTCAGGGCTCGACTTTCGTGCCCAGAAAAGTTTCATTTTTTTTGACATTTTAAGTTTTGGGAAGTCAAAAAATAATATATTAAGCACTTAGGAGCCATTTGTTTTGTTTTTCGGACTCTGATTTTGCTGATTTTATGACGTCATTTTACAGGGCTCGATTTTCGTGCCCCGAAAAGTTTCATTTTTTTTTACATTTTAAGTTTTGGGATGTCAAAAAATAATATATGCAGCACTTAGGATACATTTGTATTGTTTTTCGGACTCTGATTTTGACGATTTTTTGACGTCATTTTTCAGGGCTCGACTTTCGTGCCCCGAAAAGTTTCATTTTTTTTGAAATTTTAAGTTTTTGGAATTCAAAAAATAATATATTAAGCACATAGGAGACATTTGTATTGATTTTCGGACTCTGATTTTGGTGACTTGTAGACGTCATTTTTCAGGGCTCGACTTTCGTGCCCCGAAAAGTTTCATTTTTTTTTACATTTTAACTTTTGGGAAGCCAAAAACTAATATATTAACCACATAGGAGCCATTTGTTTTGTATTTCGACCTCTGATTTTGCTGATTTTTAGACTTCATTTTTCAGGGTTCGATTTTCGTGCCCCCGAAAAGTTTCATTTTTTTTGAATTTTCAAGTTTTGGGAAGTCAAAAAATAATATATTAAGCACTTAGGAGCCATTTGTTTTGTTTTACGGACTCTGATTTTGCTGATTTTAAGACGTCATTTTTCAGGGCTCGATTTTCGTGCCCCGAAAAGGTTCTTTTTTTTTTACATTATATATTTTGGGTTGCCAAAAAATAATATATGAAGCACTTAGGATACATTTGTATTGTTTTTCGGACTCTAATGTTGCTGATTTTTAGACGTCATTTTTCAGGGCTCGACTTTCGTGCCCCGAAAAGTTTCATTTTTTTGACATTTTAAGTTTTGGGAAGTCAAAAAATAATATATTAAGCACATAGGAGCCATTTGTTTTGTTTTTCGTACTCTAACTTAGCTGATTTTAAGACGTCATTTTTCAGGGCTCGATTTTCGTGCCCCGAAAGTTTCATTTTTTTTGAAATTTCAAGTTTTGGGAAGTCAAAAAATAATATATTAAGCACTTAGGACCAATTTCTTTTGTTTTTCGGACATTGATTTTGCTGAGTTTTAGACTTCATTTTTCAGGGCTCGATTTTCGTGCCCCGAAAAGTTTCATTTTTTTTGAAATTTTAAGTTTTTGGAATTCAAAAAATAATATATTAAGCCCTTAAGAGACATTTGTATTGTTTTTCGGACTCTGATTTTGCTAATTTTTAGACTTCATTTTTCAGGGCTCGATTTTCGTGCCCCGAAAAGTTTCATTTTTATTGAAATTTCAAGTTTTGGGAATTCAAAAAATAATATATTAAGCACTTAGGAGCCATTTGTTTTGTTTTTCGGACTCTGATTTTGCTGATTTTAAGACGTCATTTTTCAGGGCTCGATTTTCGTGCACCGAAAAGGTTCATTTTTTTTTACATTTTAAGTTTTGGGATGTCAAAAAATAATATATGAAACACTTAGGATACATTTGTATTGTTTTTCGGACTCTGATGTTGCTGATTTTTAGACGTCATTTTTCAGGGCTCGACTTTCGGGCCCCGAAAAGTTTCATTTTTTTTGACATTTTAAGTTTTGGGAAGTTAAAAAATAATATATTAAGCACATAGGAGCCATTTGTTTTGCTTTTCGGACTTTGATTTTGCAAATTTTTAGACGTCATTTTTTAGGGCTCGATTTTCGTGCCCCGAAAAGTTTCATTTTTATTGAAATTTCTAGTTTTGGGAAGTCAAAAAATAATATATTAAGCACTTAGGAGCCATTTGTTTTGTTTTTCGGACTCTGATTTTGCTGATTTTAAGACGTCATTTTTCAGGGCTCGACTTTCGTGCACCGAAAAGGTTCATTTCTTTTTACATTTTGGGTTTTGTGATGTCAAAAAATAATATATGAAGCACTTAGGATACATTTGTATTGTTTTTCGGACTCTGATGTTGCTGATTTTTAGACGTCATTTTTCAGGGCTCGACTTTCGTTCCTCGAAAAGTTTCATTATTTTTGAAATTTTAAGTTTTCGGAAGTCAAAAAATAATATATTAAGCACTTAGGAGACATTTGTATTGTTTTTCGGACTCTGATTTTGCTGATTTTTAGACGTCATTTTTCGGGGCTCGACTTTCGTGCCCCGAAAAGTTTAATTTTTTTTGAAATTTCAAGTTTTGGGAAGTCAAAAAATAATATATTAAGCACTTAGGAGACATTTGTATTGTTTTTCGGACTCTGATTTGTTTATTTTTAGACGTCATTTTTCAGGGCTCGACTTTCGTGCCCAGAAAAGTTTCATTTTTTTTGACATTTTAAGTTTTGGGAAGTCAAAAAATAATATATTAAGCACTTAGGAGCCATTTGTTTTGTTTTTCGGACTCTGATTTTGCTGATTTTAAGACGTCATTTTACAGGGCTCAATTTTCGTGCCCCGAAAAGTTTCATTTTTTTTTACATTTTAAGTTTTGGGATGTCAAAAAATAATATATGCAGCACTTAGGATACATTTGTATTGTTTTTCGGACTCTGATTTTGCCGATTTTTTGACGTCATTTTTCAGGGCTCGACTTTCGTGCCCCGAAAAGTTTCAATTTTTTTGAAATTTTAAGTTTTTGGAATTCAAAAAATAATATATTAAGCACATAGGAGACATTTGTATTGATTTTCGGACTCTGATTTTGGTGACTTGTAGACGTCATTTTTCAGGGCTCGACTTTCGTGCCCCGAAAAGTTTCATTTTTTTTTACATTTTAAGTTTTGGGAAGTCAAAAAATAATATATTAAGCACATATGAGCCATTTGTTTTGTATTTCGACCTCTGATTTTGCTGATTTTTAGACTTCATTTTTCAGGGCTCGATTTTCGTGCCCCCGAAAAGTTTCATTTTTTTTGAAATTTCAAATTTTGGGAAGTCAAAAAATAATATATTAAGCACTTAGGAGCCATTTGTTTTGTTTTTCGGACTCTGATTTTGCTGATTTTAAGACGTCATTTTTCAGGGCTCGATTTTCGTGCCCCGAAAAGGTTCATTTTTTTTTACATTTTAAATTTTGGGATGTCAAAAAATAATATATGAAGCACTTAGGATACATTTGTATTGTTTTTCGGACTCTAATGTTGCTGATTTTTAGACGTCATTTTTCAGGGCTCGACTTTCGTGCCCCGAAAAGTTTCATTTTTTTGACATTTTAAGTTTTGGGAAGTCAAAAAATAATATATTAAGCACATAGGAGCCATTTGTTTTGTTTTTAGTACTCTAACTTAGCAGATTTTAAGACGTCATTTTTCAGGGCTCGATTTTCGTGCCCCGAAAGTGTCATTTTTTTTTAAATTTCAAGTTTTGGGAAGTCAAAAAATAATATATGAAGCACTTAGGACCAATTTCTTTTGTTTTTCGGACTTTGATTTTGCTGAGTTTTAGACTTCATTTTTCAGGGCTCGATTTTCGTGCCCCGAAAAGTTTCATTTTTTTTGAAATTTTAAGTTTTTGGAATTCAAAAAAAAATATATTAAGCCCTTAAGAGACATTTGTATTGTTTTTCGGACTCTGATTTTGCTAATTTTTAGACTTCATTTTTCAGGGCTCGATTTTCGTGCCCCGAAAAGTTTCATTTTTATTGAAATTTCAAGTTTTGGGAATTCAAAAAATAATATATTAAGCACTTAGGAGCCATTTGTTTTGTTTTTCGGACTCTGATTTTGCTGATTTTAAGACGTCATTTTTCAGGGCTCGATTTTCGTGCACCGAAAAGGTTCATTTTTTTTTACATTTTAAGTTTTGGGATGTCAAAAAATAATATATGAAGCACTTAGGATACATTTGTATTGTTTTTCGGACTCTGATGTTGCTGATTTTTAGACGTCATTTTTCAGGGCTCGACTTTCGTGCCCCGAAAAGTTTAATTTTTTTTGACATTTTAAGTTTTGGGAAGTCAAAAAATAATATATTAAGCACATAGGAGCCATTTGTTTTGTTTTTCGGACTCTGATTTTGCTAATTTTTAGACTTCATTTTTTAGGGCTCGATTTTCGTGCCCCGCAAAGTTTCATTTTTATTGAAATTTCTAGTTTTGGGAAGTCAAAAAATAATATATTAAGCACTTAGGAGCCATTTGTTTTGTTTTTCGGACTCTGATTTTGCTGATTTTAAGACGTCATTTTTCAGGGCTCGATTTTCGTGCACCGAAAAGGTTCATTTTTTTTTACATTTTAAGTTTTGTGATGTCAAAAAATAATATATGAAGCACTTAGGATACATTTGTATTGTTTTTCGGACTCTGATGTTGCTGATTTTTAGACGTCATTTTTCAGGGCTCGACTTTCGTTCCTCGAAAAGTTTCATTCTTTTTGAAATTTTAAGTTTTCGGAAGTCAAAAAATAATATATTGAGCACTTAGGAGACATTTGTATTGTTTTTCGGACTCTGATTTTGCTGATTTTTAGACGTCATTTTTCAGGGCTCGACTTTCGTGCCCCGAAAAGTTTAATTTTTTTTGAAATTTCAAGTTTTGGGAAGTTAAAAAATAATATATTAAGCACTTAGGAGACATTTGTATTGTTTTTCGGACTCTGATTTGTTTATTTTTAGACGTCATTTTTCAGGGCTCGACTTTCGTGCCCAGAAAAGTTTCATTTTTTTTGACATTTTAAGTTTTGGGAAGTCAAAAAATAATATATTAAGCACTTAGGAGCCATTTGTTTTGTTTTTCGGACTCTGATTTTGCTGATTTTAAGACGTCATTTTACAGGGCTCGATTTTCGTGCCCCGAAAAGTTTCATTTTTTTTTACATTTTAAGTTTTGGGATGTCAAAAAATAATATATGCAGCACTTAGGATACATTTGTATTGTTTTTCGGACTCTGATTTTGCCGATTTTTTGACGTCATTTTTCAAGGCTCGACTTTCGTGCCCCGAAAAGTTTCAATTTTTTTGAAATTTTAAGTTTTTGGAATTCAAAAAATAATATATTAAGCACATAGGAGACATTTGTATTGATTTTCGGACTCTGATTTTGGTGACTTGTAGACGTCATTTTTCAGGGCTCGACTTTCGTGCCCCGAAAAGTTTCATTTTTTTTTTTACATTTTAAGTTTTGGGAAGTCAAAAAATAATATATTAAGCACATAGGAGCCATTTGTTTTGTATTTCGACCTCTGATTTTGCTGGTTTTTAGACTTCATTTTTCAGGGCTCGATTTTCGTGCCCCCGAAAAGTTTCATTTTTTTTGAAATTTCAAATTTTGGGAAGTCAAAAAATAATATATTAAGCACTTAGGAGCCATTTGTTTTGTTTTTCGGACTCTGATTTTGCTGATTTTAAGACGTCATTTTTCAGGGCTCGATTTTCGTGCCCCGAAAAGGTTCATTTTTTTTTACATTTTAAATTTTGGGATGTCAAAAAATAATATATGAAGCACTTAGGATACATTTGTATTGTTTTTCGGACTCTAATGTTGCTGATTTTTAGACGTCATTTTTCAGGGCTCGATTTTCGTGCCCCGAAAAGTTTCATTTTTTTGACATTTTAAGTTTTGGGAAGTCAAAAAATAATACATTAAGCACTTAGGAGCCATTTGTTTTGTTTTTAGTACTCTAACTTAGCAGATTTTAAGACGTCATTTTTCAGGGCTCGATTTTCGTGCCCCGAAAGTTTCATTTTTTTTTAAATTTCAAGTTTTGGGAAGTCAAAAAATAATATATGAAGCACTTAGGACCAATTTCTTTTGTTTTTCGGACTTTGATTTTGCTGAGTTTTAGACTTCATTTTTCAGGGCTCGATTTTCGTGCCCCGAAAAGTTTCATTTTTTTTGAAATTTTAAGTTTTTGGAATTCAAAAAATAATATATTAAGCCCTTAAGAGACATTTGTATTGTTTTTCGGACTCTGATTTTGCTAATTTTTAGACTTCATTTTTCAGGGCTCGATTTTCGTGCCCCGAAAAGTTTCATTTTTATTGAAATTTCAAGTTTTGGGAATTCAAAAAATAATATATTAAGCACTTAGGAGCCATTTGTTTTGTTTTTCGGACTCTGATTTTGCTGATTTTAAGACGTCATTTTTCAGGGCTCGATTTTCGTGCACCGAAAAGGTTCATTTTTTTTTACATTTTAAGTTTTGGGATGTCAAAAAATAATATATGAAACACTTAGGATACATTTGTATTGTTTTTCGGACTCTGATGTTGCTGATTTTTAGACGTCATTTTTCAGGGCTCGACTTTCGTGCCCCGAAAAGTTTCATTTTTTTTGACATTTTAAGTTTTGGGAAGTCAAAAAATAATATATTAAGCACATAGGAGCCATTTGTTTTGTTTTTCGGACTCTGATTTTGCTAATTTTTAGACTTCATTTTTTAGGGCTCGATTTTCGTGCCCCGAAAAGTTTCATTTTTATTGAAATTTATAGTTTTGGGAAGTTAAAAAATAATATATTAAGCACTTAGGAGCCATTTGTTTTGTTTTTCGGACTCTGATTTTGCTGATTTTAAGACGTCATTTTTCAGGGCTCGATTTTCGTGCACCGAAAAGGTTCATTTTTTTTTACATTTTAAGTTTTGTGATGTCAAAAAATAATATATGAAGCACTTAGGATACATTTGTATTGTTTTTCGGACTCTGATTTTGCAGATTTTTAGACGTCATTTTTCAGGGCTCGACTTTCGTTCCCCGAAAAGTTTCATTTTTTTTTATATTTTAAGTTTTGGGATGTCGAAAAATAATATATCAAGCTCATATGAGCCATTTGTTTTCTTTTTCGGACTCTGATTTAGCTGATTTTAAGACGTCATTTTTCAATGCTCGATTTTCGTGCCCCGAAAAGTTTTATTTTTTTTGAAATTTTAAGTTTTTGGAATTCAAAAAATAATATATTAAGCCCTTATGAGACATTTGTATTGTTTTTCGGACTCTGATTTTGCGGATTTTTAGACGTCATTTTTCAGTGCTCGACTTTCGTGCCCAGAAAAGTTTCATTTTTTTTGACATTTTAAATTTTGGAAAGTCAAAAAATAATATATTAAGCACTTAGGAGCTATTTGTTTTATTTTTCGGACTCTGATTTTGCTGATTTTAAGACGTCATTTACAGGGCTCGATTTTCGTGCCCCGAAAAGTTTCATTTTTTTTTACATTTTAAGTTTTGGGATGTCAAAAAATAATATATGCAGCACTTTGGATACATTTGTATTGTTTTTCGGATTCTGATTTTGCTGATTATTAGAAGTCATTTTTCAGGGCTTGACTTTCGTGCCCAGAAAAGTTTCATTTTTTTTGACATTTTAAGTTTTGGGAAGTCAAAATATAATAAATTAAGAACTTGGGAGCCATTTGTTTTGTTTTTGGGACTGTGATTTTGCTGATTTTAAGACGTGATTTTTCAGGGCTTGATTTTCGTGCCCCTCGAAGGTTTTTGTTTTTTTTCATTTTATGTTTTGGGAAGTCAAAAAATAATATATTAAGCACATAGGAGCCATTTGTTTTGTTTTTCGGACTTTGATTTTGCTAATTTTTAGACTTCATTTTTTAGGGCTCGATTTTCGTGCCCCGAAAAGTTTCATTTTTATTGAAATTTCTAGTTTTGGGAAGTTAAAAAATAATATATTAAGCACTTAGGAGCCATTTGTTTTGTTTTTCGGACTCTGATTTTGCTGATTTTAAGACGTCATTTTTCAGGGCTCGATTTTCGTGCACCGAAAAGGTTCATTTTTTTTTACATTTTAAGTTTTGGGATGTCAAAAAATAATATATGAAACACTTAGGATACATTTGTATTGTTTTTCGGACTCTGATTTTGCTGATTTTTAGACGTCATTTTTCAGGGCTCGACTTTCGTTCCCCGAAAAGTTTCATTTTTTTTTATATTTTAAGTTTTGGGAAGTCAAAAAATAAAATATTAAGCACATATGAGCCATTTGTTTTGTTTTTCGGACTCTGATTTAGCTGATTTTAAGACGTCATTTTTCAGGGCTCGATTTTCGTGCCCCGAAAGTTTCATTTTTTTTTAAATTTCAAGTTTTGGGAAGTCAAAAAATAATATATGAAGAAGCACTTAGGACCAATTTCTTTTGTTTTTCGGACTTTGATTTTGCTGAGTTTTAGACTTCATTTTTCAGGGCTCGATTTTCGTGCCCCGAAAAGTTTCATTTTTTTTGAAATTTTAAGTTTTTGGAATTCAAAAAATAATATATGAAGCCCTTAAGAGACATTTGTATTGTTTTTCGGACTCTGATTTTGCTCATTTTTAGACTTCATTTTTCAGGGCTCGATTTTCGTGCCCCGAAAAGTTTCATTTTTATTGAAATTTCAAGTTTTGGGAATTCAAAAAATAATATATTAAGCACTTAGGAGCCATTTGTTTTGTTTTTCGGACTCTGATTTTGCTGATTTTAAGACGTCATTTTTCAAGGCTCGATTTTCGTGCACCGAAAAGGTTCATTTTTTTTTACATTTTAAGTTTTGGGATGTCAAAAAATAATATATGAAGCACTTAGGATACATTTGTATTGTTTTTCGGACTCTGATTTTGCTGATTTTTAGACGTCATTTTTCAGGGCTCGACTTTCGTTTCCCGAAAAGTTTCATTCTTTTTGGAATTTTAAGTTTTCGGAAGTCAAAAGATAATATATTAAGCACTTAGGGGACATTTGTATTGTTTTTCGGACTCTGATTTTGCTTATTTTTAGACGTCATTTTTCAGGGCTCGACTTTCGTGCCCCGAAAAGTTTAATTTTATTTGAAATTTCAAGTTTTGAGAAGTCAAAAAATAATATATTAAGCACTTAGGAGACATTTGTATTGTTTTTCGGACTCTGATTTTGCTGATTTTTAGACGTCATTTTTCAGGGCTCGACTTTCGTGCCTAGAAAAGTTTCATTTTTTTTGACATTTTATGTTTTTGGATGTCAAAAAATAATATATTAAGCACTAAGAAGCCATTTGTTTTGTTTTTCGGACTCTGATTTTGCTGATTTTAAGACGTCATTTTTCAGGGCTCGATTTTCGTGCCCCGAAAAGTTTCATTCTTTTTGAAATTTTAAGTTTTCGAAAGTCAAAAAATAATATATTAAGCACTTAGGAGACATTTGTATTGTTTTTCGGACTCTGATTTTGCTGATTTTTAGACGTCATTTTTCAGGGCTCGACTTTCGTACCCCGAAAAGTTTAATTTTTTTTGAAATTTCAAGTTTTGGGAAGTCAAAAAATAATATATTAAGCACTTAGGAGACATTTGTATTGTTTTTCGGACTCTGATTTTGCTAATTTTTAGACTTCATTTTTCAGGTCTCGATTTTCGAGCCCCGAAAAGTTTCATTTTTTTTGAAATTTCTAGTTTTGGGAAGTCAAAAAATAATATATTAAGCACTTAGGAGCCATTTGTTTTGTTTTTCGGACTCTGATTTTGCTGATTTTAAGAAGTAATTTTTTAGGACTCGATTTTCGTGCCCCGCAAAGGATAATTTTTTTTTACATTTTACGCTTTGGGCTGTCAAGCAATAATATATGAACCACATAGGATACATTTGTATTGTTTTTCGGACTCTGATTTTGCTGATTTTTAGACGTCATTTTTCAGGGCTCGACTTTCGTACCCCGAAAAGTTTCATTTTTTTTGAAATTTTAAGTTGTGGGAAGTCAAAAAATAATATATTAAGCACATATGAGCCATTTGTTTTGTTTTTCGGACTCTGATTTAGCTGATTTTAAGACGTCATTTTTCAGGGCTCGATTTTCGTGCCCCCGAAAAGTTTTATTTTTTTTTTAAATTGAAAGTTTTGGGAAGTCAAAAAATAATATATGAAGCACTTAGGACCAATTTGTTTTGTATTTCGGACTTTGATTTTGCTGATTTTTAGACTTCATTTTTCATGGCTCGATTTTCGTGCCTAGAAAAGTTTCATTTTTTTTGACATTTTAAGTTTTGGAAAGTCAAAAAATAATATATTAAGCACTTAGGAGCCAGTTGTTTTGTTTTTCGGACTCTGATTTTGCTGATGTTTTGACGTCATTTTTCAGGGCTCGCTTTTCGTGCCCCGTAAAGTTTCATTCTTTTTGAAATTTTAAGTTTTTGGAAGTCAAAAAATAATATATTAGGCACTTAGGAGACATTTGTAGTGTTTTTCGGACTCTGATTTTGCGGATTTTTAGACGTCATTTTTCAGGGCTCGACTTTCGTGCCCCGAAAAGTTTCATTTTTTTTGACATTTTAATTTTTGGGAAATCAAAACATAATACATTAAGCACATAGCAGCCATTTGTTTTGTTTTTCGGACTCTGATGTTGCTGATTTTTAGACGTCATTTTTCAGGGCTCGACTTTCGTGCCCCGAAAAGTTTCATTTTTTTTGACATTTTAAGTTTTGGGAAGTCCAAAAATAATATATTAAGCACATATGAGCCATTTGTTTTGTATTTCGACCTCTGATTTTGCTGATTTTTAGACTTCATTTTTCAGGGCTCGATTTTCGTGCCCCCGAAAAGTTTCATTTTTTTTGAAATTTCAAATTTTGGGAAGTCAAAAAATAATATATTAAGCACTTAGGAGCCATTTGTTTTGTTTTTCGGACTCTGATTTTGCTGATTTTAAGACGTCATTTTTCAGGGCTCGATTTTCGTGCCCCGAAAAGGTTCATTTTTTTTTACATTTTAAATTTTGGGATGTCAAAAAATAATATATGAGGCACTTAGGATACATTTGTATTGTTTTTCGGACTCTAATGTTGCTGATTTTTAGACGTCATTTTTCAGGGCTCGACTTTCGTGCCCCGAAAAGTTTCATTTTTTTGACATTTTAAGTTTTGGGAAGTCAAAAAATAATATATTAAGCACATAGGAGCCATTTGTTTTGTTTTTAGTACTCTAAGTTAGTTGATTTTAGGGCGTCATTTTTAAGGGCTAGTTTTTCGTGCCCCGAAAGTTTCATTTTTTTTTAAATTTCAAGTTTTGGGAAGTCAAAAAATAATATATGAAGCACTTAGGACCAATTTCTTTTGTTTTTCGGACTTTGATTTTGCTGAGTTTTAGACTTCATTTTTCAGGGCTCGATTTTCGTGCCCCGAAAAGTTTCATTCTTTTTGAAATTTTAAGTTTTTGGAAGTCAAAAAATAATATATTAGGCACTTAGGAGACATTTGTATTGTTTTTCGGACTCTGATTTTGCTGATTTTTAGACGTCATTTTTCAGGGCTCGACTTTCGTGCCCCGAAAAGTTTCATTTTTTTTGACATTTTAATTTTTGGGTAATCAAAAAATAATATATTAAGCACATAGCAGCCATTTGTTTTGTTTTTCGGACTCTGATGTTGCTGATTTTTAGACGTCATTTTTCAGGGCTCGACTTTCGTGCCCCGAAAAGGTTCATTTTTTTTTACATTTTAAGTTTTGGGAAGTCCAAAAATAATATATTAAGCACATATGAGCCATTTGTTTTGTATTTCGACCTCTGATTTTGCTGATTTTTAGACTTCATTTTTCAGGGCTCGATTTTCGTGCCCCCGAAAAGTTTCATTTTTTTTGAAATTTCAAATTTTGGGAAGTCAAAAAATAATATATTAAGCACTTAGGAGCCATTTGTTTTGTTTTTCGGACTCTGATTTTGCTGATTTTAAGACGTCATTTTTCAGGGCTCGATTTTCGTGCACCGAAAAGGTTCATTTTTTTTTACATTTTAAGTTTTGGGATGTCAAAAAATAATATATGAAACACTTAGGATTCATTTGTATTGTTGTTCGGACTCTGATTTTGCTGATTTTTAGACGTCATTTTTCAGGGCTCGACTTTCGTTCCCCGAAAAGTTTCATTTTTTTTGATATTTTAAGTTTTGGGAAGTCAAATAATAAAATATTAAGCACATATGAGCCGTTTGTTTTGTTTTTCGGACTCTGATTTAGCTGATTTTAAGACGTCATTTTTCAGGGCTCGATTTTCGTGCCCCCGAAAAGTTTTATTTTTTTTTTAAATTGAAAGTTTTGGGAAATCAAAAAATAATATATGAAGCACTTAGGACCAATTTGTTTTGTATTTCAGACTTTGATTTTGCAGATTTTTAGACTTCATTTTTCAGGGCGCGATTTTCGTGCCCCGAAAAGTTTCATCTTTTTTGAAATTTCAAGTTTTGGGAAGTCAAAAAATAATATATTAAGCACTTAGGAGACATTTGTATTGTTTTTCGAACTCTGATTTTGCTGATTTTTAGACGTCATTTTTCAGGGCTCGACTTTCGTGCCTAGAAAAGTTTCATTTTTTTTGACATTTTAAGTTTTGGGAAGTCAAAAAATAATATATTAAGCACTTAGGAGCCATTTGTTTTGTTTTTCGGACTCTGATTTTGCTGATTTTTAGACTTCATTTTTCAGGGCTCGATTTTCGTGCCCCGAAAAGTTTCATTCTTTTTGAAATTTTAAGTTTTTGGAAGTCAAAAAATAATATATTAAGCACTTAGGAGACATTTGTATTGTTTTTCGGACTCTGATTTTGCTGATTTTTAGACGTCATTTTTCAGGGCTCGACTTTCTTGCCCCGAAAAGTTTCATATTTTTTGACATTTTAATTTTTGGGAAGTCAAAAAATAATTATTAAGCACATAGCAGCCATTTGTTTTGTTTTTCGGACTCTGATTTTGCTGATTTTAAGACGTCATTTTTCAAGGCTCGATTTTCGTGCACCGAAAAGGTTCATTTTTTTTTACATTTTAAGTTTTGGGATGTCAAAAAATAATATATTAAGCACTTATGATCCATTTGTTTTGTTTTTCGGACTCTAATTTAGCTGATTTTCGTGCCCCGAAAGTTTCATTTTTTTTTAAATTTCAAGTTTTGGGAATTCAAAAAATAATATATGAAGCACTTAGGACCAATTTGTTTTGTTTTTCGGACTTTGATTTTGCTGATTTTTAGACTTCATTTTTCAGGGCTCGATTTTCGTGCCCCGAAAAGTTTCATTTTTTTTGAAATTTTAAGTTTTTGGAATTCAAAAAATAATATATTAAGCCCTTATGAGACATTTGTATTGTTTTTCGGACTCTGATTTTGCTTATTTTTAGACGTCATTTTTCAGGGCTCGACTTTCGTGCCCAGAAAAGTTTCATTTTTTTTGACATTTTAAGTTTAGGGAAGTCAAAAAATAATATATTAAGCACTTAGGAGCTATTTGTTTTGTTTTTCGGACTCTGATTTTGCTGACTTTAAGACGTCATTTTACAGGGCTCGATTTTCGTGCCCCGAAAAGTTTAATTTTTTTTTACATTTTAAGTTTTGGGATGTCAAAAAATAATATATGCAGCACTTAGGATACATTTGTATTGTTTTTCGGACTCTGATTTTGCCGATTTTTTGACGTCATTTTTCAGGGCTCGACTTTCGTGCCCCGAAAAGTTTCAATTTTTTTGAAATTTTAAGTTTTTGGAATTCAAAAAATAATATATTAAGCACATAGGAGACATTTGTATTGATTTTCGGACTCTGATTTTGGTGACTTGTAGACGTCATTTTTCAGGGCTCGACTTTCGTGCCCCGAAAAGTTTCATTTTTTTTTACATTTTAAGTTTTGGGAAGTCAAAAAATAATATATTAAGCACATAGGAGCCATTTGTTTTGTTTTTCGACCTCTGATTTTGCTGATTTTTAGACTTCATTTTTCAGGGCTCGATTTTCGTGCCCCCGAAAAGTTTCATTTTTTTTGAAATTTTAAGTTTTTGGAATTCAAAAAATAATATATTAAGCCCTTATGAGACATTTGTATTGTTTTTCGGACTCTGATTTTGCTTATTTTAAGACGTCATTTTTCAGGGCTCGATTTTCGTGCCACGATAAGGTTCATTTTTTTTTACATTTTAAGTTTTGGGATGTCAAAAAATAATATATGAAGCACTTAGGATACATTTGTATTGTTTTTCGGACTCTAATGTTGCTGATTTTTAAACGTCATTTTTCAGGGCTCGACTTTCGTGCCCCGAAAAGTTTCATTTTTTTGACATTTTAAGTTTTGGGAAGTCAAAAAATAATATATTAAGCACATAGGAGCCATTTGTTTTGTTTTTCGTACTCTAACTTAGCTGATTTTAAGACGTCATTTTTCAGGGCTCGATTTTCGTGCCCCGAAAGTTTCATTTTTTTTTAAATTTCAAGTTTTGGGAAGTCAAAAAATAATATATGAAGAAGCACTTAGGACCAATTTCTTTTGTTTTTCGGACTTTGATTTTGCTGAGTTTTAGACTTCATTTTTCAGGGCTCGATTTTCGTGCCCCGAAAAGTTTCATTTTTTTTGAAATTTTAAGTTTTTGGAATTCAAAAAATAATATATGAAGCCCTTAGGAGACATTTGTATTGTTTTTCGGACTCTGATTTTGCTGATTTTTAGACGTCATTTTTCAGGGCTCGATTTTCGTGCCCCGAAAAGTTTCATTTTTATTGAAATTTCAAGTTTTGGGAATTCAAAAAATAATATATTAAGCACTTAGGAGCCATTTGTTTTGTTTTTCGGACTCTGATTTTGCTGATTTTAAGACGTCATTTTTCAAGGCTCGATTTTCGTGCACCGAAAAGGTTCATTTTTTTTTACATTTTAAGTTTTGGGATGTCAAAAAATAATATATGAAGCACTTAGGATACATTTGTATTGTTTTTCGGACTCTGATTTTGCTGATTTTTAGACGTCATTTTTCAGGGCTCGACTTTCGTTTCCCGAAAAGTTTCATTCTTTTTGAAATTTTAAGTTTTCGGAAGTCAAAAAATAATATATTAAGCACTTAGGAGACATTTGTATTGTTTTTCGGACTCTGATTTTGCTTATTTTTAGACGTCATTTTTCAGGGCTCGACTTTCGTGCCCCGAAAAGTTTAATTTTATTTGAAATTTCAAGTTTTGAGAAGTCAAAAAATAATATATTAAGCACTTAGGAGACATTTGTATTGTTTTTCGGAGTCTGATTTTGCTGATTTTTAGACGTCATTTTTCAGGGCTCGACTTTCGTGCCTAGAAAAGTTTCATTTTTTTTGACATTTTAAGTTTTGGGAAGTCAAAAAATAATATATTAAGCACTAAGGAGCCATTTGTTTTGTTTTTCGGACTCTGATTTTGCTGATTTTTAGACTTCATTTTTCAGGGCTCGATTTTCGTGCCCCGAAAAGTTTCATTCTTTTTGACATTTTAAGTTTTCGAAAGTCAAAAAATAATATATTAAGCACTTAGGGGACGTTGGTGTTGTTTGTCGGTCTCTGATTGTGCTGATTTTTAGACGTCATTTTTCAGGGCTCGACTTTCGTACCCCGAAAAGTTTAATTTTTTTTGAAATTTCAAGTTTTGGGAAGTCAAAAAATAATATATTAAGCACTTAGGAGACATTTGTATTGTTTTTCGGACTCTGATTTTGCTAATTTTTAGACTTCATTTTTCAGGTCTCGATTTTCGTGCCCCGAAAAGTTTCATTTTTATTGAAATTTCTAGTTTTGGGAAGTTAAAAAATAATATATTAAGCACTTAGGAGCCATTTGTTTTGTTTTTCGGACTCTGATTTTGCTGATTTTAAGACGTCATTTTTCAGGGCTCGATTTTCGTGCACCGAAAAGGTTAATTTTTTTTTACATTTTAAGTTTTGGGATGTCAAAAAATAATATATGAAGCACTTAGGATACATTTGTATTGTTTTTCGGACTCTGATTTTGCTGATTTTTAGACGTCATTTTTCAGGGCTCGACTTTCGTTCCCCGAAAAGTTTCATTTTTTTTGACATTTTAATTTTTGGGAAGTCAAAAAATAATATATTAAGCACATATGAGCCATTTGTTTTGTTTTTCGGACTCTGATTTAGCTGATTTTAAGACGTCATTTTTCAGGGCTCGATTTTCGTGCCCCCGAAAAGTTTTATTTTTTTTTTAAATTGAAAGTTTTGGGAAGTCAAAAAATAATATATGAAGCACTTAGGACCAATTTGTTTTGTATTTCGGACTTTGATTTTGCTGATTTTTAGAATTCATTTTTCATGGCTCGATTTTCGTGCCTAGAAAAGTTTCATTTTTTTTTGACATTTTAAGTTTTGGGAAGTCAAAAAATAATATATTAAGCACTTAGGAGCCAGTTGTTTTGTTTTTCGGACTCTGATTTTGCTGATTTTTAGACTTCATTTTTCAGGGCTCGATTTTCGTGCCCCGAAAAGTTTCATTCTTTTTGAAATTTTAAGTTTTTGGAAGTCAAAAAATAATATATTAGGCACTTAGGAGCCATTTGGATTGTATTTCGGACTCTGATTTTGCTGATTTTTAGACGTCATTTTTCAGGGCTCGACTTTCGTGCCCCGAAAAGTTTCATTTTTTTTGACATTTTAATTTTTGGGAAATCAAAAAATAATATATTAAGCAAATAGCAGCCATTTGTTTTGTTTTTCGGACTCTGATGTTGCTGATTTTTAGACGTCATTTTTCAGGGCTCGACTTTCGTGCCCCGAAAAGGTTCATTTTTTTTTACATTTTAAGTTTTGGGGAGTCCAAAAATAATATATTAAGCACATATGAGCCATTTGTTTTGTATTTCGACCTCTGATTTTGCTGATTTTTAGACTTCATTTTTCAGGGCTCGATTTTCGTGCCCCCGAAAAGTTTCATTTTTTTTGAAATTTCAAATTTTGGGAAGTCAAAAAATAATATATTAAGCACTTAGGAGCCATTTGTTTTGTTTTTCGGACTCTGATTTTGCTGATTTTAAGACGTCATTTTTCAGGGCTCGATTTTCGTGCCCCGAAAAGGTTCATTTTTTTTTACATTTTAAATTTTGGGATGTCAAAAAATAATATATGAAGCACTTAGGATACATTTGTATTGTTTTTCGGACTCTAATGTTGCTGATTTTTAGACGTCATTTTTCAGGGCGCGACTTTCGTGCCCCGAAAAGTTTCATTTTTTTGACATTTTAAGTTTTGGGAAGTCAAAAAATAATATATTAAGCACATAGGAGCCATTTGTTTTGTTTTTAGTACTCTAACTTAGCAGATTTTAAGACGTCATTTTTCAGGGCTCGATTTTCGTGCCCCGAAAGTTTCATTTTTTTTTAAATTTCAAGTTTTGGGAAGTCAAAAAATAATATATGAAGCACTTAGGACCAATTTCTTTTGTTTTTCGGACTTTGATTTTGCTGAGTTTTAGACTTCATTTTTCAGGGCTCGATTTTCGTGCCCCGAAAAGGTTCGTTTTTTTTTACGATTTAGGTTTTTGGAATTCAAAAGATAATATATTAAGCCCTTAAGAGACATTTGTATTGTTTTTAAGAATCTGATTATGCAAAGTTTTAGACTTCATTTTTCAGGGCTCGATTTTCGTGCCCCGAAACGTTTCATTTTTATTGAAATTTCAAGTTTTGGGAATTCAAAAAATAATATATTAAGCACTTAGGAGCCATTTGTTTTGTTTTTCGGACTCTGATTTTGCTGATTTTACGACGTCATTTTTCAGGGCTCGATTTTCGTGCACCGAGAAGGTTCTTTTTTTTTTACATTTTATGTTTTGGGAAGTCAAAAAATAATATATGAAACACATAGGATACATTTGTATTGTTTTTCGGACTCTGATGTTGCTGATTTTTAGACGTCATTTTTCAGGGCTCGACTTTCGTGTCCCGAAAAGTTTCATTTTTTTTGACATTTTAAGTTTTGGGAAGTCAAAAAATAATATATTAAGCACATAGGAGCCATTTGTTTTGTTTTTCGGACTTTGATTTTGCTAATTTTTAGACTTCATTTTTTAGGGCTCGATTTTCGTGCCCCGAAAAGTTTCATTTTTATTGAAATTTCTAGTTTTGGGAAGTCAAAAAATAATATATTAAGCACTTAGGAGCCATTTGTTTTGTTTTTCGGACTCTGATTTTGCTGATTTTAAGACGTCATTTTTCAGGGCTCGATTTTCGTGCACCGAAAAGGTTCATTTTTTTTTACATTTTAAGTTTTGTGATGTCAAAAAATAATATATGAAGCACTTAGGATACATTTGTATTGTTTTTCGGACTCTGATGTTGCTGATTTTTAGACGTCATTTTTCAGGGCTCGACTTTCGTTCCTCGAAAAGTTTCATTCTTTTTGAAATTTTAAGTTTTCGGAAGTCAAAAAATAATATATTAAGCACTTAGGAGACATTTGTATTGTTTTTCGGACTCTGATTTTGCTGATTTTTAGACGTCATTTTTCAGGGCTCGACTTTCGTGCCCCGAAAAGTTTAATTTTTTTTGAAATTTCAAGTTTTGGGAAGTCAAAAAATAATATATTAAGCACTTAGGAGACATTTGTATTGTTTTTCGGACTCTGATTTGTTTATTTTTAGACGTCATTTTTCAGGGCTCGACTTTCGTGCCCAGACAAGTTTCATTTTTTTTGACAGTTTATGTTTTTGGAATGTAAAAAATAATATATTAAGCACTTAGGAGCCATTTGTTTTGTTTTTCGGACTCTGATTTTGCCGATTTTAAGACGTCATTTTACAGGGCTCGATTTTCGTGCCCCGAAAAGTTTCATTTTTTTTTACATTTTAAGTTTTGGGATGTCAAAAAATAATATATGCAGCACTTAGGATACATTTGTATTGTTTTTCGGACTCTGATTTTGCCGATTTTTTGACGTCATTTTTCAGGGCTCGACTTTCGTGCCCCGAAAAGTTTCAATTTTTTTGAAATTTTAAGTTTTTGGAATTCAAAAAATAATATATTAAGCACATAGGAGACATTTGTATTGATTTTCGGACTCTGATTTTGGTGACTTGTAGACGTCATTTTTCAGGGCTCGACTTTCGTGCCCCGAAAAGTTTCATTTTTTTTTTGACATTTTAAGTTTTGGGAAGTCAAAAAATAATATATTAAGCACATAGGAGCCATTTGTTTTGTATTTCGACCTCTGATTTTGCTGATTTTTAGACTTCATTTTTCAGGGCTCGATTTTCGTGCCCCCGAAAAGTTTCATTTTTTTTGAAATTTCAAATTTTGGGAAGTCAAAAAATAATATATTAAGCACTTAGGAGCCATTTGTTTTGTTTTTCGGACTCTGATTTTGCTGATTGTAAGACGTTTTTTTTAAGGGCTCGACTTTCGTGCCCCGAAAAGGTTCATTTTTTTTTATATTTTAAATTTTGGGATGTCAAAAAATAATATATGAAGCACTTAGGATACATTTGTATTGTTTTTCGGACTCTAATGTTGCTGATTTTTAGACGTCATTTTTCAGGGCTCGACTTTCGTGCCCCGAAAAGTTTCATTTTTTTGAAATTTTAAGTTTTGGGAAGTCAAAAAATAATATATTAAGCACATAGGAGCCATTTGTTTTGTTTTTAGTACTCTAACTTAGCAGATTTTAAGACGTCATTTTTCAGGGCTCGATTTTCGTGCCCCGAAAGTTTCATTTTTTTTTAAATTTCAAGTTTTGGGAAGTCAAAAAATAATATATGAAGCACTTAGGACCAATTTCTTTTGTTTTTCGGACTTTGATTTTGCTGAGTTTTAGACTTCATTTTTCAGGGCTCGATTTTCGTGCCCCGAAAAGTTTCATTTTTTTTGAAATTTTAAGTTTTTGGAATTCAAAAAATAATATATTAAGCACTTAGGAGCCATTTGTTTTGTTTTTCGGACTCTGATTTTGCTGATTTTAAGACGTCATTTTTCAGGGCTCGATTTTCGTGCACCGAAAAGGTTCATTTTTTTTTACATTTTAAGTTTTGGGATGTCAAAAAATAATATATGAAACACTTAGGATACATTTGTATTGTTTTTCGGACTCTGATTTTGCTGATTTTTAGACGTCATTTTTCAGGGCTCGACTTTCGTTCCCCGAAAAGTTTCATTTTTTTTGATATTTTAAGTTTTGGGAAGTCAAAAAATAAAATATTAAGCACATATGAGCCATTTGTTTTGTTTTTCGGACTCTGATTTAGCTGATTTTAAGACGTCATTTTTCAGGGCTCGATTTTCGTGCCCCCGAAAAGTTTTATTTTTTTTTTAAATTGAAAGTTTTGGGAAATCAAAAAATAATATATGAAGCACTTAGGACCAATTTGTTTTGTATTTCAGACTTTGATTTTGCAGATTTTTAGACTTCATTTTTCAGGGCACGATTTTCGTGCCCCGAAAAGTTTCATTTTTTTTGAAATTTCAAGTTTTGGGAAGTCAAAAAATAATATATTAAGCACTTAGGAGACATTTGTATTGTTTTTCGAACTCTGATTTTGCTGATTTTTAGACGTCATTTTTCAGGGCTCGACTTTCGTGCCTAGAAAAGTTTCATTTTTTTTGACATTTTAAGTTTTGGGAAGTCAAAAAATAATATATTAAGCACTTAGGAGCCATTTGTTTTGTTTTTCGGACTCTGATTTTGCTGATTTTTAGACTTCATTTTTCAGGGCTCGATTTTCGTGCCCCGAAAAGTTTCATTCTTTTTGAAATTTTAAGTTTTTGGAAGTCAAAAAATAATATATTAAGCACTTAGGAGACATTTGTATTGTTTTTCGGACTCTGATTTTGCTGATTTTTAGACGTCATTTTTCAGGGCTCGACTTTCTTGCCCCGAAAAGTTTCATATTTTTTGACATTTTAATTTTTGGGAAGTCAAAAAATAATTATTAAGCACATAGCAGCCATTTGTTTTGTTTTTCGGACTCTGATTTTGCTGATTTTAAGACGTCATTTTTCAAGGCTCGATTTTCGTGCACCGAAAAGGTTCATTTTTTTTTACATTTTAAGTTTTGGGATGTCAAAAAATAATATATTAAGCACTTATGATCCATTTGTTTTGTTTTTCGGACTCTAATTTAGCTGATTTTCGTGCCCCGAAAGTTTCATTTTTTTTTAAATTTCAAGTTTTGGGAATTCAAAAAATAATATATGAAGCACTTAGGACCAATTTGTTTTGTTTTTCGGACTTTGATTTTGCTGATTTTTAGACTTCATTTTTCAGGGCTCGATTTTCGTGCCCCGAAAAGTTTCATTTTTTTTGAAATTTTAAGTTTTTGGAATTCAAAAAATAATATATTAAGCCCTTATGAGACATTTGTATTGTTTTTCGGACTCTGATTTTGCTTATTTTTAGACGTCATTTTTCAGGGCTCGACTTTCGTGCCCAGAAAAGTTTCATTTTTTTTGACATTTTAAGTTTAGGGAAGTCAAAAAATAATATATTAAGCACTTAGGAGCTATTTGTTTTGTTTTTCGGACTCTGATTTTGCTGACTTTAAGACGTCATTTTACAGGGCTCGATTTTCGTGCCCCGAAAAGTTTAATTTTTTTTTACATTTTAAGTTTTGGGATGTCAAAAAATAATATATGCAGCACTTAGGATACATTTGTATTGTTTTTCGGACTCTGATTTTGCCGATTTTTTGACGTCATTTTTCAGGGCTCGACTTTCGTGCCCCGAAAAGTTTCAATTTTTTTGAAATTTTAAGTTTTTGGAATTCAAAAAATAATATATTAAGCACATAGGAGACATTTGTATTGATTTTCGGACTCTGATTTTGGTGACTTGTAGACGTCATTTTTCAGGGCTCGACTTTCGTGCCCCGAAAAGTTTCATTTTTTTTTACATTTTAAGTTTTGGGAAGTCAAAAAATAATATATTAAGCACATAGGAGCCATTTGTTTTGTTTTTCGACCTCTGATTTTGCTGATTTTTAGACTTCATTTTTCAGGGCTCGATTTTCGTGCCCCCGAAAAGTTTCATTTTTTTTGAAATTTCAAGTTTTGGGAAGTCAAAAAATAATATATTAAGCACTTAGGAGCCATTTGTTTTGTTTTTCGGACTCTCATTTTGCTGATTTTAAGACGTCATTTTTCAGGGCTCGATTTTCGTGCCCCGATAAGGTTCATTTTTTTTTACATTTTAAGTTTTGGGATGTCAAAAAATAATATATGAAGCACTTAGGATACATTTGTATTGTTTTTCGGACTCTAATGTTGCTGATTTTTAAACGTCATTTTTCAGGGCTCGACTTTCGTGCCCCGAAAAGTTTCATTTTTTTGACATTTTAAGTTTTGGGAAGTCAAAAAATAATATATTAAGCACATAGGAGCCATTTGTTTTGTTTTTCGTACTCTAACTTAGCTGATTTTAAGACGTCATTTTTCAGGGCTCGATTTTCGTGCCCCGAAAGTTTCATTTTTTTTTAAATTTCAAGTTTTGGGAAGTCAAAAAATAATATATGAAGAAGCACTTAGGACCAATTTCTTTTGTTTTTCGGACTTTGATTTTGCTGAGTTTTAGACTTCATTTTTCAGGGCTCGATTTTCGTGCCCCGAAAAGTTTCATTTTTTTTGAAATTTTAAGTTTTTGGAATTCAAAAAATAATATATGAAGCCCTTAAGAGACATTTGTATTGTTTTTCGGACTCTGATTTTGCTAATTTTTAGACTTCATTTTTCAGGGCTCGATTTTCGTGCCCCGAAAAGTTTCATTTTTATTGAAATTTCAAGTTTTGGGAATTCAAAAAATAATATATTAAGCACTTAGGAGCCATTTGTTTTGTTTTTCGGACTCTGATTTTGCTGATTTTAAGACGTCATTTTTCAAGGCTCGATTTTCGTGCACCGAAAAGGTTCATTTTTTTTTACATTTTAAGTTTTGGGATGTCAAAAAATAATATATGAAGCACTTAGGATACATTTGTATTGTTTTTCGGACTCTGATTTTGCTGATTTTTAGACGTCATTTTTCAGGGCTCGACTTTCGTTCCCCGAAAAGTTTCATTCTTTTTGAAATTTTAAGTTTTCGGAAGTCAAAAAATAATATATTAAGCACTTAGGAGACATTTGTATTGTTTTTCGGACTCTGATTTTGCTTATTTTTAGACGTCATTTTTCAGGGCTCGACTTTCGTGCCCCGAAAAGTTTAATTTTATTTGAAATTTCAAGTTTTGGGAAGTCAAAAAATAATATATTAAGCACTTAGGAGACATTTGTATTGTTTTTCGGACTCTGATTTTGATGATTTTTAGACGTCATTTTTCAGGGCTCGACTTTCGTGCCTAGAAAAGTTTCATTTTTTTTGACATTTTATGTTTTTGGATGTCAAAAAATAATATATTAAGCACTAAGGAGCCATTTGTTTTGTTTTTCGGACTCTGATTTTGCTCATTTTTAGACTTCATTTTTCAGGGCTCGATTTTCGTGCCCCGAAAAGTTTCATTCTTTTTGAAATTTTAAGTTTTCGAAAGTCAAAAATAATATATTAAGCACTTAGGAGACATTTGTATTGTTTTTCGGACTCTGATTTTGCTGATTTTTAGACGTCATTTTTCAGGGCTCGACTTTCGTACCCCGAAAAGTTTAATTTTTTTTGAAATTTCAAGTTTTGGGAAGTCAAAAAATAATATATTAAGCACTTAGGAGACATTTGTATTGTTTTTCGGACTCTGATTTTGCTAATTTTTAGACTTCATTTTTCAGGTATCGATTTTCGTGCCCCGAAAAGTTTCATTTTTATTGAAATTTCTAGTTTTGGGAAGTCAAAAAATAATATATTAAGCACTTAGGAGCCATTTGTTTTGTTTTTCGGACTCTGATTTTGCTGATTTTAAGACGTCATTTTTCAGGGCTCGATTTTCGTGCACCGAAAAGGTTAATTTTTTTTTACATTTTAAGTTTTGGGATGTCAAAAAATAATATATGAAGCACTTAGGATACATTTGTATTGTTTTTCGGACTCTGATTTTGCTGATTTTTAGACGTCATTTTTCAGGGCTCGACTTTCGTTCCCCGAAAAGTTTCATTTTTTTTGATATTTTAAGTTTTGGGAAGTCAAAAAATAATATATTAAGCACATATGAGCCATTTGTTTTGTTTTTCGGACTCTGATTTAGCTGATTTTAAGACGTCATTTTTCAGGGCACGATTTTCGTGCCCCCGAAAAGTTTTATTTTTTTTTTAAATTGAAAGTTTTGGGAAGTCAAAAAATAATATATGAAGCACTTAGGACCAATTTGTTTTGTATTTCGGACTTTGATTTTGCTGATTTTTAGACTTCATTTTTCATGGCTCGATTTTCGTGCCTAGAAAAGTTTCATTTTTTTTGACATTTTAAGTTTTGGGAAGTCAAAAAATAATATATTAAGCACTTATGAGCCAGTTGTTTTGTTTTTCGGACTCTGATTTTGCTGATTTTTAGACTTCATTTTTCAGGGCTCGATTTTCGTGCCCCGAAAAGTTTCATTCTTTTTGAAATTTTAAGTTTTTGGAAGTCAAAAAATAATATATTAAGCACTTAGGAGACATTTGTATTGTTTTTCGGACTCTGATTTTGCTGATTTTTAGACGTCATTTTTCAGGGCTCGACTTTCGTGCCCCGAAAAGTTTCATTTTTTTTGACATTTTAATTTTTGGGAAATCAAAAAATAATATATTAAGCACATAGCAGCCATTTGTTTTGTTTTTCGGGCTCTGATGTTGCTGATTTTTAGACGTCATTTTTCAGGGCTCGACTTTCGTGCCCCGAAAAGTTTCATTTTTTTTGACATTTTAAGTTTTGGGAAGTCCAAAAATAATATATTAAGCACATAGGAGCCATTTGTTTTGTTTTTCGGACTCTGATTTTGCTAATTTTTAGACTTCATTTTTCAGGGCTCGATTTTCGTGCCCCGAAAAGTTTCATTTTTATTGAAATTTCAAGTTTTGGGAAGTCAAAAAATAATATATTAAGCACTTAGGAGCCATTTGTTTTGTTTTTCGGACTCTGATTTTGCTGATTTTAAGACGTCATTTTTCAGGGCTCGATTTTCGTGCACCGAAAAGGTTCATTTTTTTTTACATTTTAAGTTTTGGGATGTCAAAAAATAATATATGAAGCACTTATGATACATTTGTATTGTTTTTCGGACTCTGATTTTGCTGATTTTTAGACGTCATTTTTCAGGGCTCGACTTTCGTTCCCCGAAAAGTTTCATTTTTTTTGATATTTTAAGTTTTGGGAAGTCAAAAAATAATATATTAAGCTCATATGAGCCATTTGTATTGTTTTTCGGACTCTGATTTAGCTGATTTTAAGACGTCATTTTTCAATGCTCGATTTTCTTGCCCCGAAAAGTTTTATTTTTTTTGAAATTTTAAGTTTTTGGAATTCAAAAAATAATATATTAGGCCCTTATGAGACATTTGTATTGTTTTTCGGACTCTGATTTTGCTGATTTTTAGACGTCATTTTTCAGTGCTCGACTTTCGTGCCCAGAAAAGTTTCATTTTTTTTGACATTTTAAATTTTGGAAAGTCAAAAAATAATATATTAAGCACTTAGGAGCTATTTGTTTTATTTTTCGGGCTTTGATTTTGCTGATTTTAAGACGTCATTTACAGGGCTCGATTTTCGTGGCCCGAAAAGTTTCATTTTTTTTTACATTTTAAGTTTTGGGATGTCAAAAAATAATATATGCAGCACTTTGGATACATCTGTATTGTTTATCGCATTCTGATTTTGCTGATTATTAGAAGTCATTTTTCAGGGCTTGACTTTCGTGCCCAGAAAAGTTTCATTTTTTTTGACATTTTAAGTTTTGGGAAGTCAAAATATAATAAATTAAGAACTTAGGAGCCATTTGTTTTGTTTTTCGGACTCTGATTTTGATGATTTTAAGACGTCATTTTTCAGGGCTTGATTTTCGTGCCCCGAAAAGGTTCTTTTTTTTTTACATTTTAAGTTTTGGGATGTCAAAAAATAATATATGAAGCACTTAGGATACAGTTGTATTGTTTTTCGGACTCTGATGTTGCTGATTTTTAGACGTCATTTTTCAGGGCTCGACTTTCGTGCCCCGAAAAGTTTCATTTTTTTTGACATTTTAAGTTTTGGGAAGTCAAAAAATAATATATTAAGCACATAGGAGCCATTTGTTTTGTTTTTCGGACTCTGATTTTGCTAATTTTTAGACTTCATTTTTTAGGGCACGATTTTCGTGCCCCGAAAAGTTTCATTTTTTTTGAAATTTCTAGTTTTGGGAAGTCAAAAAATAATATATTAAGCACTTAGGAGCCATTTGTTTTGTTTTTCGGACTCTGATTTTGCTGATTTTAAGACGTCATTTTTCAGGGCTCGATTTTAGTGCACCGAAAAGGTTCATTTTTTTTTACATTTTAAGTTTTGGGATGTCAAAAAATAATATATGAAGCACTTAGGATACATTTGTATTGTTTTTCGGACTCTGATGTTGCTGATTTTTAGACGTCATTTTTCAGGGCTCGACTTTCGTTCCTCGAAAAGTTTCATTCTTTTTGAAATTTTAAGTTTTCGGAAGTCAAAAAATAATATATTAAGCACTTAGGAGACATTTGTATTGTTTTTCGGACTCTGATTTGTTTATTTTTAGACGTCATTTTTCAGGGCTCGACTTTCTTGCCCAGAAAAGTTTCATTTTTTTTGACATTTTAAGTTTTGGGAAGCCAAAAAATAATATATTAAGCACTTATGAGCCATTTGTTTTGTTTTTCGGACTCTGATTTTGCTGATTTTAAGACGTCATTTTACAGGGCTCGATTTTCGTGCCCCGAAAAGTTTCATTTTTTTTTACATTTTAAGTTTTGGGATGTCAAAAAATAATATATGCAGCACTTAGGATACATTTGTATTGTTTTTCGGACTCTGATTTTGCCGATTTTTTGACGTCATTTTTCAGGGCTCGACTTTCGTGTCCCGAAAAGTTTCATTTTTTTGAAATTTTAAGTTTTTGGAATTCAAAAAATAATATATTAAGCACATAGGAGACATTTGTATTGATTTTCGGACTCTGATTTTGGTGACTTGTAGACGTCATTTTTCAGGGCTCGACTTTCGTGCCCCGAAAAGTTTCATTTTTTTTTACATTTTAAGTTTTGGGAAGTCAAAAAATAATATATTAAGCACATAGGAGCCATTTGTTTTGTATTTCGACCTCTGATTTTGCTGATTTTTAGACTTCATTTTTCAGGGTTCGATTTTCGTGCCCCCGAAAAGTTTCATTTTTTTTGAAATTTCAAGTTTTGGGAAGTCAAAAAATAATATATTAAGCACTTAGGAGCCATTTGCTTTGTTATTCGGACACCGATTTTGCAGATTTTAAGACGTTATTTTTCAGGGCTCGATTATCGCGCCCCGAAAAGGTTCATTTATTTTTACATTTTAATTTTTGGGATGTCATAGAATATTATATGAAGTATTTATGATACATTTGTTTTGTTTTTCGGACTCTACTTTTGCTGAGTTTTAGAGGTCATTTTTCAGGGCTCGACTTTCGTGCCCCGAAAAGTTTCATTTTTTTTGAAATTTTAAGTTTTTGGAATTCAAAAAATAATATATTAAGCACATAGGAGACATTTGTATTGATTTTCGGACTCTGATTTTGGTGACTTGTAGACGTCATTTTTCAGGGCTCGATTTTCGTGCCCCGAAAGTTTCATTTTTTTTTAAATTTCACGTTTTGGGAAGTCAAAAAATAATATATGAAGCACTTAGGACCAATTTCTTTTGTTTTTCGGACTTTGATTTTGCTGAGTTTTAGACTTCATTTTTCAGGGCTCGATTTTCGTGCCCCGAAAAGTTTCATTTTTTTTGAAATTTTAAGTTTTTGGAATTCAAAAAATAATATATTAAGCCCTTAAGAGACATTTGTATTGTTTTTCGGACTCTGATTTTGCTAATTTTTAGACTTCATTTTTCAGGGCTCGATTTTCGTGCTCCGAAAAGTTTCATTTTTATTGAAATTTCAAGTTTTGGGAATTCAAAAAATAATATATTAAGCACTTAGGAGCCATTTGTTTTGTTTTTCGGACTCTGATTTTGCTGATTTTAAGACGTCATTTTTCAGGGCTCGATTTTCGTGCACCGAAAAGGTTCATTTTTTTTTACATTTTAAGTTTTGGGATGTCAAAAAATAATATATGAAGCACTTAGGATACATTTGTATTGTTTTTCGGACTCTGATGTTGCTGATTTTTAGACGTCATTTTTCAGGGCTCGACTTTCGTTCCTCGAAAAGTTTCATTCTTTTTGAAATTTTAAGTTTTCGGAAGTCCAAAAATAATATATTAAGCACATAGGAGCCATTTGTTTTGTTTTTCGGACTCTGATTTTGCTAATTTTTAGACTTCATTTTTTAGGGCTCGATTTTCGTGCCCCGAAAAGTTTCATTTTTATTGAAATTTCAAGTTTTGGGAAGTCAAAAAATAATATATTAAGCACTTAGGAGCCATTTGTTTTGTTTTTCGGACTCTGATTTTGCTGATTTTTAGACGTCATTTTTCAGGGCTCGACTTTCGTTCCCCGAAAAGGTTCATTTTTTTTTACATTTTAAGTTTTGGGATGTCAAAAAATAATATATGAAACACTTAGGATACATTTGTATTGTTTTTCGGACTCTGATTTTGCTGATTTTTAGACGTCATTTTTCAGGGCTCGACTTTCGTTCCCCGAAAAGTTTCATTTTTTTTGATATTTTAAGTTTTGGGAAGTCAAAAAATAAAATATTAAGCACATATGAGCCATTTGTTTTGTTTTTCGGACTCTGATTTAGCTGATTTTAAGACGTCATTTTTCAGGGCTCGATTTTCGTGCCCCCGAAAAGTTTTATTTTTTTTTTAAATTGAAAGTTTTGGGAAATCAAAAAATAATATATGAAGCACTTAGGACCAATTTGTTTTGTATTTCAGACTTTGATTTTGCAGATTTTTAGACTTCATTTTTCAGGGCACGATTTTCGTGCCCCGAAAAGTTTCATTTTTTTTGAAATTTCAAGTTTTGGGAAGTCAAAAAATAATATATTAAGCACTTAGGAGACATTTGTATTGTTTTTCGAACTCTGATTTTGCTGATTTTTAGACGTCATTTTTCAGGGCTCGACTTTCGTGCCTAGAAAAGTTTCATTTTTTTTGACATTTTAAGTTTTGGGAAGTCAAAAAATAATATATTAAGCACTTAGGAGCCATTTGTTTTGTTTTTCGGACTCTGATTTTGCTGATTTTTAGACTTCATTTTTCAGGGCTCGATTTTCGTGCCCCGAAAAGTTTCATTCTTTTTGAAATTTTAAGTTTTTGGAAGTCAAAAAATAATATATTAAGCACTTAGGAGACATTTGTATTGTTTTTCGGACTCTGATTTTGCTGATTTTTAGACGTCTCTTGCCCCGAAAAGTTTCATATTTTTTGACATTTTAATTTTTGGGAAGTCAAAAAATAATTATTAAGCACATAGCAGCCATTTGTTTTGTTTTTCGGACTCTGATTTTGCTGATTTTAAGACGTCATTTTTCAAGGCTCGATTTTCGTGCACCGAAAAGGTTCATTTTTTTTTACATTTTAAGTTTTGGGATGTCAAAAAATAATATATTAAGCACTTATGATCCATTTGTTTTGTTTTTCGGACTCTAATTTAGCTGATTTTCGTGCCCCGAAAGTTTCATTTTTTTTTAAATTTCAAGTTTTGGGAATTCAAAAAATAATATATGAAGCACTTAGGACCAATTTGTTTTGTTTTTCGGACTTTGATTTTGCTGATTTTTAGACTTCATTTTTCAGGGCTCGATTTTCGTGCCCCGAAAAGTTTCATTTTTTTTGAAATTTTAAGTTTTTGGAATTCAAAAAATAATATATTAAGCCCTTATGAGACATTTGTATTGTTTTTCGGACTCTGATTTTGCTTATTTTTAGACGTCATTTTTCAGGGCTCGACTTTCGTGCCCAGAAAAGTTTCATTTTTTTTGACATTTTAAGTTTAGGGAAGTCAAAAAATAATATATTAAGCACTTAGGAGCTATTTGTTTTGTTTTTCGGACTCTGATTTTGCTGACTTTAAGACGTCATTTTACAGGGCTCGATTTTCGTGCCCCGAAAAGTTTAATTTTTTTTTACATTTTAAGTTTTGGGATGTCAAAAAATAATATATGCAGCACTTAGGATACATTTGTATTGTTTTTCGGACTCTGATTTTGCCGATTTTTTGACGTCATTTTTCAGGGCTCGACTTTCGTGCCCCGAAAAGTTTCAATTTTTTTGAAATTTTAAGTTTTTGGAATTCAAAAAATAATATATTAAGCACATAGGAGACATTTGTATTGATTTTCGGACTCTGATTTTGGTGACTTGTAGACGTCATTTTTCAGGGCTCGACTTTCGTGCCCCGAAAAGTTTCATTTTTTTTTACATTTTAAGTTTTGGGAAGTCAAAAAATAATATATTAAGCACATAGGAGCCATTTGTTTTGTTTTTCGACCTCTGATTTTGCTGATTTTTAGACTTCATTTTTCAGGGCTCGATTTTCGTGCCCCCGAAAAGTTTCATTTTTTTTGAAATTTCAAGTTTTGGGAAGTCAAAAAATAATATATTAAGCACTTAGGAGCCATTTGTTTTGTTTTTCGGACTCTCATTTTGCTGATTTTAAGACGTCATTTTTCAGGGCTCGATTTTCGTGCCACGATAAGGTTCATTTTTTTTTACATTTTAAGTTTTGGGATGTCAAAAAATAATATATGAAGCACTTAGGATACATTTGTATTGTTTTTCGGACTCTAATGTTGCTGATTTTTAAACGTCATTTTTCAGGGCTCGACTTTCGTGCCCCGAAAAGTTTCATTTTTTTGACATTTTAAGTTTTGGGAAGTCAAAAAATAATATATTAAGCACATAGGAGCCATTTGTTTTGTTTTTCGTACTCTAACTTAGCTGATTTTAAGACGTCATTTTTCAGGGCTCGATTTTCGTGCCCCGAAAGTTTCATTTTTTTTTAAATTTCAAGTTTTGGGAAGTCAAAAAATAATATATGAAGAAGCACTTAGGACCAATTTCTTTTGTTTTTCGGACTTTGATTTTGCTGAGTTTTAGACTTCATTTTTCAGGGCTCGATTTTCGTGCCCCGAAAAGTTTCATTTTTTTTGAAATTTTAAGTTTTTGGAATTCAAAAAATAATATATGAAGCCCTTAAGAGACATTTGTGTTGTTTTTTTGTCTTTGATTTTGCTAATTTTTAGACTTCATTTTTCATGGCTCGATTTTCGTGCCCCGAAAAGTTTCATTTTTATTGAAATTTCAAGTTTTGGGAATTCAAAAAATAATATATTAAGCACTTAGGAGCCATTTGTTTTGTTTTTCGGACTCTGATTTTACTGATTTTAAGACGTCATTTTTCAAGGCTCGATTTTCGTGCACCGAAAAGGTTCATTTTTTTTTACATTTTAAGTTTTGGGATGTCAAAAAATAATATATGAAGCACTTAGGATACATTTGTATTGTTTTTCGGACTCTGATTTTGCTGATTTTTAGACGTCATTTTTCAGGGCTCGACTTTCGTTCCCCGAAAAGTTTCATTCTTTTTGAAATTTTAAGTTTTCGGAAGTCAAAAAATAATATATTAAGCACTTAGGAGACATTTGTATTGTTTTTCGGACTCTGATTTTGCTTATTTTTAGACGTCATTTTTCAGGGCTCGACTTTCGTGCCCCGAAAAGTTTAATTTTATTTGAAATTTCAAGTTTTGAGAAGTCAAAAAATAATATATTAAGCACTTAGGAGACATTTGTATTGTTTTTCGGACTCTGATTTTGCTGATTTTTAGACGTCATTTTTCAGGGCTCGACTTTCGTGCCTAGAAAAGTTTCATTTTTTTTGACATTTTAAGTTTTGGGAAGTCAAAAAATAATATATTAAGCACTAAGGAGCCATTTGTTTTGTTTTTCGGACTCTGATTTTGCTGATTTTTAGACTTCATTTTTCAGGGCTCGATTTTCGTGCCCCGAAAAGTTTCATTTTTTTTGAAATTTTAAGTTTTCGAAAGTCAAAATATAATATATTAAGCACTCAGGAGGCAGTTGTATTGTTTTTCGGACTCTGATTTTGCTGATTTTTAGACGTCATTTTTCAGGGCTCGACTATCGTACCCCGAAAAGTTTAATTTTTTTTGAAATTTCAAGTTTTGGGAAGTCAAAAAATAATATATTAAGCACTTAGGAGACATTTGTATTGTTTTTCGGACTCTGATTTTGCTAATTTTTAGACTTCATTTTTCAGGTCTCGATTTTCGTGCCCCGAAAAGTTTCATTTTTATTGAAATTTCTAGTTTTGGGAAGTCAAAAAATAATATATTAAGTACTTAGGAGCCATTTGTTTTGTTTTTCGGACTCTGATTTTGCTGATTTTAAGACGTCATTTTTCAGGGCTCGATTTTCGTGCACCGAAAAGGTTCATTTTTTTTTACATTTTAAGTTTTGGGATGTCAAAAAATAATATATGAAGCACTTAGGATACATTTGTATTGTTTTTCGGACTCTGATTTTGCTGATTTTTAGACGTCATTTTTCAGGGCTCGACTTTCGTTCCCAGAAAAGGTTCATTTTTTTTTACATTTTAAGTTTTGGGAAGTGAAAAAATAATATATTAAGCACATATGAGCCATTTGTTTTGTTTTTCGGACTCTGATTTAGCTGATTTTAAGACGTCATTTTTCAGGGCTCGATTTTCGTGCCCCCGAAAAGTTTTATTTTTTTTTTAAATTGAAAGTTTTGGGAAGTCAAAAAATAATATATGAAGCACTTAGGACCAATTTGTTTTGTATTTCGGACTTTGATTTTGCTGATTTTTAGACTTCATTTTTCATGGCTCGATTTTCGTGCCTAGAAAAGTTTCATTTTTTTTGACATTTTAAGTTTTGGGAAGTCAAAAAATAATATATTAAGCACTTAGGAGCCAGTTGTTTTGTTTTTCGGACTCTGATTTTGCTGATTTTTAGACTTCATTTTTCAGGGCTCGATTTTCGTGCCCCGAAAAGTTTCATTCTTTTTGAAATTTTAAGTTTTTTGAAGTCAAAAAATAATATATTATGCACTTAGGAGACATTTGTTTTGTTTTTCGGACTCTGATTTTGCTGATTTTTAGACGTCATTTTTCAGGGCTCTACTTTCGTGCCCCGAAAAGTTTCATTTTTTTTGACATTTTAATTTTTGGGAAATCAAAAAATAATATATTAAGCACATAGCAGCCATTTGTTTTGTTTTTCGGACTCTGATGTTGCTGATTTTTAGACGTCATTTTTCAGGGCTCGACTTTCGTGCCCCGAAAAGTTTCATTTTTTTTGACATTTTAAGTTTTGGGAAGTCCAAAAATAATATATTAAGCACATAGGAGCCATTTGTTTTGTTTTTCGGACTCTGATTTTGCTAATTTTTAGACTTCATTTTTCATGGCTCGATTTTCGTGCCCCGAAAAGTTTCATTTTTATTGAAATTTCAAGTTTTGGGAAGTCAAAAAATAATATATTAAGCACTTAGGAGCCATTTGTTTTGTTTTTCGGACTCTGATTTTGCTGATTTTTAGACTTCATTTTTCATGGCTCGATTTTCGTGCACCGAAAAGGTTCATTTTTTTTTACATTTTAAGTTTTGGGATGTCAAAAAATAATATATGAAGCACTTATGATACATTTGTATTGTTTTTCGGACTCTGATTTTGCTGATTTTTAGACGTCATTTTTCAGGGCTCGACTTTCGTTCCCCGAAAAGTTTCATTTTTTTTTGATATTTTAAGTTTTGGGAAGTCAAAAAATAATATATTAAGCTCATATGAGCCATTTGTTTTCTTTTTCGGACTCTGATTTAGCTGATTTTAAGACGTCATTTTTCAATGTTCGATTTTCGTGCCCCGAAAAGTTTTATTTTTTTTGAAATTTTAAGTTTTTGGAATTCAAAAAATAATATATTAAGCCCTTATGAGACATTTGTATTGTTTTTCGGACTCTTATTTTGCTGATTTTTAGACGTCATTTTTCAGTGCTCGACTTTCGTGCCCAGAAAAGTTTCATTTTTTTTGACATTTTAAATTTTGGAAAGTCAAAAAATAATATATTAAGCACTTAGGAGCTATTTGTTTTATTTTTCGGACTCTGATTTTGCTGATTTTAAGACGTCATTTACAGGGCTCGATTTTCGTGCCCCGAAAAGTTTCATTTTTTTTTACATTTTAAGTTTTGGGATGTCAAAAAATAATATATGCAGCACTTTGGATACATTTGTATTGTTTATCGGATTCTGATTTTGCTGATTATTAGAAGTCATTTTTCAGGGCTTGACTTTCGTGCCCAGAAAAGTTTCATTTTTTTTGACATTTTAAGTTTTGGGAAGTCAAAATATAATAAATTAAGAACTTAGGAGCCATTTGTTTTGTTTTTCGGACTCTGATTTTGATGATTTAATGACGTCCTTTTTCAGGACTTCATTTTCGTGAACAGAAAAGTTTCATTTTTTTCACATTTTAAGTTTTGGGAAGTAAAAAAATAATATATTAAGCACATAGGAGCCATTTGTTTTGTTTTTCGGACTCTGATTTTGCTGATTTTTAGACTTCATTTTTTAGGGCTCGATTTTCGTGCCCCGAAAAGTTTCATTTTTATTGAAATTTCAAGTTTTGGGAAGTCAAAAAATAATATATTAAGCACTTAGGAGCCATTTGTTTTGTTTTTCGGACTCTGATTTTGCTGATTTTAAGACGTCATTTTTCAGGGCTCGATTTTAGTGCACCGAAAAGGTTCATTTTTTTTTACATTTTAAGTTTTGGGATGTCAAAAAATAATATATGAAGCACTTAGGATACATTTGTATTGTTTTTCGGACTCTGATTTAGCTGATTTTAAGACTTCATTTTTCAAGGATCGATTTTCGTGCCCCGAAAAGTTTCATTCTTTTTGAAATTTTAAGTTTTCGGAAGTCAAAAAATAATATATTAAGCACTTAGGAGACATTTGTATTGTTTTTCGGACTCTGATTTGTTTATTTTTAGACGTCATTTTTCAGGGCTCGACTTTCGTGCCCCAAAAAGTTTCATTTTTTTTGACATTTTAAGTTTTGGGAAGTCAAAAAATAATATATTAAGCACATATGAGCCATTTGTTTTGTTTTTTGGACTCTGATTTAGCTGATTTTAAGACGTCATTTTACAGGGCTCGATTTTCGTGCCCCGAAAAGTTTCATTTTTTTTTACATTTTAAGTTTTGGGATGTCAAAAAATAATATATGCAGCACTTAGGATACATTTGTATTGTTTTTCGGACTCTGATTTTGCCGATTTTTTGACGTCATTTTTCAGGGCTCGACTTTCGTGTCCCGAAAAGTTTCATTTTTTTTGAAATTTTAAGTTTTTGGAATTCAAAAAATAATATATTAAGCACATAGGAGACATTTGTATTGATTTTCGGACTCTGATTTTGGTGACTTGTAGACGTCATTTTTCAGGGCTCGACTTTCGTGCCCCGAAAAGTTTCATTTTTTTTTTACATTTTAAGTTTTGGGAAGTCAAAAAATAATATATTAAGCACATAGGAGCCATTTGTTTTGTATTTCGACCTCTGATTTTGCTGATTTTTAGACTTCATTTTTCAGGGCTCGATTTTCGTGCCCCCGAAAAGTTTCATTTTTTTTGAAATTTCAAGTTTTGGGAAGTCAAAAAATAATATATTAAGCACTTAGGAGCCATTTGTTTTGTTTTTCGGACTCTTATTTTGCTGATTTTAGGACGTCATTTTTCAGGGCTCGATTTTCGTGCCCCGAAAAGGTTCATTTTTTTTTACATTTTAAATTTTGGGATGTCAAAAAATAATATATGAAGCACTTAGGATACATTTGTATTGTTTTTCGGACTCTAATGTTGCTGATTTTTAGAGGTCATTTTTCAGGGCTCGACTTTCGTGCCCCGAAAAGTTTCATTTTTTTTGAAATTTTAAGTTTTTGGAATTCAAAAAATAATATATTAAGCACATAGGAGACATTTGTATTGATTTTCGGACTCTGATTTTGGTGACTTGTAGACGTCATTTTTCAGGGCTCGATTTTCGTGCCCCGAAAGTTTCATTTTTTTTTAAATTTCAAGTTTTGGGAAGTCAAAAAATAATATATGAAGCACTTAGGACCAATTTCTTTTGTTTTTCGGACTTTGATTTTGCTGAGTTTTAGACTTCATTTTTCAGGGCTCGATTTTCGTGCCCCGAAAAGTTTCATTTTTTTTGAAATTTTAAGTTTTTGGAATTCAAAAAATAATATATTAAGCCCTTAAGAGACATTTGTATTGTTTTTCGGACTCTGATTTTGCTAATTTTTAGACTTCATTTTTCAGGGCTCGATTTTCGTGCTCCGAAAAGTTTCATTTTTATTGAAATTTCAAGTTTTGGGAATTCAAAAAATAATATATTAAGCACTTAGGAGCCATTTGTTTTGTTTTTCGGACTCTGATTTTGCTGATTTTAAGACGTCATTTTTCAGGGCTCGATTTTCGTGCACCGAAAAGGTTCATTTTTTTTTACATTTTAAGTTTTGGGATTTCAAAAAATAATATATGCAACACTTAGGATACATTTGTATTGTTTTTCGGACTCTGATGTTGCTGATTTTTAGACGTCATTTTTCAGGGCTCGACTTTCGTGCCCCGAAAAGTTTCATTTTTTTTGACATTTTAAGTTTTGGGAAGTCCAAAAATAATATATTAAGCACATAGGAGCCATTTGTTTTGTTTTTCGGACTCTGATTTTGCTAATTTTTAGACTTCATTTTTCAGGGCTCGATTTTCGTGCCCCGAAAAGTTTCATTTTTATTGAAATTTCAAGTTTTGGGAAGTCAAAAAATAATATATTAAGCACTTAGGAGCCATTTGTTTTGTTTTTCGGACTCTGATTTTGCTGATTTTAAGGCGTCATTTTTCAGGGCTCGATTTTCGTGCACCGAAAAGGTTCATTTTTTTTTACATTTTAAGTTTTGGGATGTCAAAAAATAATATATGAAGCACTTAGGATACATTTGTATTGTTTTTCGGACTCTGATGTTGCTGATTTTTAGACGTCATTTTTCAGGGCTCGACTTTCGTTCCTCGAAAAGTTTCATTCTTTTTGAAATTTTAAGTTTTCGGAAGTCAAAAAATAATATATTAAGCACTTAGGAGACATTTGTATTGTTTTTCGGACTCTGATTTTGCTGATTTTTAGACATCATTTTTCAGGGCTCGACTTTCGTGCCCCGAAAAGTTTAATTTTTTTTGAAATTTCAAGTTTTGGGACGTCAAAAAATACTATATTAAGCACTTAGGAGACATTTGTATTGTTTTTCGGACTCTGATTTGTTTATTTTTAGACGTCATTTTTCAGGGCTCGACTTTCGTGCCCAGAAAAGTTTCATTTTTTTTGACATTTTAAGTTTTGGGAAGTCAAAAAATAATATATTAAGCACTTAGGAGCCATTTGTTTTGTTTTTCGGACTCTGATTTTGCTGATTTTAAGACGTCATTTTACAGGGCTCGATTTTCGTGCCCCGAAAAGTTTCATTTTTTTTTACATTTTAAGTTTTGGGATGTCAAAAAATAATATATGAAGCACTTAGGATACATTTGTATTGTTTTTCGGACTCTGATTTTGCAGATTTTTAGACGTCATTTTTCAGGGCTCGACTTTCGTTCCCCGAAAAGTTTCATTGTTTTTTATATTTTAAGTTTTGGGAAGTCAAAAAATAATATATTAAGCTCATATGAGCCATTTGTTTTCTTTTTCGGACTCTGATTTAGCTGATTTTAAGACGTCATTTTTCAATGCTCGATTTTCGTGCCCCGAAAAGTTTTATTTTTTTTGAAATTTTAAGTTTTTGGAATTCAAAAAATAATATATTAAGCCCTTATGAGACATTTGTATTGTTTTTCGGACTCTGATTTTGCGGATTTTTAGACGTCATTTTTCAGTGCTCGACTTTCGTGCCCAGAAAAGTTTCATTTTTTTTGACATTTTAAATTTTGGAAAGTCAAAAAATAATATATTAAGCACTTAGGAGCTATTTGTTTTATTTTTCGGACTCTGATTTTGCTGATTTTAAGACGTCATTTACAGGGCTCGATTTTCGTGCCCCGAAAAGTTTCATTTTTTTTTACATTTTAAGTTTTGGGATGTCAAAAAATAATATATGCAGCACTTTGGATACATTTGTATTGTTTTTCGGATTCTGATTTTGCTGATTATTAGAAGTCATTTTTCAGGGCTTGACTTTCGTGCCCAGAAAAGTTTCATTTTTTTTGACATTTTAAGTTTTGGGAAGTCAAAATATAATAAATTAAGAACTTAGGAGCCATTTGTTTTGTTTTTCGGACTCTAATTTTGCTGATTTTAAGACGTCATTTTTCAGGGCTCGATTTTCGTGCCCCGAAAAGGTTCTTTTTTTCTGAAATTTCAAGTTTTTGGAAGTCAAAAAATAATATATTAAGCACATAGGAGCCATTTGTTTTGTTTTTCGGACTTTGATTTTGCTAATTTTTAGACTTCATTTTTTAGGGCTCGATTTTCGTGCCCCGAAAAGTTTCATTTTTTTTTAAATTTCTAGTTTTGGGAAGTTAAAAAATAATATATTAAGCACTTAGGAGCCATTTGTTTTGTTTTTCGGACTCTGATTTTGCTGATTTTAAGACGTCATTTTTCAGGGCTCGATTTTCGTGCCCCGGAAAGGTTCATTTTTTTTTTCATTTTAAGTTTTGGGATGTCTAAAAATAATATATGAAACCCTTAGGATACATTTGTATTGTTTTTCGGACTCTGATTTTGCTGATTTTTAGACGTCATTTTTCAGGGCTCGACTTTCGTTCCCCGAAAAGTTTCATTTTTTTTTATATTTTAAGTTTTGGGAAGTCAAAAAATAATATATTAAGCACATATGAGCCATTTGTTTTGTTTTTCGGACTCTGATTTAGCTGATTTTAAGACGTCATTTTTCAGGGCTCGATTTTCGTGCCCCCGAAAAGCTTTATTTTTTTTTTAAATTGAAAGTTTTAGGAAATCAAAAAATAATATATGAAGCACTTAGGACCAATTTGTTTTGTATTTCAGACTTTGATTTTGCAGATTTTTAGACTTCATTTTTCAGGGCACGATTTTCGTGCCCCGAAAAGTTTCATTTTTTTTGAAATTTCAAGTTTTTGGAAGTCAAAAAATAATATATTAAGCACTTAGGAGACATTTGTATTGTTTTTCGAACTCTGATTTTGCTGATTTTTAGACGTCATTTTTCAGGGCTCGACTTTCGTGCCTAGAAAAGTTTCATTTTTTTTGACATTTTAAGTTTTGGGAAGTCAAAAAATAATATATTAAGCACTTAGGAGCCATTTGTTTTGTTTTTCGGACTCTGATTTTGCTGATTTTTAGACTTCATTTTTCAGGGCTCGATTTTCGTGCCCCGAAAAGTTACATTCTTTTTGAAATTTTAAGTTTTTGGAAGTCAAAAAATAATATATTAAGCACTTAGGAGACATTTGTATTGTTTTTCGGACTCTGATTTTGCTGATTTTTAGACGTCATTTTTCAGGGCTCGACTTTCTTGCCCCGAAAAGTTTCATATTTTTTGACATTTTAATTTTTGGGAAGTCAAAAAATAATTATTAAGCACATAGCAGCCATTTGTTTTGTTTTTCGGACTCTGATTTTGCTGATTTTAAGACGTCATTTTTCAAGGCTCGATTTTCGTGCACCGAAAAGGTTCATTTTTTTTTACATTTTAAGTTTTGGGATGTCAAAAAATAATATATTAAGCACTTATGATCCATTTGTTTTGTTTTTCGGACTCTAATTTAGCTGATTTTCGTGCCCCGAAAGTTTCATTTTTTTTTAAATTTCAAGTTTTGGGAAGTCAAAAAATAATATATGAAGCACTTAGGACCAATTTGTTTTGTTTTTCGGACTTTGATTTTGCTGATTTTTAGACTTCATTTTTCAGGGCTCGATTTTCGTGCCCCGAAAAGTTTCATTTATTTTGAAATTTTAAGTTTTTGGAATTCAAAAAATAATATATTAAGCCCTTATGAGACATTTGTATTATTTTTCGGACTCTGATTTTGCTTATTTTTAGACGTCATTTTTCAGGGCTCGACTTTCGTGCCCAGAAAAGTTTCATTTTTTTGACATTTTAAGTTTAGGGAAGTCAAAAAATAATATATTAAGCACTTAGGAGCTATTTGTTTTGTTTTTCGGTCTCTGATTTTGCTGACTTTCAGACGTCTTTTTACAGGGCTCGATTTTCGTGCCCCGAAAAGTTTCATTTTTTTTTACATTTTAAGTTTTGGGATGTCAAAAAATAATATATGCAGCACTTAGGATACATTTGTATTGTTTTTCGGACTCTGATTTTGCCGATTTTTTGACGTCATTTTTCAGGGCTCGACTTTCGTGCCCCGAAAAGTTTCAATTTTTTTGAAATTTTAAGTTTTTGGAATTCAAAAAATAATATATTAAGCACATAGGAGACATTTGTATTTTTTTTCGGACTCTGATTTTGGTGACTTGTAGACGTCATTTTTCAGGGCTCGACTTTCGTGCCCCGAAAAGTTTCATTTTTTTTTACATTTTAAGTTTTGGGAAGTCAAAAAATAATATATTAAGCACATAGGAGCCATTTGTTTTGTTTTTCGACCTCTGATTTTGCTGATTTTTAGACTTCATTTTTCAGGGCTCGATTTTCGTGCCCCCGAAAAGTTTCATTTTTTTTGAAATTTCAAGTTTTGGGAAGTCAAAAAATAATATATTAAGCACTTAGGAGCCATTTGTTTTGTTTTTCGTACTCTCATTTTGCTGATTTTAAGACGTCATTTTTCAGGGCTCGATTTTCGTGCCCCGATAAGGTTCATTTTTTTTTACATTTTAAGTTTTGGGATGTCAAAAAATAATATATGAAGCACTTAGGATACATTTGTATTGTTTTTCGGACTTTAATGTTGCTGATTTTTAAACGTCATTTTTCAGGGCTCGACTTTCGTGCCCCGAAAAGTTTCATTTTTTTGACATTTTAAGTTTTGGGAAGTCAAAAAATAATATATTAAGCACATAGGAGCCATTTGTTTTGTTTTTCGTACTATAACTTAGCTGATTTTAAGACGTCATTTTTCAGGGCTCGATTTTCGTGCCCCGAAAGTTTCATTTTTTTTTAAATTTCAAGTTTTGGGAAGTCAAAAAATAATATATGAAGAAGCACTTAGGACCAATTTCTTTTGTTTTTCGGACTTTGATTTTGCTGAGTTTTAGACTTCATTTTTCAGGGCTCGATTTTCGTGCCCGAAAAGTTTCATTTTTTTTGGAATTTTAAGTTTTTGGAATTCAAAAAATAATATATGAAGCCCTTAAGAGACATTTGTATTGTTTTTCGGACTCTGATTTTGCTAATTTTTAGACTTCATTTTTCAGGGCTCGATTTTCGTGCCCCGAAAAGTTTCATTTTTATTGAAATTTCAAGTTTTGGGAATTCAAAAAATAATATATTAAGCACTTAGGAGCCATTTGTTTTGTTTTTCGGACTCTGATTTTGCTGATTTTAAGACGTCATTTTTCAAGGCTCGATTTTCGTGCACCGAAAAGGTTCATTTTTTTTTACATTTTAAGTTTTGGGATGTCAAAAAATAATATATGAAGCACTTAGGATACATTTGTATTGTTTTCGGACTCTGATTTTGCTGATTTTTAGACGTCATTTTTCAGGGCTCGACTTTCGTGCCCCGAAAAGTTTCATTCTTTTTGAAATTTTAAGTTTTCGGAAGTCAAAAAATAATATATTAAGCACTTAGGAGACATTTGTATTGTTTTTCGGACTCTGATTTTGCTGATTTTTAGACGTCATTTTTCAGGGCTCGACTTTCGTGCCCCGAAAAGTTTAATTTTATTTGAAATTTCAAGTTTTGAGAAGTCAAAAAATAATATATTAAGCACTTAGGAGACATTTGTATTGTTTTTCGGACTCTGATTTTGATGATTTTTAGACGTCATTTTTCAGGGCTCGACTTTCGTGCCTAGAAAAGTTTCATTTTTTTTGACATTTTATGTTTTTGGATGTCAAAAAATAATATATTAAGCACTAAGGAGCCATTTGTTTTGTTTTTCGGACTCTGATTTTGCTCATTTTTAGACTTCATTTTTCAGGGCTCGATTTTCGTGCCCCGAAAATTTTCATTTTTTTTGAAATTTCAAGTTTTCGAAAGTCAAAAAATAATATATTAAGCACTTAGGAGACATTTGTATTGTTTTTCGGATTCTGATTTTGCTGATTTTTAGGCGTCATTTTTCAGGGCTCGACTTTCGTGCCCCGAAAAGTTTCATTTTTTTTGAAATTTCAAGTTTTGGGAAGTCAAAAAATAATAAATTAAGCACTTATGAGCCATTTGTCTTGTTATTCTGACTCTGATCTTGCTTATTTTTAGACTTCATTTTTCAGGCCTCGATTTTCGTGCCCCGAAAAGTTTCATTTTTATTGAAATTTCTAGTTTTGGGAAGACAAAAAATAAAATATTAAGCACTTAGGAGACATTTGTTTTGTTTTTCGGACTCTGATTTTGCTGATTTTAAGACGTCATTTTTCAGGGCTCGATTTTCGTGCACCGAAAAGGTTCATTTTTTTTTACATTTTAAGTTTTGGGATGTCAAAAAATAATATATGAAGCACTTAGGATACATTTGTATTGTTTTTCGGACTCTGATTTTGCTGATTTTTAGACGTCATTTTTCAGGGCTCGACTTTCGTTCCTCGAAAAGTTTCATTTTTTTTGATATTTTAAGTTTTGGGAAGTCAAAAAATAATATATTAAGCACATATGAGCCATTTGTTTTGTTTTTCGGACTCTGATTTAGCTGATTTTAAGACGTCATTTTTCAGGGCTCGATTTTCGTGCCCCCGAAAAGTTTCATTTTTTTTTTTATTTTAATTTTTGGGAAATCAAAAAATAATATATTAAGCACTTAGGACCAATTTGTTTTGTATTTCGGACTTTGATTTTGCTGATTTTTAGACTTCATTTTTCAGGGCTCGACTTTCGTGTCTATAAAAGTTTCATTTTTTTTGACATTTTAAGTTTTGGGAAGTCAAAAAATAATATATTAAGCAATTAGGAGCCAGTTGTTTTGTTTTTCGGACTCTGATTTTGCTGATTTTTAGACTTCATTTTTCAGGGCTCGATTTTCGTGCCCCGAAAAGTTTCATTCTTTTTGAAATTTTAAGTTTTTGGAAGTCAAAAAATAATATATTAGGCACTTAGGAGACATTTGTATTGTTTTTCGGACTCTGATTTTGCTGATTTTTAGACGTCATTTTTCAGGGCTCGACTTTCGTGCCCCGAAAAGTTTCATTTTTTTTGACATTTTAATTTTTGGGAAGTCAAAAAATAATATATTAAGCACATAGCAGCCATTTGTTTTGTTTTTCGGACTCTGATTTTGTTGATTTTTAGACGTCATTTTTCAGGGCTCGACTTTCGTGCCCCGAAAAGTTTCATTTTTTTTGACATTTTAAGTTTTGGGAAGTCCAAAAATAATATATTAAGCACATAGGAGCCATTTGTTTTGTTTTTCGGACTCTGATTTTGCTAATTTTTAGACTTCATTTTTCAGGGCTCGATTTTCATGCCCCGATAAGTTTCATTTTTATTTAAATCTAAAGTTTTGGGAATTCAAAAAATAATATATTAAGCACTTAGGAGCTATTTGTATTGTTTGTCGGCCTCTGATTTTGCTGATTTTTAGACGTCATTTTTCAGGGCTCGACTTTCGTGCACCGAAAAGGTTCATTTTTTTTTACATTTTAAGTTTAGGGATGTCAAAAAATAATATATGAAGCACTTATGATACATTTGTATTGTTTTTCGGACTCTGATTTTGCTGATTTTTAGACGTCATTTTTCAGGGCTCGACTTTCGTTCCCCGAAAAGTTTCATTTTTTTTGATATTTTAAGTTTTGGGAAGTCAAAAAATAATATATTAAGCTCATATGAGCCATTTGTTTTATTTTTCGGACTCTGATTTTGCTGATTTTAAGACGTCATTTTTCAATGCTCGATTTTCGTGCCCCGAAAAGTTTTATTTTTTTTGAAATTTTAAGTTTTTGGAATTCAAAAAATAATATATTAAGCCCTTATGAGACATTTGAATTGTTTTTCGGACTCTGATTTTGCTGATTTTTAGACGTCATTTTATAGTGCTCGACTTTCGTGCCCAGAAAAGTTTCATTTTTTTTGACATTTTAAATTTTGGAAAGTCAAAAAATAATATATTAAGCACTTAGGAGCTATTTGTTTTATTTTTCGGACTCTGATTTTGCTGATTTTAAGACGTCATTTACAGGGCTCGATTTTCGTGCCCCGAAAAGTTTCATTTTTTTTTACATTTTAAGTTTTGGGATGTCAAAAAATAATATATGCAGCACTTTGGATACATTTGTATTGTTTATCGGATTCTGATTTTGCTGATTATTAGAAGTCGTTTTTCAGGTCTTGACTTTCGTGCCCAGAAAAGTTTCATTCTTTTTGATATTTTAAGTTTTGGGAAGTCAAAATATAATAAATTAAGAACTTAGGAGCCATTTGTTTTGTTTTTCGGACTCTGATTTTGATGATTTTAAGACGTCATTTTTCAGGGCTTGATTTTCGTGCCCCGAAAAGGTTCTTTTTTTTTTACATTTTAAGTTTTTGGATGTCAAAAAATAATATATGAAGCACTTAGGATACAGTTTTATTGTTTTTCGGACTCTGATGTTGCTGATTTTTAGACGTCATTTTTCAGGGCTCGACTATCGTGCCCCGAAAAGTTTCATTTTTTTTGACATTTTAAGTTTTGGGAAGTCAAAAAATAATATATTAAGAACTTAGGAGCCATTTGTTTTGTTTTTCGGACTCAGATTTTGCTAATTTTTAGACTTCATTTTTTAGGGCTCGATTTTCGTGCCCCGAAAAGTTTCATTTTTATTGAAATTTCTAGTTTTGGGAAGTCAAAAAATAATATATTAAGCACTTAGGAGCCATTTGTTTGGTTTTTAGGACTCTGATTTTGCTGATTTTAAGACGTTATTTTTCAGGGCTCGATTTTAGTGCACCGAAAAGGTTCATTTTTTTTTACATTTTAAGTTTTGGGATGTCAAAAAATAATATATGAAGCACTTAGGATACATTTGTATTGTTTTTCGGACTCTGATGTTGCTGATTTTTAGACGTCATTTTTCAGGGCTCGACTTTCGTTCCTCGAAAAGTTTCATTCATTTTGAAATTTTAAGTTTTCGGAAGTCAAAAAATAATATATTAAGCACTTAGGAGACATTTGTATTGTTTTTCGGACTCTGATTTTGCTGATTTTTAGACGTCATTTTTCAGGGCTCGACTTTCGTGCCCCGAAAAGTTTTATTTTTTTTGAAATTTCAAGTTTAGGGAAGTCAAAAAATAATATATTTAGCACTTAGGAGACATTTGTATTGTTTTTCGGACTCTGATTTGTTTATTTTTAGACGTCATTTTTCAGGGCTCGACTTTCGTGCCCAGAAAAGTTTCATTTTTTTTGACATTTTAAGTTTTGGGAAGTCAAAAAATAATATATTAAGCACTTAGGAGCCATTTGTTTTGTTTTTCGGACTCTGATTTTGCTGATTTTAAGACGTCATTTTACAGGGCTCGATTTTCGTGCCCCGAAAAGTTTCATTTTTTTTTACATTTTAAGTTTTGGGATGTCAAAAAATAATATATGCAGCACTTAGGATACATTTGTATTGTTTTTCGGACTCTGATTTTGCCGATTTTTTGACGTCATTTTTCAGGGCTCGACTTTCGTGCCCCGAAAAGTTTCATTTTTTTTGAAATTTTAAGTTTTTGGAATTCAAAAAATAATATATTAAGCACATAGGAGACATTTGTTTTGACTTTCGGACTCTGATTTTGGTGACTTGTAGACGTCATTTTTCAGGGCTCGACTTTCGTGCCCCGAAAAGTTTCATTTTTTTTTACATTTTAAGTTTTGGGAAGTCAAAAAATAATATATTAAGCACATAGGAGCCATTTGTTTTGTATTTCGACCTCTGATTTTGCTGATTTTTAGACTTCATTTTTCAGGGCTCGATTTTCGTGCCCCCGAAAAGTTTCATTTTTTTTGAAATTTCAAGTTTTGGGAAGTCAAAAAATAATATATTAAGCACTTAGGAGCCATTTGTTTTGTTTTTCGGACTCTGATTTTGCTGATTTTAAGACGTCATTTTTCAGGGCTCGATTTTCGTGCCCCGAAAAGGTTCATTTTTTTTTACATTTTAAATTTTGGGATGTCAAAAAATAATATATGAAGCACTGAGGATACATTTGTATTGTTTTTCGGACTCTAATGTTGCTGATTTTTAGACGTCGTTTTTCAGGGCTCTACTTGAGTGCCCCGAAAAGTTTCATTTTTTTGACATTTTAAGTTTTGGGAAGTCAAAAAATAATATATTAAGCACATAGGAGCCATTTGTTTTGTTTTTCGTACTCTAACTTAGCTGATTTTAAGACGTCATTTTTCAGGGCTCGATTTTCGTGCCCCGAAAGTTTCATTTTTTTTTAAATTTCAAGTTTTGGGAAGTCAAAAAATAATATATGAAGCACTTAGGACCAATTTCTTTTGTTTTTCGGACTTTGATTTTGCTGAGTTTTAGACTTCATTTTTCAGGGCTCGATTTTCGTGCCCCGAAAAGTTTCATTTTTTTTGAAATTTTAAGTTTTTGGAATTCAAAAAATAATATATTAAGCCCTTAAGAGACATTTGTATTGTTTTTCGGACTCTGATTTTGCTAATTTTTAGACTTCATTTTTCAGGGCTCGATTTTCGTGTCCCGAAAAGTTTCATTTTTATTGAAATTTCAAGTTTTGGGAATTCAAAAAATAATATATTAAGCACTTAGGAGCCATTTGTTTTGTTTTTCGGACTCTGATTTTGCTGATTTTAAGACGTCATTTTTCAGGGCTCGATTTTCGTGCACCGAAAAGGTTCATTTTTTTTTACATTTTAAGTTTTGGGATTTCAAAAAATAATATATGAAACACATAGGATACATTTGTATTGTTTTTCGGACTCTGATGTTGCTGATTTTTAGACGTCATTTTTCAGGGCTCGACTTTCGTGCCCCTAAAAGTTTCATTTTTTTTGAAATTTTAATTTTTGGGAATCCAAAAAATAATATATTAAGCACATAGGAGCCATTTGTTTTGTTTTTCGGACTCTGATGTTGCTGATTTTTAGACGTCATTTTTCAGGGCTCGACTTTCGTGCCCCGAAAAGTTTCATTTTTTTTTCCTTTTTAGTTTTTGGGAGTTCAAAAATTATTTTTTAAGCACATAGGTGCGATTTGTTTTGTTTTTTGGGCTCTGTTTTTGCTGGTTTTTAGACTTCATTTTTCAGGGCTCGATTTTCGTGCCCCGAAAAGTTTCATTTTTATTGAAATTTCAAGTTTTGGGAAGTCAAAAAATAATATATTAAGCACTTAGGAGCCATTTGTTTTGTTTTTCGGACTCTGATTTTGCTGATTTTAAGACGTCATTTTTCAGGGCTCGATTTTCGTGCCCCGAAAAGGTTCATTTTTTTTTACATTTTAAGTTTTGGGATGTCAAAAAATAAAATATGAAGCGCTTATGATACATTTGTGTTGTTTTTCGGACTCTGATTTTGCTGATTTTTAGTCGTCATTTTTCAGGGCTCGACTTTCGTTCCCCGAAAAGTTTCATTTTTTTTGATATTTTAAGTTTTGGGAAGTCAACCAATAATATATTAAGCTCATATGAGCCATTTGTTTTATTTTTCGGACTCTGATTTAGCTGATTTTAAGACGTCATTTTTCAATGCTCGATTTTCGTGCCCCGAAAAGTTTTATTTTTTTTGAAATTTTAAGTTTTTGGAATTCAAAAAATAATATATTAAGCCCTTATGAGACATTTGAATTGTTTTTCGGACTCTGATTTTGCTGATTTTTAGACGTCATTTTATAGTGCTCGACTTTCGTGCCCAGAAAAGTTTCATTTTTTTTGACATTTTAAATTTTGGGAAGTCAAAAAATAATATATTAAGCACTTAGGTGCTCTTTGTTTTATTTTTCGGACTCTAATTTTGCTGATTTTAAGACGTCATTTACAGGGCTCGATTTTCGTGCCCCGAAAAGTTTCATTTTTTTTTACATTTTAAGTTTTGGGATGTCAAAAAATAATATATGCAGCACTTTGGATACATTTGTATTGTTTATCGGATTCTGATTTTGCTGATTATTAGAAGTCGTTTTTCAGGTCTTGACTTTCGTGCCCAGAACAGTTTCATTTTTTTTGACATTTTAAGTTTTGGGAAGTCAAAATATAATAAATTAAGAACTTAGGAGCCATTTGTTTTGTTTTTCGGACTCTGATTTTGATGATTTTAAGACGTCATTTTTCAGGGCTTGATTTTCGTGCCCCGAAAAGGTTCTTTTTTTTTTACATTTTAAGTTTTGGGATGTCAAAAAATAATATATGAAGCACTTAGGATACAGTTGTATTGTTTTTCGGACTCTGATGTTGCTGATTTTTAGACGTCATTTTTCAGGGCTCGACTATCGTGCCCCGAAAAGTTTCATTTTTTTTGACATTTTAAGTTTTGGGAAGTCAAAAAATAATATATTAAGCACATAGGAGCCATTTGTTTTGTTTTTCGGACCCTGATTTTGCTGATTTTTAGACCTCATTTTTTAGGGCTCGATTTTCGCGCCCCGAAAAGTTTCATTTTTATTGAAATTTCTAGCTCTGGGAAGCCAAAAAATAATATATTAAGCACTTAGGAGCCATTTGTTTTTTTTTTCGGGCTCGGATTTTGATGATTTTAAGACGTCATTTTTCAGGGCTCGATTTTAGTGCACCGAAAAGGTTCATTTTTTTTTACATTTTAAGTTTTGGGATGTCAAAAAATAATATATGAAGCACTTAGGATACATTTGTATTGTTTTTCGGACTCTGATGTTGCTGATTTTTAGACGTCATTTTTCAGGGCTCGACTTTCGTTCCTCGAAAAGTTTCATTCATTTTGAAATTTTAAGTTTTCGGAAGTCAAAAAATAATATATTAAGCACTTAGGAGACGTTTGTAGTGTTTTTCGGACTCTGGTTTTGCTGAATTTTGGACGTCATTTTTCAGTGCTCGACTTTCGTGCCACGAAAAGTTTAATTTTTTTTGAAATTTCAAGTTTTGGGAAGTCAAAAAATAATATATTTAGCACTTAGGAGACATTTGTATTGTTTTTCGGACTCTGATTTGTTTATTTTTAGACGTCATTTTTCTGGGTTCGTGTTTCGTGCCCCGAAGAGTTTCATTTTTTTTGGTTTTTTGGGTTTTGGGATGTCTATAAGTGATATTTTAAGCACTTAGGAGCCATTAGTTTTGTTTTTCGGACTCTGATTTTGCTGATTTTAAGACGTCATTTTACAGGGCTCGATTTTCGTGCCCCGAAAAGTTTCATTTTTTTTTACATTTTAAGTTTTGGGATGTCAAAAAATAATATATGCAGCACTTAGGATACATTTGTATTGTTTTTCGGACTCTGATTTTGCCGATTTTTTGACGTCATTTTTCAGGGCTCGACTTTCGTGCCCCGAAAAGTTTCATTTTTTTTGAAATTTTAAGTTTTTGGAATTCAAAAAATAATATATTAAGCACATAGGAGACATTTGTATTGATTTTCGGACTCTGATTTTGGTGACTTGTAGACGTCATTTTTCAGGGCTCGACTTTCGTGCCCCGAAAAGTTTCATTTTTTTTTACATTTTAAGTTTTGGGAAGTCAAAAAATAATATATTAAGCACATAGGAGCCATTTGTTTTGTATTTCGACCTCTGATTTTGCTGATTTTTAGACTTCATTTTTCAGGGCTCGATTTTCGTGCCCCCGAAAAGTTTCATTTTTTTTGAAATTTCAAGTTTTGGGAAGTCAAAAAATAATATATTAAGCACTTAGGAGCCATTTGTTTTGTTTTTCGGACTCTGATTTTGCTGATTTTAAGACGTCATTTTTCAGGGCTCGATTTTCGTGCCCCGAAAAGGTTCATTTTTTTTTACATTTTAAATTTTGGGATGTCAAAAAATAATATATGAAGCCCTTAGGATACATTTGTATTGTTTTTCGGACTCTAATGTTGCTGATTTTTAAACGTCATTTTTCAGGGCTCGACTTTCGTGCCCCGAAAAGTTTCATTTTTTTGACATTTTAAGTTTTTGGAAGTCAAAAAATAATATATTAAGCACATAGGAGCCATTTGTTTTGTTTTTCGTACTCTAACTTAGCTGATTTTAAGACGTCATTTTTCAGGGCTCGATTTTCGTGCCCCGCAAGTTTCCTTTTTTTTTTAAATTTCAAGTTTTGGGAAGTCAAAAAATAATGTATGAAGCACTTAGGACCAATTTCTTTTGTTTTTCGGACTTTGCTTTTGCTGAGTTTTAGACTTCATTTTTCAGGGCTCGATTTTCGTGCCCCGAAAAGTTCCATTTTTTTTGAAATTTTAAGTTTTTGGAATTCAAAAAATAATATATTAAGCCCTTAAGAGACATTTGTATTGTTTTTCGGACTCTGATTTTGCTAATTTTTAGACTTCATTTTTCAGGGCTCGATTTTCGTGCCCCGAAAAGTTTCATTTTTATTGAAATTTCAAGTTTTGGGAATTCAAAAAATAATATATTAAGCACTTAGGAGCCATTTGTTTTGTTTTTCGGACTCTGATTTTGCTGATTTTAAGACGTCATTTTTCAGGGCTCGATTTTCGTGCACCGAAAAGGTTCATTTTTTTTTACATTTTAAGTTTTGGGATTTCAAAAAATAATATATGAAACACTTAGGATACATTTGTATTGTTTTTCGGACTCTGATGTTGCTGATTTTTAGACGTCATTTTTCAGGGCTCGACTTTCGTGCCCCGAAAAGTTTCATTTTTTTTGACATTTTAAGTTTTGGGAAGTCCAAAAATAATATATTAAGCACATAGGAGCCATTTGTTTTGTTTTTCGGACTCTGATTTTGCTAATTTTTAGACTTCATTTTTCAGGGCTCGATTTTCGTGCCCCGAAAAGTTTCATTTTTATTGAAATTTCAAGTTTTGGGAAGTCAAAAAATAATATATTAAGCACTTAGGAGCCATTTGTTTTGTTTTTCGGACTCTGATTTTGCTGATTTTAAGACGTCATTTTTCAGGGCTCGATTTTCGTGCACCGAAAAGGTTCATTTTTTTTTACATTTTAAGTTTTGGGATGTCACAAAATAATATATGAAGCACTTAGGATACATTTGTATTGTTTTTCGGACTCTGATTTTGCTGATTTTTAGACGTCATTTTTCAGGGCTCGACTTTCGTTCCCCGAAAAGTTTCATTTTTTTTGATATTTTAAGTTTTGGGAAGTCAAAAAATAATATCTTAAGCTCATATGAGCCATTTGTTTTCTTTTTCGGACTCTGATTTAGCTGATTTTAAGACGTCATTTTTCAAGGCTCGATTTTCGTGCCCCGAAAAGTTTCATTTTTTTTTGAAATCTTATTTTTTTGCAATTCATTAAATAATATATTAAGCCCTTATGAGACATTTGTATTGTTTTTCGGAAGCTGATTTAGCTGATTTTTAGACGTCATTTTTAAGTGCTCGACTTTCGTGCCCAGAAAAGTTTCATTTTTTTTGAAATTTTAAATTTTGGAAAGTCAAAAAATAATATATTAAGCACTTAGGAGCTATTTGTTTTATTTTTCGGACTCTGATTTTGCTGATTTTAAGACGTCATTTACAGGGCTCGATTTTCGTGCCCCGAAAAGTTTCATTTTTTTTTACATTTTAAGTTTTGGGTTGTCAAAAAATAATATATGCAGCACTTTGGATACATTTGTATTGTTTTTCGGATTCTGATTTTGCTGATTATTAGAAGTCATTTTTCAGGGCTTGACTTTCGTGCCCAGAAAAGTTTCATTTTTTTTGACATTTTAAGTTTTGGGAAGTCAAAATATAATAAATTAAGAACTTAGGAGCCATTTGTTTTGTTTTTCGGACTCTGATTTTGCTGATTTTAAGACGTCATTTTTCAGGGCTTGATTTTCGTGCCCCGAAAAGGTTCTTTTTTTTTTACATTTTAAGTTTTGGGATGTCAAAAAATAATATATGAAGCACTTAGGATACAGTTGTATTGTTTTTCGGACTCTGATGTTGCTGATTTTTAGACGTCATTTTTCAGGGCTCGACTTTCGTGCCCCGAAAAGTTTCATTTTTTTTGACATTTTAAGTTTTGGGAAGTCAAAAAATAATATATTAAGCACATAGGAGCCATTTGTTTTGTTTTTCGGACTCTGATTTTGCTGATTTTAAGACTTCATTTTTTAGGGCTCGATTTTCGTGCCCCGAAAAGTTTCATTTTTATTGAAATTTCTAGTTTTGGGAAGTTAAAAAATAATATATTAAGCACTTAGGAGCCATTTGTTTTGTTTTTCGGACTCTGATTTTGCTGATTTTAAGACGTCATTTTTCAGGGCTGGATTTTCGTGCACCGAAAAGGTTCATTTTTTTTTACATTTTAAGTTTTGGGATGTCAAAAAATAATATATGAAGCACTTAGGATACATTTGTATTGTTTTTCGGACTCTGATGTTGCTGATTTTTAGACGTCATTTTTCAGGGCTCGACTTTCGTTCCTCGAAAAGTTTCATTCTTTTTGAAATTTTAAGTTTTCGGAAGTCAAAAAATAATATATTAAGCACTTAGGAGACATTTGTATTGTTTTTCGGACTCTGATTTTGCTGATTTTTAGACATCATTTTTCAGGGCTCGACTTTCGTGCCCCGAAAAGTTTAATTTTTTTTGAAATTTCAAGTTTTGGGAAGTCAAAAAATAATATATTAAGCACTTAGGAGACATTTGTATTGTTTTTCGGACTCTGATTTGTTTATTTTTAGACGTCGTTTTTCAGGGCTCGACTTTCGTGCCCAGAAAAGTTTCATTTTTTTTGACATTTTAAGTTTTGGGAAGTCAAAAAATAATATATGAAGCCCTTAGGATCCATTTGTTTTGTTTTTCGGCCTCTGATTTTGCTGATTTTAAGTCGTCATTTTACAGGGCTCGATTTTCGTGCCCCGAAAAGTTTCATTTTTTTTTACATTTTAAGTTTTGGGATGTCAAAAAATAATATATGCAGCACTTAGGATACATTTGTATTGTTTTTCGGACTCTGATTTTGCCGATTTTTTGACGTCATTTTTCAGGGCTCGTCTCTCGTGCCCCGAAAAGTTTCATTTTTTTTGCAATTTTAAGTTTTTGGAATTCAAAAAATAATATATTAAGCACATAGGCGACATTTGTATTGATTTTCGGACTCTGATTTTGGTGACTTGTAGACGTCATTTTTCAGGGCTCGACTTTCGTGCCCCGAAAAGTTTCATTTTTTTTTACATTTTAAGTTTTGGGAAGTCAAAAAATAATATATTAAGCACATAGGAGCCATTTGTTTTGTATTTCGACCTCTGATTTTGCTGATTTTTAGACTTCATTTTTCAGGGCTCGATTTTCGTGCCCCCGAAAAGTTTCATTTTTTTTGCAATTTTAAGTTTAAGGAAGTCAAAAAATAATATATTAAGCACTTAGGAGCCATTTGTTTTGTATTTCGGCCTCTGATTTTGCTGATTTTTAGACGTCATTTTTCAGGGCTCGATTTTCGTGCCCCGAAAAGGTTCATTTTTTTTTACATTTTAAATTTTGGGATGTCAAAAAATAATATATGAAGCACTTAGGATACATTTGTATTGTTTTTCGGACTCTAATGTTGCTGATTTTTAGACGTCATTTTTCAGGGCTCGACTGTCGTGCTCCGAAAAGTTTCATTTTTTTGACATTTTAAGTTTTGGGAAGTCAAAAAATAATATATTAAGCACATAGGAGCCATTTGTTTTATTTTTCGTACTCTAACTTAGCTGATTTTAAGACGTCATTTTTCAGGGCTCGATTTTCGTGCCCCGAAAGTTTCATTTTTTTTTAAATTTCAAGTTTTGGGAAGTCAAAAAATAATATATGAAGCACTTAGGACCAATTTCTTTTGTTTTTCGGACTTTGATTTTGCTGAGTTTTAGACTTCATTTTTCAGAGCTCGATTTTCGTGCCCCGAAAAGTTTCATTTTTTTTGAAATTTTAAGTTTTTGGAATTCAAAAAATAATATATTAAGCCCTTAAGAGACATTTGTATTGTTTTTCGGACTCTGATTTTGCTAATTTTTAGACTTCATTTTTCATGGCTCGATTTTCGTGCCCCGAAAAGTTTCATTTTTTTTGAAATTTTAAGTTTTTGGAATTCAAAAAATAATATATTAAGCACTTAGGAGCCATTTGTTTTGTTTTTCGGACTCTGATTTTGCTGATTTTAAGACGTCATTTTTCAGGGCTCGATTTTCGTGAACCGAAAAGGTTCATTTTTTTTTACATTTTAAGTTTTGGGATGTCAAAAAATAATATATGAAACACTTAGGATACATTTGTATTGTTTTTCGGACTCTGATGTTGCTGATTTTTAGACGTCATTTTTCAGGGCTCGACTTTCGTGCCCCGAAAAGTTTCATTTTTTTTGACATTTTAAGTTTTGGGAAGTCCAAAAATAATATATTAAGCACATAGGAGCCATTTGTTTTGTTTTTCGGACTCTGATTTTGCTAATTTTTAGACTTCATTTTTCAGGGCTCGATTTTCGTGCCCCGAAAAGTTTCATTTTTATTGAAATTTCAAGTTTTGGGAAGTCAAAAAATAATATATTAAGCACTTAGGAGCCATTTGTTTTGTTTTTCGGACTCTGATTTTGCTGATTTTAAGACGTCATTTTTCAGGGCTCGATTTTCGTGCCCCGAAAATTTTATTTTTTTTGAAATTTTAAGTTTTTGGAATTCAAAAAATAATATATTAAGCCCTTATGAGACATTTGTATTGTTTTTCGGACTCTGATTTTGCTGATTTTTAGACGTCATTTTTAAGTGCTCGACTTTCGTGCCCAGAAAAGTTTCATTTTTTTTGACATTTTAAATTTTGGAAAGTCAAAAAATAATATATTAAGCACTTAGGAGCTATTTGTTTTATTTTTCGGACTCTGATTTTGCTGATTTTAAGACGTCATTTACAGGGCTCGATTTTCGTGCCCCGAAAAGTTTCATTTTTTTTTACATTTTAAGTTTTGGGATGTCAAAAAATAATATATGCAGCACTTTGGATACATTTGTATTGTTTTTCGGATTCTGATTTTGCTGATTATTAGAAGTCATTTTTCAGGGCTTGACTTTCGTGCCCAGAAAAGTTTCATTTTTTTTGACATTTTAAGTTTTGGGAAGTCAAAATATAATAAATTAAGAACTTAGGAGCCATTTGTTTTGTTTTTCGGACTCTGATTTTGCTGATTTTAAGACGTCATTTTTCAGGGCTTGATTTTCGTGCCCCGAAAAGGTTCTTTTTTTTTTACATTTTAAGTTTTGGGATGTCAAAAAATAATATATGAAGCACTTAGGATACAGTTGTATTGTTTTTCGGACTCTGTTGTTGCTGCTTTTTAGACGTCATTTTTCAGGGCTCGACTTTTGTGTCCCGAAAAGTTTCATTTTTTTTTTCGTTTTAAGGTTTGGGGAGTTTAAAAATAATATATTAAGCACATAGGAGCCATTTGTTTTGTTTTTCGGACTCTGATTTTGCTAATTTTTAGACTTCATTTTTTAGGGCTCGATTTTCGTGCCCCGAAAAGTTTCATTTTTATTGAAATTTCTAGTTTTGGGAAGTCAAAAAATAATATATTAAGCACTTAGTAGCCATTTGTTTTGTTTTTCGGACTCTGATTTTGCTGATTTTAAGACGTCATTTTTCAGGGCTGGATTTTCGTGCACCGAAAAAGTTCATTTTTTTTTACATTTTAAGTTTTGGGATGTCAAAAAATAATATATGAAGCACTTAGGATACATTTGTATTGTTTTTCGGACTCTGATGTTGCTGATTTTTAGACGTCATTTTTCAGGGCTCGACTTTCGTTCCTCGAAAAGTTTCATTCTTTTTGAAATTTTAAGTTTTCGGAAGTCAAAAAATAATATATTAAGCACTTAGGAGACATTTGTATTGTTTTTCGGACTCTGATTTTGCTGATTTTTAGACATTATTTTTCAGGGCTCGACTTTCGTGCCCCGAAAAGTTTAATTTTTTTTGAAATTTCAACTTTTGGGAATTCAAAAAATAATATATTAAGCACATAGGAGACATTTGTATTGATTTTCGGACTCTGATTTTGGTGACTTGTAGACGTCATTTTTCAGGGCTCGACTTTCGTGCCCCGAAAAGTTTCATTTTTTTTTACATTTTAAGTTTTGGGAAGTCAAAAAATAATATATTAAGCACATAGGAGCCATTTGTTTTGTATTTCGACCTCTGATTTTGCTGATTTTTAGACTTCATTTTTCAGGGCTCGATTTTCGTGCCCCCGAAAAGTTTCATTTTTTTTGAAATTTCAAGTTTTGGGAAGTCAAAAAATAATATATTAAGCACTTAGGAGCCATTTGTTTTGTTTTTCGGACTCTGATTTTGCTGATTTTAAGACGTCATTTTTCAGGGCTCGATTTTCGTGCCCCGAAAAGGTTCATTTTTTTTTACATTTTAAATTTTGGGATGTCAAAAAATAATATATGAAGCACTTAGGATACATTTGTATTGTTTTTCGGACTCTAATGTTGCTGATTTTTAGACGTCATTTTTCAGGGCTCGACTTTCGTGCCCCGAAAAGTTTCATTTTTTTGACATTTTAAGTTTTGGGAAGTCAAAAAATAATATATTAAGCACATATGAGCCATTTGTTTTATTTTTCGTACTCTAACTTAGCTGATTTTAAGACGTCATTTTTCAGGGCTCGATTTTCGTGCCCCGAAAGTTTCATTTTTTTTTAAATTTCAAGTTTTGGGAAGTCAAAAAATAATATATGAAGCACTTAGGACCAATTTCTTTTGTTTTTCGGACTTTGATTTTGCTGCGTTTTAGACTTCATTTTTCAGGGCTCGATTTTCGTGCCCCGAAAAGTTTCATTTTTTTTGAAATTTTAAGTTTTTGGAATTCAAAAAATAATATATTAAGCCCTTAAGAGACATTTGTATTGTTTTTCGGACTCTGATTTTGCTAATTTTTAGACTTCATTTTTCAGGGCTCGATTTTCGTGCCCCGAAAAGTTTCATTTTTATTGAAATTTCAAGTTTTGGGAATTCAAAAAATAATATATTAAGCACTTAGGAGCCATTTGTTTTGTTTTTCGGACTCTGATTTTGCTGATTTTAAGACGTCATTTTTCAGGGCTCGATTTTCGTGCACCGAAAAGGTTCATTTTTTTTTACATTTTAAGTTTTGGGATGTCAAAAAATAATATATGAAACACTTAGGATACATTTGTATTGTTTTTCGGACTCTGATGTTGCTGATTTTTAGACGTCATTTTTCAGGGCTCGACTTTCGTGCCCCGAAAAGTTTCATTTTTTTTGACATTTTAAGTTTTGGGAAGTCCAAAAATAATATATTAAGCACATAGGAGCCATTTGTATTGTTTTTCGGACTCTGATTTTGCTGATTTTTAGACTTCATTTTTCAGGGCTCGATTTTCGTGCCCCGAAAAGTTTCATTTTTATTGAAATTTCAAGTTTTGGGAAGTCAAAAAATAATATATTAAGCACTTAGGAGCCATTTGTATTTTTTTTCAGACTCTGATTTTGCTGATTTTAAGACGTCATTTTTCAGGGCTCGATTTTCGTGCCCCGAAAATTTTATTTTTTTTGAAATTTTAAGTTTTTGGAATTCAAAAAATAATATATTAAGCCCTTATGAGACATTTGTATTGTTTTTCGGACTCTGATTTTGCTGATTTTTAGACGTCATTTTTAAGTGCTCGACTTTCGTGCCCAGAAAAGTTTCATTTTTTTTGACATTTTAAATTTTGGAAAGTCAAAAAATAATATATTAAGCACTTAGGAGCTATTTGTTTTATTTTTCGGACTCTGATTTTGCTGATTTTAAGACGTCATTTACAGGGCTCGATTTTCGTGCCCCGAAAAGTTTCATTTTTTTTTACATTTTAAGTTTTGGGATGTCAAAAAATAATATATGCAGCACTTTGGATACATTTGTATTGTTTTTCGGATTCTGATTTTGCTGATTATTAGAAGTCATTTTTCAGGGCTTGACTTTCGTGCCCAGAAAAGTTTCATTTTTTTTGACATTTTAGGTTTTGGGAAGTCAAAATATAATAAATTAAGAACTTAGGAGCCATTTGTTTTGTTTTTCGGACTCTGATTTTGCTGATTTTAAGACGTCATTTTTCAGGGCTTGATTTTCGTGCCCCGAAAAGGTTCTTTTTTTTTTACATTTTAAGTTTTGGGATGTCAAAAAATAATATATGAAGCACTTAGGATACAGTTGTATTGTTTTTCGGACTCTGATGTTGCTGATTTTTAGACGTCATTTTTCAGGGCTCGACTTTCGTGCCCCGAAAAGTTTCATTTTTTTTGACATTTTAAGTTTTGGGAAGTCAAAAAATAATATATTAAGCACATAGGAGCCATTTGTTTTGTTTTTCGGACTCTGATTTTGCTAATTTTTAGACTTCATTTTTTAGGGCTCGATTTTCGTGCCCCGAAAAGTTTCATTTTTATTGAAATTTCTAGTTTTGGGAAGTCAAAAAATAATATATTAAGCACTTAGTAGCCATTTGTTTTGTTTTTCGGACTCTGATTTTGCTGATTTTAAGACGTCATTTTTCAGGGCTGGGTTTTGGTGCACCGAAAAGGTTCGTTTTTTTTTACATTTTAAGTTTTGGGATGTCAAAAAATAATATATGAAGCACTTAGGATACATTTGTATTGTTTTTCGGACTCTGATGTTGCTGATTTTTAGACGTCATTTTTCAGGGCTCGACTTTCGTTCCTCGAAAAGTTTCATTCTTTTTGAAATTTTAAGTTTTCGGAAGTCAAAAAATAATATATTAAGCACTTAGGAGCTATTTGTTTTGTTTTTCGGACTCTGATTTTGCTGATTTTTAGACATCATTTTTCAGGGCTCGACTTTCGTGCCCCGAAAAGTTTAATTTTTTTTGAAATTTCAAGTTTTGGGAATTCAAAAAATAATATATTAAGCACATAGGAGACATTTGTATTGATTTTCGGACTCTGATTTTGGTGACTTGTAGACGTCATTTTTCAGGGCTCGACTTTCGTGCCCCGAAAAGTTTCATTTTTTTTTACATTTTAAGTTTTGGGAAGTCAAAAAATAATATATTAAGCACATAGGAGCCATTTGTTTTGTATTTCGACCTCTGATTTTGCTGATTTTTAGACTTCATTTTTCAGGGCTCGATTTTCGTGCCCCCGAAAAGTTTCATTTTTTTTGAAATTTCAAGTTTTGGGAAGTCAAAAAATAATATATTAAGCACTTAGGAGCCATTTGTTTTGTTTTTCGGACTCTGATTTTGCTGATTTTAAGACGTCATTTTTCAGGGCTCGATTTTCGTGCCCCGAAAAGGTTCATTTTTTTTTACATTTTAAATTTTGGGATGTCAAAAAATAATATATGAAGCACTTAGGATACATTTGTATTGTTTTTCGGACTCTAATGTTGCTGATTTTTAGACGTCATTTTTCAGGGCTCGACTTTCGTGCCCCGAAAAGTTTCATTTTTTTGACATTTTAAGTTTTGGGAAGTCAAAAAATAATATATTAAGCACATATGAGCCATTTGTTTTATTTTTCGTACTCTAACTTAGCTGATTTTAAGACGTCATTTTTCAGGGCTCGATTTTCGTGCCCCGAAAGTTTCATTTTTTTTTTAATTTCAAGTTTTGGGAAGTCCAAAAATAATATATGAAGCACTTAGGACCAATTTCTTTTGTTTTTTGGGCTTTGATTTTGCTGAGTTTTAGACTTCATTTTTCAGGGCTCGATTTTCGTGCCCCGAAAAGTTTCATTTTTTTTGAAATTTTAATTTTTTGGAATTCAAAAAATAATATATTAAACCCTTAAGAGACATTTGTATTGTTTTTCGGACTCTGATTTTGCTAATTTTTAGACTTCATTTTTAATGGCTCGATTTTCGTGCCCCGAAAAGTTTCCTTTTTATTGAAATTTCAAGTTTTGGGAATTCAAAAAATAATATATTAAGCACTTAGGAGCCATTTGTTTTGTTTTTCGGACTCTGATTTTGCTGATTTTAAGACGTCATTTTTCAGGGCTCGATTTTCGTGCACCGAAAAGGTTCATTTTTTTTTACATTTTAAGTTTTGGGATGTCAAAAAATAATATATGAAACACTTAGGATACATTTGTATTGTTTTTCGGACTCTAATGTTGCTGATTTTTAGACGTCATTTTTCAGGGCTCGACTTTCGTGCCCCGAAAAGTTTCATTTTTTTTTGACATTTTAAGTTTTGGGAAGTCCAAAAATAATATATTAAGCACATATGAGACATTTGTATTTTTTTTCGTACTCTGATTTTTTTTTTTTTTAGACGTCATTTTTCAGGGCTCGATTTTCGTGCCCCGAAAAGTTTCATTTTTATTGAAATTTCAAGTTTTGGGAAGTCAAAAAATAATATATTAAGCACTTAGGAGCCATTTGTTTTGTTTTTCGGTCTCTGATTTTGGTGATTTTACGTCTTCGTTTTTCAGGGCTCGATTTTCGTGCACCGAAAAGGTTCATTTTTTTTTACATTTTAAGTTTTGGGATGTCAAAAAATAATATATGAAGCACTTAGGATACATTTGTATTGTTTTTCGGACTCTGATTTTGCTTATTTTTAGACGACATTTTTCAGGGCTCGACTTTCGTTCCTCGAAAAGTTTCATTCTTTTTGAAATTTTAAGTTTTCGGAAGTCAAAAAATAATATATTAAGCACTTAGGAGACATTTGTATTGTTTTTCGGACTCTGATTTTGCTGATTTTTAGACGTCATTTTTCAGGGCTCGACTTTCGTGCCCCGAAAAGTTTAATTTTTATTGAAATTTCAAGTTTTGGGAAGTCAAAAAATAATATATTAAGCACTTAGGAGACATTTGTATTGTTTTTCGGACTCTGATTTGTTTATTTTTAGACGTCATTTTTCAGGGCTCGACTTTCGTGCCCAGAAAAGTTTCATTTTTTTTGACATTTTAAGTTTTGGGAAGTCAAAAAATAATATATTAAGCACTTAGGAGCCATTTGTTTTGTTTTTCGGACTATGATTTTGGTGACTTGTAGACGTCATTTTGCAGGGCTCGACTTTCGTGCCCCGAAAAGTTTCATTTTTTTTTACATTTTAAGTTTTGGGATGTCAAAAAATAATATATGCAGCACTTAGGATACATTTGTTTTGTTTTTCGGACTCTGATTTTGCCGATTTTTTGACGTCATTTTTCAGGGCTCGACTTTCGTGCCCCGAAAAGTTTCATTTTTTTTGAAATTTTAAGTTTTTGGAATTCAAAAAATAATATATTAAGCACATAGGAGACATTTGTATTGATTTTCGGACTCTGATTTTGGTGACTTGTAGACGTCATTTTTCAGGGCTCGACTTTCGTGCCCCGAAAAGTTTCATTTTTTTTTACATTTTAAGTTTTGGGAAGTCAAAAAATAATATATTAAGCACATAGGAGCCATTTGTTTTGTATTTCGACCTCTGATTTTGCTGATTTTTAGACTTCATTTTTCAGGGCTCGATTTTCGTGCCCCCGAAAAGTTTCATTTTTTTTGAAATTTCAAGTTTTGGGAAGTCAAAAAAAAATATATTAAGCACGTAGGAGCCATTTGTTTTGTTTTTCGGACTCTGATTTTGCTGATTTTAAGACGTCATTTTTCAGGGCTCGATTTTCGTGCCCCGAAAAGGTTCATTTTTTTTTACATTTTAAATTTTGGGATGTCAAAAAATAATATATGAAGCACTTAGGATACATTTGTATTGTTTTTCGGACTCTAATGTTGCTGATTTTTAGACGTCATTTTTCAGGGCTCGACTTTCGTGCCCCGAAAAGTTTCATTTTTTTGACATTTTAAGTTTTGGGAAGTCAAAAAATAATATATTAAGCACATAGGAGCCATTTGTTTTGTTTTTCGTACTCTAACTTAGCTGATTTTAAGACGTCATTTTTCAGGGCTCGATTTTCGTGCCCCGAAAGTTTCATTTTTTTTTAAATTTTTAGTTTTGGGAAGTCAAAAATAATATATGAAGCACTTAGGACCAATTTCTTTTGTTTTTCGGACTTTGATTTTGCTGATTTTTCGACTTCATTTTTCAGGGCTCGATTTTCGTGCCCCGAAAAGTTTCATTTTTTTTTGAAATTTTAAGTTTTTGGAATTCAAAAAATAATATAGTAAGCCCTTAAGAGACATTTGTATTGTTTTTCGGACTGTTATTTTGCTAATTTTTAGACTTCATTGTTCAGTGCTCTATTTTCGTGCCCCGAAAAGTTTCATTTTTTTTGAAATTTTAAGTTTTGGGAATTCAAAAAATAATATATTAAGCACTTAGGAGCCATTTGTTTTGTTTTTCGGACTCTGATTTTGCTGATTTTAAGACGTCATTTTTCAGGGCTGGATTTTCGGGCACCAAAAAGGTTCATTTTTTCTTACATTTTAAATTTTGGGATGTCAAAAAATAATATATGAAGCACGTAGGATACATTTGTATTGTTTTTCGGACTCTGATGTTGCTGATTTTTAGACGTCATTTTTCAGGGCTCGACTTTCGTTCCTCTAAAAGTTTCATTCTTTTTGAAATTTTAAGTTTTCGGAAGTCAAAAAATAATATATTAAGCACATAGGAGACATTTGTATTGTTTTTCGGACTCTTATTTTGCTGATTTTTAGACATCATTTTTCAGGGCTCGACTTTCGTGCCCCGAAAAGTTTAATTTTTTTTGAAATTTCAAGTTTTGGGAAGTCAAAAAATAATATCTTAAGCACTTAGGAGACATTTGTATTGTTTTTCGGACTCTGATTTGTTTATTTTTAGACGTCATTTTTCAGGGCTCGACTTTCGTGCCCAGAAAAGTTTCATTTTTTTTGACATTTTAAGTTTTGGGAAGTCAAAAAATAATATATTAAGCACATAGGAGCCATTTGATTTGTTTTTCGGACTCTGATTTTGCTGATTTTAAGACGTCATTTTACAGGGCTCGATTTTCGTGCCCCGAAAAGTTTCATTTTTTTTTACATTTTAAGTTTTGGGATGTCAAAAAATAATATATGCAGCACTTAGGCAACATTTGTATTGTTTTTCGGACTCTGCTTTTGCCGATTTTTTGTCGTCATTTTTCAGGGCTCGACTTTCGTGCCCCGAAAAGTTTCATTTTTTTTGAAATTTTAAGTTTTTGGAATTCAAAAAATAATATATTAAGCACATAGGAGACATTTGTATTGATTTTCGGACTCTGATTTTGGTGACTTGTAGACGTCATTTTTCAGGGCTCGACTTTCGTGCCCCGAAAAGGTTCATTTTTTTTTACATTTTAAGTTTTGGGAAGCCAAAAAATAAAAAATTAAGCACAAAGGAGCCACTTGTTTTGGACTTCGACCCCCGAGTTTGCCGAATTTTCGACTTCATTTTTCAGGGCTCGATTTTCGTGCCCCCGAAAAGTTTCATTTTTTTTGAAATTTCAAGTTTTGGGAAGTCAAAAAATAATATATTAAGCACTTAGGAGCCATTTGTTTTGTTTTTCGGACTCTGATTTTGCTGATTTTAAGACGTCATTTTTCAGGGCTCGTTTTTCGTGCCCCGAAAAGGTTCATTTTTTTTACATTTTAAATTTTGGGATGTCAAAAAATAATTTATGAAGCACTTAGGATACATTTGTATTGTTTTTCGGACTCTAATGTTGCTGATTTTTAGACGTCATTTTTCAGGGCTCGACTTTCGTGCCCCGAAAAGTTTCATTTTTTTGACATTTTAAGTTTTGGGAAGTCAAAAAATAATATATTAAGCACATAGGAGCCATTTGTGTTATTTTTCGTACTCTAACTTAGCTGATTTTAAGACGTCATTTTTCAGGGCTCGATTTTCGTGCCCCGAAAAGTTTCATTTTTTTTGACATTTTAAGTTTTGGGAAGTCCAAAAATAATATATTAAGCACATAGGAGCCAATTTCTTTTGTTTTTCGGACTTTGATTTTGCTGAGTTTTAGACTTCATTTTTCAGGGCTCGATTTTCGTGCCCCGAAAAGTTTCATTTTTTTTGAAATTTTAAGTTTTTGGAATTCAAAAAATAATATATTAAGCCCTTACGACACATTTGTATTGTTTTTCGGACTATGATTTTGCTAATTTTTAGACTTCATTTTTCAGGGCTCGATTTTCGTGCCCCGAAAAGTTTCATTTTTATTGAAATTTCAAGTTTTGGGAATTCAAAAAATAATATATTAAGCACTTAGGAGCCATTTGTTTTGTTTTTCGGACTTTGATTTTACTGATTTTAAGACTTCATTTTTCAGGGCTCGATTTTCGTGCACCGAAAAGGTTCATTTTTTTTTAAATTTTAAGTTTTGGGATGTCAAAAAATAATATATGAAACACTTAGGATACATTTGTACTGTTTTTCGGACTCTGATGTTGCTGATTTTTAGACGTCATTTTTCAGGGCTCGACTTTCGTGCCCCCGAAAAGTTTCATTTTTTTTGACATTTTAAGTTTTGGGAAGTCCAAAAATAATATATTAAGCACATAGGAGCCATTTGTTTTGTTTTTCGGACTCTGATTTTGCTAATTTTTAGACTTCATTTTTCAGGGCTCGATTTTCGTGCCCCGAAAAGTTTCATTTTTATTGAAATTTCAAGTTTTGGGAAGTCAAAAAATAATATATTAAGCACTTAGGAGCCATTTGTTTTGTTTTTCGGACTCTGATTTTGCTGATTTTAAGACGTCATTTTTCAGGGCTCGATTTTCGTGCACCGAAAAGGTTCATTTTTTTTTACATTTTAAGTTTTGGGATGTCAAAAAATAATATATGAAGCACTTAGGATACATTTGTATTGTTTTTCGGACTCTGATGTTGCTGATTTTTAGACGTCATTTTTCAGGGCTCGACTTTCGTTCCTCGAAAAGTTTCATTCTTTTTGAAATTTTAAGTTTTCGGAAGTCAAAAAATAATATATTAAGCACTTAGGAGACATTTGTGTTGTTTTTCGGACTCTGATTTTGCTGATTTTTAGACGTCATTTTTCAGGGCTCGACTTTCGTGCCCCGAAAAGTTTAATTTTTATTGAAATTTCAAGTTTTGGGAAGTCAAAAAATAATATATTAAGCACTTAGGAGACATTTGTATTGTTTTTCGGACTCTGATTTGTTTATTTTTTGACGTCATTTTTCAGGGCTCGACTTTCGTGCCCAGAAAAGTTTCATTTTTTTTGACATTTTAAGTTTTGGGAAGTCAAAAAATAATATATTAAGCACTTAGGAGCCATTTGTTTTGTTTTTCGGACTCTGATTTTGCTGATTTTAAGACGTCATTTTACAGGGCTCGATTTTCGTGCCCCGAAAAGTTTCATTTTTTTTTACATTTTAAGTTTTGGGATGTCAAAAAATAATATATGCAGCACTTAGGATACATTTGTATTGTTTTTCGGACTCTGATTTTGCCGATTTTTTGACGTCATTTTTCAGGGCTCGACTTTCGTGCCCCGAAAAGTTTCATTTTTTTTGAAATTTTAAGTTTTTGGAATTCAAAAAATAATATATTAAGGACTTAGGAGACATTTGTATTGGTTTTCGGACTCTGATTTTGGTGACTTGTAGACGTCATTTTTCAGGGCTCGACTTTCGTGCCCCGAAAAGTTTCATTTTTTTTTACATTTTAAGTTTTGGGAAGTCAAAAAATAATATATTAAGCACATAGGAGCCATTTGTTTTGTATTTCGACCTCTGATTTTGCTGATTTTTAGACTTCATTTTTCAGGGCTCGATTTTCGTGCCCCCGAAAAGTTTCATTTTTTTTGAAATTTCAAGTTTTGGGAATTCAAAAAAAAATATATTAAGCACTTAGGAGCCATTTGTTTTGTTTTTCGGACTCTGATTTTGCTGATTTTAAGACGTCATTTTTCAGGGCTCGATTTTCGTGCCGCGAAAAGGTTCATTTTTTTTTACATTTTAAATTTTGGGATGTCAAAAAATAATATATGAAGCACTTAGGATACATTTGTATTGTTTTTCGGACTCTAATGTTGCTGATTTTTAGACGTCATTTTTCAGGGCTCGACTTTCGTGCCCCGAAAAGTTTCATTTTTTTGACATTTTTAGGTTTGGGAAGTTAAAAAATAATATATTAAGCACATAGGGACCATTTGTTTTGTTTTTCGTACTCTAACTTAGCTGATTTTAAGACGTCATTTTTCAGGGCTCGATTTTCGTGCCCCGAAAGTTTCATTTTTTTTTAAATTTCAAGTTTTGGGAAGTCAAAAAATAATATATGAAGCACTTAGGACCAATTTCTTTTGTTTTTCGGACTTTGATTTTGCTGAGTTTTAGACTTCATTTTTCAGGGCTCGATTTTCGTGCCCCGAAAAGTTTCATTTTTTTTGAAATTTTAAGTTTTTGGAATTCAAAAAATAATATATTAAGCCCTTAAGAGACATTTGTATTGTTTTTCGGACTCTGATTTTGCTGATTTTTAGACTTCATTTTTCAGGGCTCGATTTTCGTGCCCCGAAAAGTTTCATTTTTATTGAAATTTCAAGTTTTGGGAATTCAAAAAATAATATATTAAGCACTTAGGAGCCATTTGTTTTGTTTTTCGGACTCTGATTTTGCTGATTTTAAGACGTCATTTTTCAGGGCTCGATTTTCGTGCACCGAAAAGGTTCATTTTTTTTTACATTTTAAGTTTTGGGATGTCAAAAAATAATATATGAAACACTTAGGATACATTTGTATTGTTTTTCGGACTCTGATGTTGCTGATTTTTAGACGTCATTTTTCAGGGCTCGACTTTCGTGCCCCGAAAAGTTTCATTTTTTTTGACATTTTAAGTTTTGGGAAGTCCAAAAATAATATATTAAGCACATAGGAACCATTTGTTTTATTTTTCGGACTCTGATTTTGCTAATTTTTAGACTTCATTTTTCAGGGCTCGATTTTCGTGCCCCGAAAAGTTTCATTTTTATTGAAATTTCAAGTTTTGGGAAGTCAAAAAATAATATATTAAGCACTTAGAAGCCATTTGTTTTGTTTTTCGGACTCTGATTTTGCTGATTTTAAGACGTCATTTTTCAGGGCTCGATTTTCGTGCACCGAAAAGGTTCATTTTTTTTTACATTTTAAGTTTTGGGATGTCAAAAAATAATATATGAAGCACTTAGGATACATTTGTATTTTTTTTTCGGACTCTGATTTTGCTGATTTTTAGACGTCATTTTTCAGGGCTCGACTTTCGTTCCCCGAAAAGTTTCATTTTTTTTGATATTTTAAGTTTTGGGAAGTCAAAAAATAATATATTAAGCTCATATGAGCCATTTGTTTTCTTTTTCGGACTCTGATTTAGCTGATTTTAAGACGTCATTTTTCAATGCTCGATTTTCGTGCCCCGAAATGTTTTATTTTTTTTGAAATTTTAAGTTTTTGGAATTCAAAAAATAATATATTAAGCCCTTATGAGACATTTGTATTGTTTTTCGGACTCTGATTTTGCTGATTTTTAGACGTCATTTTTCAGTGCTCGACTTTCGTGCCCAGAAAAGTTTCATTTTTTTTGACATTTTAAATTTTGGAAAGTCAAAAAATAATATATTAAGCACTTAGGAGCTATTTGTTTTATTTTTCGGACTCTGATTTTGCTGATTTTAAGACGTCATTTACAGGGCTCGATTTTCGTGCCCCGAAAAGTTTCATTTTTTTTTACATTTTAAGTTTTGGGATGTCAAAAAATAATATATGCAGCACTTTGGATACATTTGTATTGTTTTTCGGATTCTGATTTTGCTGATTATTAGAAGTCATTTTTCAGGGCTTGACTTTCGTGCCCAGAAAAGTTTCATTTTTTTTGACATTTTAAGTTTTGGGAAGTCAAAATATAATAAATTAAGAACTTAGGAGCCATTTGTTTTGTTTTTCGGACTCTGATTTTGCTGATTTTAAGACGTCATTTTTCAAGGCTTGATTTTTGTGCCCCGAAAAGGTTCTTTTTTTTTTACATTTTAAGTTTTGGGAAGTCAAAAAATAATATATTAAGCACATAGGAGCCATTTGTTTTGTTTTTCGGACTCTGATTTTGCTAATTTTTAGATTTCATTTTTTAGGGCTCGATTTTCGTGCCCCGAAAAGTTTCATTTTTATTGAAATTTCTAGTTTTGGGAAGTTAAAAAATAATATATTAAGCACTTAGGAGCCATTTGTTTTGTTTTTCGGACTCTGATTTTGCTGATTTTAAGACGTCATTTTTCAGGGCTCGATTTTCGTGCACCGAAAAGGTTCATTTTTTTTTGCATTTTAAGTTTTGGGATGTCAAAAAATAATATATGAAACACTTAGGATACATTTGTATTGTTTTTCGGACTCTGATTTTGCTGATTTTTAGACGTCATTTTTCAGGGCTCGACTTTCGTTCCACGAAAAGTTTCATTTTTTTTGATATTTTAAGTTTTGGGAAGTCAAAAAATAATATATTAAGCACATAGGAGCCATTTGTTTTGTTTTTCGGACTCTGATTTTGATAATTTTTAGACTTCATTTTTCAGGGCTCGATTTTCGTGCCCCGAAAAGTTTTATTTTTATTGAAATTTCTAGTTTTGGGAAGTCAAAAAATAATATATTAAGCACTTAGGAGCCATTTGTTTTGTTTTTCGGACTCTGATTTTGCTGATTTTTAGACGTCATTTTTCAGGGCTCGACTTTCGTGCCCCGAAAAGTTTCATTTTTTTTGACATTTTAAGTTTTGGGAAGTCAAAAAATAATATATTAAGCATATAGGAGCCATTTGTTTTGTTTTTCGGACTCTGATTTCGCTAATTTTTAGACTCATTTTTCAGGGCTCGATTTTCGTGCCCCGAAAAGTTTCATTTTTATTGAAATTTCTAGTTTTGGGAAGTCAAAAAATAATATATTAAGCACTTAGGAGCCATTTGATTTGTTTTTCGGACTCTGATTTTGCTGATTTTAAGACGTCATTTTTCAGGGCTCGATTTTCGTGCACCGAAAAGGTTCATTTTTTTTTACATTTTAAGTTTTGGGATGTCAAAAAATAATATATGAAGCACTTAGGATACATTTGTATTGTTTTTTGGACTCTGATGTTGCTGATTTTTAGACGTCATTTTTCAGGGCTCGACTTTCGTTCCTCGAAAAGTTTCATTCTTTTTGAAATTTTTAGTTTTCGGAAGTCAAAAAATAATATATTAAGCACTTAGGAGACATTTGTATTGTTTTTCGGACTCTGATTTTGCTGATTTTTAGACGTCATTTTTCAGGGCTCGACTTTCGTGCCCCGAAAAGTTTCATTTTTTTTGACATTTTAAGTTTTGGGAAGTCAAAAAATAATATATTAAGCACTTAGGAGACATTTGTATTGTTTTTCGGACTCTGATTTTGCTGATTTTTAGACGTCATTTTTCAGGGCTCGACTTTCGTGCCCCGAAAAGTTTCATTTTTTTTGACATTTTAAGTTTTGGGAAGTAAAAAAATAATATATTAAGCACATAGGAGCCATTTGTTTTGTTTTTCGGACTCTGATTTTGCTAATATTTAGACTTCATTTTTCAGGGCTCGATTTTCGTGCCCCGAAAAGTTTCATTTTTTTTGAAATTTCTAGTTTTGGGAAGTCAAAAAATAATATATTAAGCACTTAGGAGCCATTTGTTTTGTTTTTCGGACTCTGATTTTGCTGATTTTAAGACGTCATTTTTCAGGGCTCGATTTTCGTGCCCCGAAAAGGTTCATTTTTTATTACATTTTAAGTTTTGGGATGTCAAAAAATAATATATGAAGCACTTAGGATACATTTGTATTGTTTTTCGGACTCTGATGTTGCTGATTTTTAGACGTCATTTTTCAGGGCTCGACTTTCGTTCCTCGAAAAGTTTCATTCTTTTTGAAATTTTAAGTTTTCGGAAGTCAAAAAATAATATATTAAGCACTTAGGAGACATTTGTATTGTTTTTCGGACTCTGATTTTGCTGATTTTTAGACGTCATTTTTCAGGGCTCGACTTTCGTGCCCCGAAAAGTTTAATTTTTTTTGAAATTTCAAGTTTTGGGAAGTCAAAAAATAATATATTAACCACTTAGGAGACATTTGTATTGTTTTTCGGACTCTGATTTTGCTGATTTTTAGACGTCATTTTTCAGGGCTCGACTTTCGTGCCCCGAAAAGTTTCTTTTTTTTTGACATTTTAAGTTTTGGGAAGTCAAAAAATAATATATTAAGCACTTAGGAGCCATTTGTTTTGTTTTTCGGACTCTGATTTTGCTGATTTTAAGACGTCATTTTTCAGGGCTCGATTTTCGTGCACCGAAAAGGTTCATTTTTTTTTACATTTTAAGTTTTGGGATGTCAAAAAATAATATATGAAGCACTTAGGATACATTTGTATTGTTTTTCGGACTCTGATGTTGCTGATTTTTAGCCGTCATTTTTCAGGGCTCGGCTTTCGTTCCCCGAAAAGTTTCATTCTTTTTGAAATTTTAAGTTTTCGGAAGTCAAAAAATAATATATTAAGCACTTAGGAGACATTTGTATTGTTTTTCGGACTCTGATTTTGCTGATTTTTAGACGTCATTTTTCAGGGCTCGACTTTCGTGCCCCGAAAAGTTTCATTCTTTTTGAAATTTTAAGTTTTCGGAAGTCAAAAAATAATATATTAAGCACTTAGGAGACATTTGTATTGTTTTTCGGACTCTGATTTTGCTGATTTTAAGACGTCATTTTTCAGGGCTCGATTTTCGTGCACCGAAAAGGTTCATTTTTTTTTACATTTTAAGTTTTGGGATGTCAAAAAATAATATATGAAGCACTCAGGATACATTTGTATTGTTTTTCGGTCTCTGTTGTTGCAGATTTTTAGACGTCATTTTTCAGGGCTCGACTTTCGTTCCTCGAAAAGTTTCATTCTTTTTGAAATTTTAAGTTTTCGTAAGTCAAAAAATAATATATTAAGCCCTTAGGAGACATTTGTATTGTTTTTCGGACTCTGATTTTGCTGATTTTTTGACGTCATTTTTCAGGGCTCGACTTTCGTGCCCCGAAAAGTTTAATTTTTTGTGAAATTTCAAGTTTTGGGAAGTCAAAAAATAATATATAAGCACTTAGTCGACATTTGTATTGTTTTTCGGACTCTGATTTTGCTGATTTTTATACGTCATTTTTCAGGTCTCGACTTTCGTGCCCCGAAAAGTTTCTTTTTTTTTGACATTTTAAGTTTTGGGAAGTCAAAAAATAATATATTAAGCAAGTAGGAGCCATTTGTTTTGTTTTTCGGACTCTGATTTTGCTGATTTTAAGACGTCATTTTTCAGGGCTCGATTTTCGTGCACCGAAAAGGTTCATTTTTTTTTACATTTTAAGTTTTGGGATGTCAAAAAATAATATATGAAGCACTCAGGATACATTTGTATTGTTTTTCGGACTCTGATGTTGCTGATTTTTAGACGTCATTTTTCAGGGCTCGACTTTCGTTCCTCGAAAAGTTTCATTCTTTTTGAACTTTTAAGTTTTCGTGAGTCAACAAATAATATATTAATCACTTAGGATACATTTGTATTGTTTTTCGGACTCTGATGTTGCTGATTTTTAGACGTCATTTTTCAGGGCTCGACTTTCGTGCCCCGAAAAGTTTAATTTTTTTTGAAATTTCAAGTTTTCGGAAGTCAAAAAATAATATATTAAGCACTTAGGAGACATTTGTATTGTTTTTCGGACTCTGATTTTGCTTATTTTTGGACGTCATTTTTCAGGGCTCGACTTTCGTGACCCGAAAAGTTTCATTTTTTTTGACATTTTAAGTTTTGGGAAGTCAAAAAATAATATATTAAGCACGTAGGAGCCATTTGTTTTGTTTTTCGGACTCTGATTTTGCTAATTTTTAGACTTCATTTTTCAGGGCTCGATTTTTGTGCCCCGAAAAGTTTCATTTTTATTGAAATTTCTAGTTTTGGGAAGTCAAAAAATAATATATTAAGCACTTAGGAGCCATTTGTTTTGTTTTTCGGACTCTGATTTTGCTGATTTTAAGACGTCATTTTTCAGGGCTCGATTTTCGTGCACCGAAAAGGTTCATTTTTTTTTACATTTTAAGTTTTGGGATGTCAAAAAATAATATATGAAGCACTTAGGATACATTTGTATTGTTTTTCGGACTCTGATGTTGCTGATTTTTAGACGTCATTTTTCAGGGCTCGACTTTCGTTCCCCGAAAAGTTTCATTCTTTTTGAATTTTTAAGTTTTCGGAAGTCAAAAAATAATATATTAAGCACTTAGGAGACATTTGTATTGTTTTTCGGACTCTGATTTTGCTGATTTTAATACGTCATTTTTCAGGGCTCGATTTTCGTGCACCGAAAAGGTTCATTTTTTTTTACATTTTAAGTTTTGGGATGTCAAAAAATAATATATGAAGCACTTAGGATACATTTGTATTGTTTTTCGGACTCTGATGTTGCTGATTTTTAGACGTCATTTTTCAGGGCTCGACTTTCGTTCCTCGAAAAGTTTCATTCTTTTTGAAATTTTAAGTTTTCGGAAGTAAAAAAATAATATATTAAGCACTTAGGAGACATTTGTTTTTTTTTTCGGACTCTGATTTTGCTGATTTTTAGACGTCATTTTTCAGGGCTCGACTTTCGTGCCCCCGAAAAGTTTGTTTTTTTTGAAATTTCATGTTTTGGGAAGTCAAAAAATAATATATTAAGCACTTAGGAGACATTTGTATTGTTTTTCGGACTCTGATTTTGCTGATTTTTAGACGTCATTTTTCAGGGCTCGACTTTCGTGCCCCGAAAAGTTTCTTTTTTTTGACATTTTAAGTTTTGGAATGTCATAATATAATATATTAAGCACATAGGAGCCATTTGTTTTGTTTTTCGGACTCTGATTTTGCTAATTTTTAGACTTCATTTTTCAGGGCTCGATTTTCGTGCCCCGAAAAGTTTCATTTTTATTGAAATTTCTAGTTTTGGGAAGTCAAAAAATAATATATTAAGCACTTAGGAGCCATTTGTTTTGTTTTTCGGACTCTGATTTTGCTGATTTTAAGACGTCATTTTTCAGGGCTCGACTTTCGTGCCCCGAAAAGTTTAATTTTTTTTGAAATTTCAAGTTTTGGGAAGTCAAAAAATAATATATTAAGCACTTAGGAGACATTTGTATTGTTTTTCGGACTCTGATTTTGCTGATTTTTAGACGTCATTTTTCAGGGCTCGACTTTCGTGCCTAGAAAAGTTTCATTTTTTTTGACATTTTAAGTTTTGGGAAGTCAAAAAAAATATATTAACCACGAAGGAGCCAATTGGTTTGTTTTTCGGACTCTTTTTTTGCTGATTTTTAGACTTCATTTTTCAGGGCTCGATTTTCGTGCCCCGAAAAGTTTCATTCTTTTTGAAATTTTAAGTTTTCAGAAGTCAAAAAATAATATATTAAGCACTTATGAGACATTTGTATTGTTTTTCGGACTCTGATTTTGCTAATTTTTAGACTTCATTTTTCAGGGCTCGACTTTCGTGCCCCGAAAAGTTTCATTTTTTTTGACATTTTAAGTTTTGGGAAGTCAAAAAATAATATATTAAGCACATAGGAGCCATTTGTTTTGTTTTTCGGACTCTGATTTTGCTAATTTTTAGACTCATTTTTCAGGGCTCGATTTTCATGCCCCGAAAAGTTTCATTTTTATTGAAATTTCTAGTTTTGGGAAGTCAAATAATAATATATTAAGCACTTAGGAGCCATTTGTTTTGTTTTTCGGACTCTGATTTTGCTGATTTTAAGACGTCATTTTTCAGGGCTCGATTTTCGTGCACCGAAAAGGTTCATTTTTTTTTACATTTTAAGTTTTGGGATGTCAAAAAATAATATATGAAGCACTTAGGATACATTTGTATTGTTTTTTGGACTCTGATGTTGCTGATTTTTAGACGTCATTTTTCAGGGCTCGACTTTCGTTCCTCGAAAAGTTTTATTCTTTTTGAAATTTTAAGTTTTCGGAAGTCAAAAAATAATATATTAAGCACTTAGGAGACATTTGTATTGTTTTTCGGACTCTGATTTTGCCGATTTTTAGACGTCATTTTTCAGGGCTCGAATTTCGTGCCCCGAAAAGTTTTATTTTTATTGAAATTTCAAGTTGTGCGAAGTCAAAAGATAAGATATTAGGCACTTAGGAGTCATATGTATTGTTTTTCGGACTCTGATTTTGCTGATTTTTAGACGTCATTTTTCAGGGCTCGACTTTCGTTCCTCGAAAAGTTTCATTCTTTTTGAAATTTTAAGTTTTCGTAAGTCAAAAAATAATATATTAAGCACTTAGGAGACATTTGTATTGTTTTTCGGACTCTGATTTTGCTGATTTTTAGACGTCATTTTTCAGGGCTCGACTTTCGTGCACCGAAAAGTTTAATTTTTTTTGAAATTTCAAGTTTTGGGAAGTCAAAAAATAATATATTAAGCACTTAGGAGACATTTGTATTGTTTTTCGGACTCTGATTTTGCTGATTTTTATACGTCATTTTTCAGGGCTCGACTTTCGTGCCCCGAAAAGTTTCTTTTTTTTTGACATTTTAAGTTTTGGGAAGTCAAAAAATAATATATTAAGCACTTAGGAGCCATTTGTTTTGTTTTTCGGACTCTGATTTTGCTGATTTTAAGACGTCATTTTTCAGGGCTCGATTTTCGTGCACCGAAAAGGTTCATTTTTTTTTACATTTTAAGTTTTGGGATGTCAAAAAATAATATATGAAGCACTCAGGATACATTTGTATTGTTTTTCGGACTCTGATGTTGCTGATTTTTAGACGTCATTTTTCAGGGCTCGACTTTCGTTCCTCGAAAAGTTTCATTCTTTTTGAAATTTTAAGTTTTCGTAAGTCAAAAAATAATATATTAAGCACTTAGGAGACATTTGTATTGTTTTTCGGACTCTGATTTTGCTGATTTTAAGACGTCATTTTTCAGGGCTCGACTTTCGTGCCCCGAAAAGTTTCATTTTTTTTGAAATTTCAAGTTTTTGGAAATCAAAAAATAATATATTAAGCACTTAGGAGACATTTGTATTGTTTTTCGGACTCTGATTTTGCTGATTTTTATACGTCATTTTTCAGGGCTCGACTTTCGTGCCCCGAAAAGTTTCATTTTTTTGACATTTTAAGTTTTGGGAAGTCAAAAAATAATATATTAAGCACATAGGAGCCATTTGTTTTGTTTTTCGGACTCTGATTTTGCTAATTTTTAGACTTCATTTTTCAGGGCTCGATTTTTGTGCCCCGAAAAGTTTCATTTTTATTGAAATTTCTAGTTTTGGGAAGTCAAAAAATAATATATTAAGCACTTAGGAGCCATTTGTTTTGTTTTTCGGACTCTGATTTTGCTGATTTTAAGACGTCATTTTTCAGGGCTCGATTTTCGTGCACCGAAAAGGTTCATTTTTTTTTACATTTTAAGTTTTGGGATGTCAAAAAATAATATATGAAGCACTTAGAATACATTTGTATTGTTTTTTGGACTCTGATGTTGCTGATTTTTAGACGTCATTTTTCAGGGCTTGACTTTCGTTCCTCGAAAAGTTTTATTCTTTTTGAAATTTCAAGGTTTGGGAAGTCAAAAAATAATATATTAAGCACTTAGGAGACATTTGTATTGTTTTTCGGACTCTGATTTTGCTGATTTTTAGACGTCATTTTTCAGGGCTCGACTTTCGTGCCCCGAAAAGTTTAATTTTTTTTGAAATTTCAAGTTTTGGGAAGTCAAAAAATAATATATTAAGCACTTAGGAGACATTTGTATTGTTTTTCGGACTCTGATTTTGCTGATTTTTAGACGTCATTTTTCAGGGCTCGACTTTCGTTCCGCGAAAAGTTTCATTCTTTTTGAAATTTTAAGTTTTCGTAAGTCAAAAAATAATATATTAAGCACTTAGGAGACATTTGTATTGTTTTTCGGACTCTGATTTTGCTAATTTTTAGACTTCATTTTTCAGGGCTCGACTTTAGTGCCACGAAAAGTTTAATTTTTTGTGAAATTTCAAGTTTTGGGAAGTTAAAAAATAATATATTAAGCACTTAGGAGACATTTGTATTGTTTTTCGGACTCTGATTTTGCTGATTTTTATACGTCATTTTTCAGGGCTCGACTTTCGTGCCCCGAAAAGTTTCTTTTTTTTTGACATTTTAAGTTTTGGGAAGTCAAAAAATAATATATTAAGCACTTAGGAGCCATTTGTTTTGTTTTTCGGACTCTGTGTTTGCTGATTTTAAGACGTCGTTTTTCAGGGCTCGATTTTCGTGCACCGAAAAGGTTCATTTTTTTTTCATTTTGAGTTTTGGGGTGTCAATAAATAATATATGAAGCACTCAGGATACATTTGTATTGTTTTTCGGACTCTGATGTTGCTGATTTTTAGACGTCATTTTTCAGGGCTCGACTTTCGTTCCTCGAAAAGTTTCATTCTTTTTGAAATTTTAAGTTTTGGTAAGTCAAAAAATAATATATTAAGCACTTAGGAGACATTTGTATTGTTTTTCGGACTCTGATTTTGCTGATTTTTATACGTCATTTTTCAGGGCTCGACTTTCGTGCCCCGAAAAGTTTAATTTTTTTTGAAATTTCAAGTTTTCGGAAGTCAAAAAATAATATATTAAGCACTTAGGAGACATTTGTATTGTTTTTCGCACTCTGATTTTGCTGATTTTTATACGTCATTTTTCATGGCTCGACTTTCGTGCCCCGAAAAGTTTCATTTTTCTTGACATTTTAAGTTTTGAGAAGACAAAAAATAATATATAAAGCACATAGAAACCAATTGTTCTGTTTTTCGGACTCTGATTTTGCTAATTTTTAAACTTCATTTTTCAGGGCTCGATTTTTGTGCCCCGAAAAGTTTCATTTTTATTGAAATTTCTAGTTTTGGGAAGTCAAAAAATAATATATTAAACCCTTAGGAGCCATTTGTATTGTTTTTCGGACTCTGATTTAGCTGATTTTAAGACGTCATTTTTCAGGGCTCGATTTTCGTGCACCGAAAAGGTTCATTTTTTTTTACATTTTAAGTTTTGGGATGTCAAAAAATAATATATGAAGCACTTAGGATACATTTGTATTGTTTTTCGGACTCTGATGTTGCTGATTTTTAGACGTCATTTTTCATGGCTCGACTTTCGTTCCCCGAAAAGTTTCATTCTTTTTGAAATTTTAAGTTTTCGGAAGTCAAAAAATAATATATTAAGCACTTAGGAGACATTTGTATTGTTTTTCGGACTCTGATTTTGCTGATTTTAATACGTCATTTTTCAGGGCTCGACTTTCGTGCACCGAAAAGGTTAATTTTTTTTGAGATTTTAAGTTTGGGGATGTCAAAAAATAATATATGAAGCACTTAGGATACATTTGTATTGTTTTTCGGACTCTGATGTTGCTGATTTTTAGACGTCATTTTTCAGGGCTCGACTTTCGTTCCTCGAAAAGTTTCATTCTTTTTGAAATTTTAAGTTTTCGGAAGTCAAAAAATAATATATTAAGCACTTAGGAGACATTTGTATTTTTTTTCGGACTCTGATTTTGCTGATTTTTAGACGTCATTTTTCAGGGCTCGACTATCGTGCCCCGAAAAGTTTAATTTTTTTTGAAATTTCAAGTTTTGGGAAGTCAAAAAATAATATATTAAGCACTTAGGAGACATTTGTATTGTTTTTCGGACTCTGATTTTGCTGATTTTTAAACGTCATTTTTCAGGGCTCGACTTTCGTGCCCCGAAAAGTTTCTTTTTTTTAACATTTTAAGTTTTGGGAAGTCAAAAAATAATATATTAAGCACATAGGAGCCATTTGTTTTGTTTTTCGGACTCTGATTTTGCTAATTTTTAGACTTCATTTTTCAGGGCTCGATTTTCGTGCCCCGAAAAGTTTCATTTTTATTGAAATTTCTAGTTTTGGGAAGTCAAAAAATAATATATTAAGCACTTAGGAGCCATTTGTTTTGTTTTTCGGACTCTGATTTTGCTGATTTTTAGACGTCATTTTTCAGGGCTCGACATTCGTGCCCCGAAAAGTTTAATTTTTTTTGAAATTTCAAGTTTTGGGAAGTCAAAAAATAATATATTAAGCACTTAGGAGACATTTGTATTGTTTTTCGGACTCTGATTTTGATGATTTTTAGACGTCATTTTTCAGGGCTCGACTTTCGTGCCTAGAAAAGTTTCATTTTTTTTGACATTTTAAGTTTTGGGAAGTCAAAAAATAATATATTAAGCACTAAGGAGCCATTTGGTTTGTTTTTCGGACTCTGATTTTGCTGATTTTTAGACTTCATTTTTCAGGGCTCGATTTTCGTGCCCCGAAAAGTTTCATTCTTTTTGAAATTTTCAGTTTTCAGAAGTCAAAAAATAATATATTAAGCACTTATGAGACATTTGTATTGTTTTTCGGACTCTGATTTTGCTGATTTTTAGACGTCATTTTTCAGGGCTCGACTTTCGTGCCCCGAAAAGTTTCATTTTTTTTGACATTTTAAGTTTTGGGAAGTCAAAAAATAATATATTAAGCATATAGGAGCCATTTGTTTTGTTTTTCGGACTCTGATTTTGCTAATTTTTAGACTCATTTTTCAGGGCTCGATTTTCCTGCCCCGAAAAGTTTCATTTTTATTGAAATTTCAAGTTTTGGGAAGTCAAAAAAAAATATATTAAGCACTTCGTAGCCAATTGTTTTGTTTTTCGGACCCTGATTTTGCTGATTTTAAGACGTCATTTTTCAGGGCTCGATTTTCGTGCCCCGAAAAGGTTCATTTTTCTTTACATTTCAAGTTTTGGGATGTCAAAAAATAATATATGAAGCACTTAGGATACATTTGTATTGTTTTTTGGACTCTGATGTTGCTGATTTTTAGACGTCATTTTTCAGGGCTCGACTTTCGTTCCTCGAAAAGTTTTATTCTTTTTGAAATTTTAAGTTTTCGGAAGTCAAAAAATAATATATTAAGCACTTAGGAGACATTTGTATTGTTTTTCGGACTCTGATTTTGCTGATTTTTAGACGTCATTTTTCAGGGCTCGACTTTCGTGCCCCGAAAAGTTTAATTTTTTTTGAAATTTCAAGTTTTGGGAAGTCAAAAAATAATATATTAAGCACTTAGGAGACATTTGTATTGTTTTTCGGACTCTGATTTTGCTGATTTTTAGACGTCATTTTTCAGGGCTCGACTTTCGTGCCCCGAAAAGTTTCATTTTTTTTGACATTTTAAGTTTTGGGAAGTAAAAAAATAATATATTAAGCACATAGGAGCCCTTTGTTTTGTTTTTCGGACTCTGATTTTGCTGATTTTTGGACGTCATTTTCCAGGGCTCGATTTTCGTGCCCCGAAAAGTTTCATTTTTATTGAAATTTCTAGTTTTGGGAAGTCAAAAAATAATATATTAAGCACTTAGGAGCCATTTGTTTTGTTTTTCGGACTCTGATTTTGCTGATTTTAAGACGTCATTTTTCAGGGATCGATTTTCGTGCCCCGAAAAGGTTCATTTTTCTTTACATTTTAAGTTTTGGGATGTCAAAAAATAATATATGAAGCACTTAGGATACATTTGTATTGTTTTTCGGACTCTAATGTTGCTGATTTTTAGACGTCATTTTTCAGGGCTCGACTTTCGTTCCTCGAAAAGTTTCATTCTTTTTGAAATTTTAAGTTTTCGGAAGTCAAAAAATAATATATTAAGCACTTAGGAGACATTTGTATTGTTTTTCGGACTCTGATTTTGCTGATTTTTAGACGTCATTTTTCAGGGCTCGACTTTCGTGCCCCGAAAAGTTTAATTTTTTTTGAAATTTCAAGTTTTGGGAAGTCAAAAAATAATATATTAAGCACTTAGGAGACATTTGTATTGTTTTTCGGACTCTGATGTTGCTGATTTTTAGACGTCATTTTTCAGGGCTCGACTTTCGTGCCCCCACAAGCTTCTTTTTTTTTTACATTTTAAGTTTTGGGAAGTCAAAAAATAATATATTAAGCACTTAGGAGCCATTTGTTTTGTTTTTCGGACTCTGATTTTGCTGATTTTAAGACGTCATTTTTCAGGGCTCGATTTTCGTGCACCGAAAAGGTTCATTTTTTTTTACATTTTAAGTTTTGGGATGTCAAAAAATAATATATGAAGCACTAAGGATACATTTGTATTGTTTTTCGGACTCTGATGTTGCTGATTTTTAGACGTCATTTTTCAGGGCTCGGCTTTCGTTCCCCGAAAAGGTTCATTCTTTTTGAAATTTTAAGTTTTCGGAAGTCAAAAAATAATATATTAAGCACTTAGGAGACATTTGTATTGTTTTTCGGACTCTGATTTTGCTGATTTTTAGACGTCATTTTTCAGGGCTCGACTTTCGTGCCCCGAAAAGTTTCATTCTTTTTGAAATTTTAAGTTTTCGGAAGTCAAAAAATAATATATTAAGCACTTAGGAGACATTTGTATTGTTTTTCGGACTCTGATTTTGCTGATTTTAAGACGTCATTTTTCAGGGCTCGATTTTCGTGCACCGAAAAGGTTCATTTTTTTTTACATTTTAAGTTTTGGGATGTCAAAAAATAATATATGAAGCACTAAGGATACATTTGTATTGTTTTTCGGACTCTGATGTTGCTGATTTTTAGACGTCATTTTTCAGGGCTCGGCTTTCGTTCCCCGAAAAGTTTCATTCTTTTTGAAATTTTAAGTTTTCGGAAGTCAAAAAATAATATATTAAGCACTTAGGAGACATTTGTATTGTTTTTCGGACTCTGATGTTGCTGATTTTTAGACGTCATTTTTCAGGGCTCGACTTTCGTTCCTCGAAAAGTTTCATTCTTTTTGAAATTTTAAGTTTTCGTAAGTCAAAAAATAATATATTAAGCACTTAGGAGACATTTGTATTGTTTTTCGGACTCTGATTTTGCTGATTTTTAGACGTCATTTTTCAGGGCTCGGCTTTCTTGCCCCTAAAATTTTTATTTTTTTTGACATTTTAAGTTTTGGGAACTAAAAAAATAATATATTAAGCACATAGGAGCCATTTGTTTTGTTTTTCGGACTCTGATTTTGCTAATTTTTAGACTTCATTTTTCAGGGCTCGATTTTCGTGCCCCGAAAAGTTTCATTTTTATTGAAATTTCTAGTTTTGGGAAGTCAAAAAATAATATATTAAGCACTTAGGAGCCATTTGTTTTGTTTTTCGGACTCTGATTTTGCTGATTTTAAGACGTCATTTTTCAGGGCTCGATTTTCGTGCCCCGAAAAGGTTCTTTTTTTATTACATTTTAAGTTTTGGGATGTCAAAAAATAATATATGAAGCACTTAGGATACATTTGTATTGTTTTTCGGACTCTGATGTTGCTGATTTTTAGACGTCATTTTTCAGGGCTCGACTTTCGTTCCTCGAAAAGTTTCATTCTTTTTGAAATTTTAAGTTTTCGGAAGTCAAAAAATAATATATTAAGCACTTAGGAGACATTTGTATTGTTTTTCGGACTCTGATTTTGCTGATTTTTAGACGTCATTTTTCAGGGCTCGACTTTCGTGCCCCGAAAAGTTTAATTTTTTTTGAAATTTCAAGTTTTGGGAAGTCAAAAAATAATATATTAACCACTTAGGAGACATTTGTATTGTTTTTCGGACTCTGATTTTGCTGATTTTTAGACGTCATTTTTCAGGGCTCGACTTTCGTGCCCCGAAAAGTTTCTTTTTTTTTGACATTTTAAGTTTTGGGAAGTCAAAAAATAATATATTAAGCACTTAGGAGCCATTTGTTTTGTTTTTCGGACTCTGATTTTGTTGATTTTAAGACGTCATTTTTCAGGGCTCGATTTTCGTGCACCGAAAAGGTTCATTTTTTTTTACATTTTAAGTTTTGGTATGTCAAAAAATAATATATGAAGCACTTAGGATACATTTGTATTGTTTTTCGGACTCTGATGTTGCTGATTTTTAGACGTCATTTTTCAGGGCTCGGATTTCGTTCCCCGAAAAGTTTCATTCTTTTTGAAATTTTAAGTTTTCGGAAGTCAAAAAATAATATATTAAGCACTTAGGAGACATTTGTATTGTTTTTCGGACTCTGATTTTGCTGATTTTTAGACGTCATTTTTCAGGGCTCGACTTTCGTGCCCCGAAAAGTTTCATTCTTTTTGAAATTTTAAGTTTTCGGAAGTCAAAAAATAATATATTAAGCACTTAGGAGACATTTGTATTGTTTTTCGGACTCTGATTTTGCTGATTTTAAGACGTCATTTTTCAGGGCTCGATTTTCGTGCACCGAAAAGGTTCATTTTTTTTTACATTTTAAGTTTTGGGATGTCAAAAAATAATATATGAAGCACTCAGGATACATTTGTATTGTTTTTCGGACTCTGATGTTGCTGATTTTTAGACGTCATTTTTCAGGGCTCGACTTTCGTTCCTCGAAAAGTTTCATTCTTTTTGAAATTTTAAGTTTTCGTAAGTCAAAAAATAATATATTAAGCACTTAGGAGACATTTGTATTATTTTTCGGACTCTGATTTTGCTGATTTTTAGACGTCATTTTTCAGGGCTCGACTTTCGTGCCCCGAAAAGTTTAATTTTTTTTGAAATTTCAAGTTTTGGGAAGTCAAAAAATAATATATTAAGCACTTAGGAGACATTTGTATTGTTTTTCGGACTCTGATTTTGCTGATTTTTATACGTCATTTTTCAGGGCTCGACTTTCGTGCCCCGAAAAGTTTCATTTTTTTTGACATTTTAAGTTTTGGGAAGTCAAAAAATAATATATTAAGCACATAGGAGCCATTTGTTTTGTTTTTCGGACTCTGATTTTGCTAATTTTTAGACTTCATTTTTCAGGGCTCGATTTTTGTGCCCCGAAAAGTTTCATTTTTATTGAAATTTCTAGTTTTGGGAAGTCAAAAAATAATATATTAAGCACTTAGGAGCCATTTGTTTTGTTTTTCGGACTCTGATTTTGCTGATTTTAAGACGTCATTTTTCAGGGCTCGATTTTCGTGCACCGAAAAGGTTCATTTTTTTTTACATTTTAAGTTTTGGGATGTCAAAAAATAATATATGAAGCACTTAGGATACATTTGTATTGTTTTTCGGACTCTGATGTTGCTGATTTTTATACGTCATTTTTCAGGGCTCGACTTTCGTTCCCCGAAAAGTTTCATTCTTTTTGAAATTTTAAGTTTTCGGAAGTAGAAAAATAATATATTAAGCACTTAGGAGACATTTGTATTGTTTTTCGGACTCTGATTTTGCTGATTTTAATACGTCATTTTTCAGGGCTCGATTTTCGTGCACCGAAAAGGTTCATTTTTTTTTACATTTTAAGTTTTGGGATGTCAAAAAATAATATATGAAGCACTTAGGATACATTTTTATTGTTTTTCGGACTCTGATGTTGCTGATTTTTAGACGTCATTTTTCAGGGCTCGACTTTCGTTCCCCGACAAGTTTCATTCTTTTTGAAATTTTAAGTTTTCGGAAGTCAAAAAATAATATATTAAGCACTTAGGAGACATTTGTATTGTTTTTCGGTCTCTGATTTTGCTGATTTTTAGACGTCATTTTTCGGGGCCCGACTTTCGTCCCCCGAAAAGTTTCATTTTTTTTTACATTTTATGTTTTGGGAAGTCAAAAAATAGTATATTAAGCACATAGGAGCCATTTGTTTTGTTTTTCGGACTCTGATTTTGCTAATTTTTAGACTTCATTTTTCAGGGCTCGATTTTCGTGCCCTGAAAAGTTTCATTTTTATTGAAATTTCTAGTTTTGGGAAGTCAAAAAATAATATATTAAGCACTTAGGAGCCATTTGTTTTGTTTTTCGGACTCTGATTTTGCTGATTTTAAGACGTCATTTTTCAGGGCTCGATTTTCGTGCCCCGAAAAGGTTCATTTTTTATTACATTTTAAGTTTTGGGATGTCAAAAAATAATATATGAAGCACTTAGGATACATTTGTATTGTTTTTCGGACTCTGATGTTGCTGATTTTTAGACGTCATTTTTCAGGGCTCGACTTTCGTTCCTCGAAAAGTTTCATTCTTTTTGAAATTTTAAGTTTTCGGAAGTCAAAAAATAATATATTAAGCACTTAGGAGACATTTGTATTGTTTTTCGGACTCTGATTTTGCTGATTTTTAGACGTCATTTTTCAGGGCTCGACTTTCGTGCCCCGAAAAGTTTAATTTTTTTTTAAATTTTAAGTTTTGGGGAGTCAAAAAATAATATGTTACGCACTTAGGATACATTTGTATTGTTTTTCGGACTCTGATGTTGCTGATTTTTAGACGTCATTTTTCAGGGCTCGACTTTCGTGCCCCGAAGAGTTTCTTTTTTTTTGACATTTTAAGTTTTGGGAAGTCAAAAAATAATATATTAAGCACTTAGGAGCCATTTGTTTTGTTTTTCGGACTCTGATTTTGCTGATTTTAAGACGTCATTTTTCAGGGCTCGATTTTCGTGCACCGAAAAGGTTCATTTTTTTTTACATTTTAAGTTTTGGGATGTCAAAAAATAATATATGAAGCACTTAGGATACATTTGTATTGTTTTTCGGACTCTGATGTTGCTGATTTTTAGACGTCATTTTTCAGGGCTCGGCTTTCGTTCCCCGAAAAGTTTCATTTTTTTTGAAATTTTAAGTTTTGGGAAGTTAACAAATAAAATATTGAGCCCGTCGGCGACATTTGTGTTGTTTTTCGGACTCTGATTTTGCTGATTTTTAGACGTCATTTTTCAGGGCTCGACTTTCGTGCCCCGAAAAGTTTCATTCTTTTTGAAATTTTAAGTTTTCGGAAGTCAAAAAATAATATATTAAGCACTTAGGAGACATTTGTATTGTTTTTCGGACTCTGATTTTGCTGATTTTAAGACGTCATTTTTCAGGGCTCGATTTTCGTGCACCGAAAAGGTTCATTTTTTTTTACATTTTAAGTTTTGTGATGCCAAAAAATAATATATCAAGCACCCATGATACATCGGTATTGTTTTTCGGACACAGATGTTGCTGATTTTTAGACGTCATTTTTCAGGGCTCGACTTTCGTTCCCCGAAAAGTTTCATTTTTTTCTGAAGTTTTATGTTTTTGGAAGTCTAAAAATCATCTACTAGGCACTTAGTAGACATTTGTATTGTTTTGCGGAGTCTGATTTTGCTGATTTGTAGCCGTCATTTTTCAGGGCTCGGCTTTCGTGGCCCGAAAAGTTTAATTTTTTTTGAAATTTCAAGTTTTGGGAAGTCAAAAAATAATATATTAAGCACTTAGGAGACATTTGTATTGTTTTTCGGACTCTGATTTTGCTGATTTTTATACGTCATTTTTCAGGGCTCGACTTTCGTGCCCCGAAAAGTTTCATTTTTTTTGACATTTTAAGTTTTGGGAAGTCAAAAAATAATATATTAAGAACATAGGAGCCATTTGTTTTGTTTTTCGGACTCTGATTTTGCTAATTTTTAGACTTCATTTTTCAGGGCTCGATTTTTGTGCCCCGAAAAGTTTCATTTTTATTGAAATTTCTAGTTTTGGGAAGTCAAAAAATAATATATTAAGCACTTAGGAGCCATTTGTTTTGTTTTTGGGACTCTGATTTTGCTGATTTTAAGACGTCATTTTTCAGGGCTCGATTTTCGTGCACCGAAAAAGTTCATTTTTTTTTACATTTTAAGTTTTGGGATGTCAAAAAATAATATATGAAGCACTTAGGATACTTTTGTATTGTTTTTCGGACTCTGATGTTGCTGATTTTTAGACGTCATTTTTCAGGGCTCGACTTTCGTTCCTCGAAAAGTTTCATTCTTTTTGAAATTTTAAGTTTTCGTAAGTCAAAAAATAATATATTAAGCACTTAGGAGACATTTGTATTGTTTTTCGGACATTGATTTTACTGATTTTTAGACTTCATTTTTCAGGGCTCGATTTTCGTGCACCGAAAAGGTTCATTTTTTTTTACATTTTAAGTTTTGGGATGTCAAAAAATAATATATGAAGCACTTAGGATACATTTGTATTGTTTTTCGGACTCTGATGTTGCTGATTTTTAGACGTCATTTTTCAGGGCTCGACTTTCGTTCCTCGAAAAGTTTCATTCTTTTTTAAATTTTAAGTTTTTGGAAGTCAAAAAATAATATATTAAGCACTTAGGAGACATTTGTATTGTTTTTCGGACTCTGATTTTACTGATTTTTAGACGTCATTTTTCAGGGCTCGACTTTCGTGCCCCGAAAAGTTTCATTCTTTTTGAAATTTTAAGTTTTCGGAAGTCAAAAAATAATATATTAAGCACTTAGGAGACATTTGTATTGTTTTTCGGACTCTGATTTTGCTGATTTTAAGACGTCATTTTTCAGGGCTCGATTTTCGTGCACCGAAAAGGTTCATTTTTTTTTTACATTTTAAGTTTTGGGATGTCAAAAAATAATATATGAAGCACTTAGGATACATTTGTATTGTTTTTCGGACTCTGATGTTGCTGATTTTTAGACGTCATTTTTCAGGGCTCGACTTTCGTGCCCCGAAAAGTTTCATTTTTTTTTACATTTTAAGTTTTGGGAAGTCAAAAAATAATATATTAAGCACATAGGAGCCATTTGTTTTGTTTTTCGACCTCTGATTTTGCTGATTTTTAGACTTCATTTTTCAGGGCTCGATTTTCGTGCCCCGAAAAGTTTCATTTTTATTGAAATTTCAAGTTTTGGGAATTCAAAAAATAATATATTAAGCACTTAGGAGACATTTGTATTGTTTTTCGGACTCTGATTTTGCTGATTTTTAGACGTCATTTTTCAGGGCTCGACTTTCGTGCCCCGAAAAGTTTAATTTTTTTTGAGATTTCAAGTTTTGGGGAGTCAAAAAATAATATATTAAGCACTTAGGAGACATTTGTATTGTTTTTCGGACTCTGATTTTGCTGAATTTTAGACGTCATTTTTCAGGGCTCGACTTTCGTGCCTAGAAAAGTTTCATTTTTTTTGGAATTTTAAGGTTTGGGGAGTCAAAAAATTATATAATAAGGACTTAGGGGGCATTTGGTTTGGTTTTCGGGCTCTGATTTTGCTGATTTTTAGGCTGCATTTTTCAGGGCCCGGTTTTCGGGGCCCCGAAAAGTTTCATTCTTTTTGAAATTTTAAGTTTTCGGAAGTCAAAAAATAATATATTAAGCACTTAGGAGACATTTGTATTGTTTTTCGGACTCTGATTTTGCTGATTTTTAGACGTCATTTTTCAGGGCTCGACTTTCGTGCCCCGAAAAGTTTAATTTTTTTTTGAAATTTCAAGTTTTGGGAAGTCAAAAAATAATATATTAAGCACTTAGGAGACATTTGTATTGTTTTTCGGACTCTGAATTTGCTGATTTTTAGACGTCATTTTTCGGGGCTCGACTTTCGTGCCCCGAAAAGTTTCTTTTTTTTTGACATTTTAAGTTTTGGGAAGTCAAAAAATAATATATTAAGCACTTAGGAGACATTTGTATTGTTTTTCGGACTCTGATTTTGCTGATTTTAAGACGTCATTTTTCAGGGCTCGATTTTCGTGCACCGAAAAGGTTCATTTTTTTTTACATTTTAAGTTTTGGGATGTCAAAAAATAATATATGAAGCACTCAGGATACATTTGTATTGTTTTTCGGACTCTGATGTTGCTGATTTTTAGACGTTATTTTTCAGGGCTCGACTTTCGTTCCTCGAAAAGTTTCATTCTTTTTGAAATTTTAAGTTTTCGTAAGTCAAAAAATAATATATTAAGCACTTAGGAGACATTTGTATTGTTTTTCGGACTCTGTTTTTTCTGGTTTTTAGACGTCATTTTTCAGGGCTCGACTTTCGTGCCCCGAAAAGTTTAATTTTTTTTGAAATTTCAAGTTTTGGGAAGTCAAAAAATAATATATTAAGCACTTAGGAGACATTTGTATTGTTTTTCGGACTCTAATTTTGCTGATTTTTATACGTCATTTTTCAGGGCTCGACTTTCGTGCCCCGAAAAGTTTCATTTTTTTTGACATTTTAAGTTTTGGGAAGTCAAAAAATAATATATTAAGCACATAGGAGCCATTTGTTTTGTTTTTCGGACTCTGATTTTGCTAATTTTTAGACTTCATTTTTCAGGGCTCGATTTTTGTGCCCCGAAAAGTTTCATTTTTATTGAAAATTCTAGTCTTGCGCAGCCAACAAATAATATATTAAGCACTTCGGAGGCCTTTGTATTGTTTTTCGGACTCTGATTTTGCTGATTTTAAGACGTCATTTTTCAGGGCTCGACTTTCGTGCACCGAAAAGGTTCATTTTTTTTTACATTTTAAGTTTTGGGATGTCAAAAAATAATATATGAAGCACTTAGGATACATTTGTATTGTTTTTCGGACTCTGATGTTGCTGATTTTTAGATGTCATTTTTCAGGGCTCGACTTTCGTTCCCCGAAAAGTTTCATTCTTTTGGAAATTTTAAGTTTTCGGAAGTCAAAAAATAATATATTAAGCACTTAGGAGACATTTGTATTGTTTTTCGGACTCTGATTTTGCTGATTTTAATACGTCATTTTTCAGGGCTCGATTTTCGTGCACCGAAAAGGTTCATTTTTTTTTACATTTTAAGTTTTGGGATGTCAAAAAATAATATATGAAGCACTTAGGATACATTTTTATTGTTTTTCGGACTCTGATGTTGCTGATTTTTAGACGTCATTTTTCAGGGCTCGACTTTCGTTCCCCGAAAAGTTTCATTCTTTTTGAAATTTTAAGTTTTCGGAAGTCAAAAAATAATATATTAAGCACTTAGGAGACATTTGTATTGTTTTTCGGACTCTGATTTTGCTGATTTTTAGACGTCATTTTTCAGGGCTCGACTTTCGTGCCCCGAAAAGTTTCATTTTTATTGAAATTTTAAGTTTTCGGAAGTCAAAAAATAATATATTAAGCACTTAGGAGACATTTGTATTGTTTTTCGGACTCTGATTTTGCTGATTTTAAGACGTCATTTTTCAGGGCTCGATTTTCGTGCACCGAAAAGGTTCATTTTTTTTTACATTTTAAGTTTTGGGATGTCAAAAAATAATATATGAAGCACTTAGGATACATTTGTATTGTTTTTCGGACTCTGATGTTGCTGATTTTTAGACGTCATTTTTCAGGGCTCGCTTTCGTTCCCCGAAAAGTTTCATTCTTTTTCAAATTTTAAGTTTTCGTAAGTCAAAAAATAATATATTAAGCACTTATGAGACATTTGTATTGTTTTTCGGACTCTGATTTTGCTGATTTTTAGACGTCATTTTTCAGGGCTCGACTTTCGTGCCCCGAAAAGTTTAATTTTTTTTGAAATTTTAAGTTTTGGGAAGTCAAAAAATAATATATTAAGCAATTAGGAGACATTTGTATTGTTTTTCGGACTCTGATTTTGCTAATTTTTAGACGTCATTTTTCAGGGCTCGATTTTCGTGCCCCGAAAAGTTTCATTTTTATTGAAATTTCTAGTTTTGGGAAGTCAAAAAATAATATATTAAGCACTTAGGAGCCATTTGTTTTGTTTTTCGGACTCTGATTTTGCTGATTTTAAGACGTCATTTTTCAGGGCTCGATTTTCGTGCCCCGAAAAGGTTCATTTTTTTATTACATTTTAAGGTTTGTGATGTCAAAAAATAATATATGAAGCACTTAGGATACATTTGTATTGTTTTTCGGACTCTGATTTTGCTGATTTCTATACGTCATTTTTCAGGGCTCGACTTTCGTTCCTCGAAAAGTTTCGTTCTTTTTGAAATTTTAAGTTTTCGGGAGTCAAAAAATAATATATTAAGCACTTAGGAGACATTTGTATTGTTTTTCGGACTCGGATTTTGCTGATTTTTAGACGTCATTTTTCAGGGCTCGACTTTCGTGCCCCGAAAAGTTTAATTTTTTTTGAAATTTCAAGTTTTGGGATGTCAAAAAATAATATATTAAGCAGTTAGGAGAAATTTGTATTGTTTTTCGGGCTCTGATTTTGCTTATTTTTAGGCGTCATTTTTCAGGGCTCGACTTTAGTGCCCCGAAAAGTTTCTTTTTTTTTGACATTTTAAGTTTTGGGAAGTCAAAAAATAATATATTAAGCACTTAGGAACCATTTGCTTTGTTTTCCGGCCTCTGACTTTGCTGATTTCAAGCCGCCATCTTACAAGGCTCGGTTTTCGTCCACCGAAAAGGTTCATTTTTTTTTACGTTTTAAGTTTTGGGATGTCAAAAAATAATATATGAGGCACTTAGGATACATTTGTATTGTTTTTCGGACTCTGATGTTGCTGATTTTTAGACGTCATTTTTCAGGGCTCGGCTTTCGTTCCCCGAAAAGTTTCATTCTTTTTGAAATTTTAAGTTTTCGGAAGTCAAAAAATAATATATTAAGCACTTAGGAGACATTTGTATTGTTTTTCGGACTCTGATTTTGCTGATTTTTAGACGTCATTTTTCAGGGCTCGACTTTCGTGCCCCGAAAAGTTTCATTCTTTTTGAAATTTTAAGTTTTCGGAAGTCAAAAAATAATATATTAAGCACTTAGGAGACATTTGTATTGTTTTTCGGACTCTGATTTTGCTGATTTTAAGACGTCATTTTTCAGGGCTCGATTTTCGTGCACCGAAAAGGTTCATTTTTTTTTACATTTTAAGTTTTGGGATGTCAAAAAATAATATATGAAGCACTCAGGATACATTTGTATTGTTTTTCGGACTCTGATGTTGCTGATTTTTAGACGTCATTTTTCAGGGCTCGACTTTCGTTCCTCGAAAAGTTTCATTCTTTTTGAAATTTTAAGTTTTCGTAAGTCAAAAAATAATATATTAAGCACTTAGGAGACATTTGTATTGTTTTTCGGACTCTGGTTTTGCTGATTTTTAGACGTCATTTTTCAGGGCTCGACTTTCATGCCCCGAAAAGTTTAAGTTTTTTTGAAATTTCAAGTTTTGGGAAGTCAAAAAATAATATATTAAGCACATAGGAGCCATTTGTATTGTTTTTCGGACTCTGATTTTGCTGATTTTTAGACGTCATTTTTCAGGGCTCGACTTTCGTGCCCCGAAAAGTTTCATTTTTTTTGACATTTTAATTTTTTGGAAGTAAAAAAATAATATATTAAGCACATAGGAGCCCATTGTTTTGTTTTTCGGACTCTGATTTTGCTAATTTTAAGACTTCATTTTTCAGGGCTCGATTTTCGTGCCCCGAAAAGTTTCATTTTTATTGAAATTTCTAGTTTTGGGAAGTAAAAAAATAATATATTAAGCACTTAGGAGCCATTTGTTTTGTTTTTCGGACTCTGATTTTGCTGATTTTAAGACGTCATTTTTCAGGGCTCGATTTTCGTGCCCCGAAAAGGTTCATTTTTTTATTACATTTTAAGATTTAGGATGTCAAAAAATAATATATGAAGCACTTAGGATACATTTGTATTGTTTTTCGGACTCTGATGTTGCTGATTTTTAGACGTCATTTTTCAGGGCTCGACTTTCGTTCCTCGAAAAGTTTCATTCTTTTTAAAATTTTAAGTTTTCGGAAGTCAAAAAATAATATATTAAGCACTTAGGAGACATTTGTATTGTTTTTCGGACTCTGATTTTGCTGATTTTTAGACGTCATTTTTCAGGGCTCGAATTTCGTGCCCCGAAAAGTTTAATTTTTTTTGAAATTTCAAGTTTTGGGAAGTCAAAAAATAATATATTAAGCACTTAGGAGACATTTGTATTGTTTTTCGGACTCTGATTTTGCTGATTTTTAGACGTCATTTTTCAGGGCTCGACTTTAGTGCCCCGAAAAGTTTCTTTTTTTTTGACATTTTAAGTTTTGGGAAGTCAAAAAATAATATATTAAGCACTTAGGAGCCATTTGTTTTGTTTTTCGGACTCTGATTTTGCTGATTTTAAGACGTCATTTTTCAGGGCTCGATTTTCGTGCACCGAAAAGGTTCATTTTTTTTTACATTTTAAGTTTTGGGATGTCAAAAAATAATATATGAAGCACTTAGGATACATTTGTATTGTTTTTCGGACTCTGATGTTGCTGATTTTTAGACGTCATTTTTCAGGGCTCGGCTTTCGTTCCCCGAAAAGTTTCATTCTTTTTGAAATTTTAAGTTTTCGGAAGTCAAAAAATAATATATTAAGCACTTAGGAGACATTTGTATTGTTTTTCGGACTCTGATTTTGCTGATTTTTAGACGTCATTTTTCAGGGCTCGACTTTCGTGCCCCGAAAAGTTTCATTCTTTTTGAAATTTTAAGTTTTCGGAAGTCAAAAAATAATATATTAAGCACTTAGGAGACATTTGTATTGTTTTTCGGACTCTGATTTTGCTGATTTTAAGACGTCATTTTTCAGGGCTCGATTTTCGTGCACCGAAAAGGTTCATTTTTTTTTACATTTTAAGTTTTGGGATGTCAAAAAATAATATATTAAGCACTCAGGATACATTTGTATTGTTTTTCGGACTCTGATGTTGCTGATTTTTAGACGTCATTTTTCAGGGCTCGACTTTCGTTCCTCGAAAAGTTTCATTCTTTTTGAAATTTTAAGTTTTCGTAAGTCAAAAAATAATATATTAAGCACTTAGGAGACATTTGTATTGTTTTTCGGACTCTGATTTTGCTGATTTTTAGACGTCATTTTTCAGGGCTCGACTTTCGTGCCCCGAAAAGTTTAATTTTTTTTGAAATTTCAAGTTTTGGGAAGTCAAAAAATAATATATTAAGCACTTAGGAGACATTTGTATTGTTTTTCGGACTCTGATTTTGCTGATTTTTAGACGTCATTTTTTCAGGCCTCGACTTTCGTGCCCCGAAAAGTTTCATTTTTTTTGACGTTTTAGGTTTTGGGAAGTAAAAAAATAATATATTAAGCACATAGGAGCCATTTGTTTTGTTTTTCGGACTCTGATTTTGCTAATTTTTAGACTTCATTTTTCAGGGCTCGATTTTCGTGCCCCGAAAAGTTTCATTTTTATTGAAATTTTTAGTTTTGGGAAGTCAAAAAATAATATATTAAGCTCTTAGGAGCCATTTGTTTTGTTTTTCGAACTCTGATTTTGCTGATTTTAAGACGTCATTTTTCAGGGCTCGATTTTCGTGCCCCGAAAAGGTTCATTTTTTATTACATTTTAATTTTTGGGATGTCACAAAATAATATATGAAGCACCTAGGATACATTTGTATTGTTTTTCGGGCTCTGATGTTGCTGATTTTTAGACGTCATTTTTCAGGGCTCGACTTTCGTTCCTCGAAAAGTTTCATTCTTTTTGAAATTTTAAGTTTTCGGAAGTCAAAAAATAATATATTAAGCACTTAGGAGACATTTGTATTGTTTTTCGGACTCTGATTTTGCTGATTTTTAGACGTCATTTTTCAGGGCTCGACTTTCGTGCCCCGAAAAGTTTAATTTTTTTTGAAATTTCAAGTTTTGGGAAGTCAAAAAATAATATATTAAGCACTTAGGAGACATTTTTGTTGTTTTTCGGACTCTGATGTTGCTGATTTTTAGACGTCATTTTTCAGGGCTCGGCTTTCGTTCCCCGAAAAGTTTCATTCTTTTTGAAATTTTAAGTTTTCGGAAGTCAAAAAATAATATATTAAGCACTTAGGAGACATTTGTATTGTTTTTCGGACTCTGATTTTGCTGATTTTTAGACGTCATTTTTCAGGGCTCGACTTTCGTGCCCCGAAAAGTTTCATTCTTTTTGAAATTTTAAGTTTTCGGAGGTCAAAAAATAATATATTAAGCACTTAGGAGACATTTGTATTGTTTTTCGGACTCTGATTTTGCTGATTTTAAGACGTCATTTTTCAGGGCTCGATTTTCGTGCACCGAAAAGGTTCATTTTTTTTTACATTTTAAGTTTTGGGATGTCAAAAAATAATATATGAAGCACTCAGGATACATTTGTATTGTTTTTCGGACTCTGATGTTGCTGATTTTTAGACGTCATTTTTCAGGGCTCGACTTTCGTTCCGCGAAAAGTTTCATTCTTTTTGAAATTTTAAGTTTTCGTAAGTCAAAAAATAATATATGAAGCACTTAGGAGACATTTGTATTGTTTTTCGGACTCTGATTTTGCTGATTTTTAGACGTCATTTTTCAGGGCGCGACTTTCGTGCCCCGAAAAGTTTAATTTTTTTTGAAATTTCAAGTTTTGGGAAGTCAAAAAATAATATATTAAGCACTTAGGAGCCATTTGTATTGTTTTTCGGACTCTGATTTTGCTGATTTTTAGACGTCATTTTTCAGGGCTCGACTTTCGTGCCCCGAAAAGTTTCATTTTTTTTGACATTTTAAGTTTTGGGAAGTCAAAAAATAATATATTAAGCACATAGGAGCCATTTGTTTTGTTTTTCGGACTCTGATTTTGCTAATTTTTAGACTTCATTTTTCAGGGCTCGATTTTTGTGCCCCGAAAAGTTTCATTTTTATTGAAATTTCTAGTTTTGGGAAGTCAAAAAATAATATATTAAGCACTTAGGAGCCATTTGTTTTGTTTTTCGGACTCTGATTTTGCTGATTTTAAGACGTCATTTTTCAGGGCTCGATTTTCGTGCACCGAAAAGGTTCATTTTTTTTTACATTTTAAGTTTTGGGATGTCAAAAAATAATATATGAAGCACTTAGGATACATTTGTATTGTTTTTCGGACTCTGATGTTGCTGATTTTTAGATGTCATTTTTCAGGGCTCGACTTTCGTTCCCCGAAAAGTTTCATTCTTTTTGAAATTTTAAGTTTTCGGAAGTCAAAAAATAATATATTAAGCACTTAGGAGACATTTGTATTGTTTTTCGGACTCTGATTTTGCTGATTTTAAGACGTCATTTTTCAGGGCTCGATTTTCGTGCACCGAAAAGGTTCATTTTTTTTTACATTTTAAGTTTTGGGATGTCAAAAAATAGTATATGAAGCACTTAGGATACATTTGTATTGTTTTTCGGACTCTGATTTTGCTGATTTTTAGACGTCATTTTTCAGGGCTCGACTTTCGTTCCTCGAAAAGTTTCATTCTTTTTCAAATTTTAAGTTTTCGTAAGTCAAAAAATAATATATTAAGCACTTAGGAGACATGTGTATTGTTTTTCGGACTCTGATTTTGCTGATTTTTAGACGTCATTTTTCAGGGCTCGACTTTCGTGCCCCGAAAAGTTTAATTTTTTTTGAAATTTCAAGTTTTGGGAAGTCAAAAAATAATATATTAAGCACTTAGGAGACATTTGTATTGTTTTTCGGACTCTGATTTTGCTGATTTTTAGACGTCATTTTTCAGGGCTCGACTTTCGTGCCCCGAAAAGTTTCATTTTTTTTGACATTTTAAGTTTTGGGAAGTAAAAAAATAATATATTAAGCACATAGGAGCCATTTGTTTTGTTTTTCGGACTCTGATTTTGCTAATTTTTAGACTTCATTTTTCAGGGCTCGATTTTCGTGCCCCGAAAAGTTTCATTTTTATTGAAATTTCTAGTTTTGGGAAGTCAAAAAATAATATATTAAGCTCTTAGGAGCCATTTGTTTTGTTTTTCGGACTCTGATTTTGCTGATTTTAAGACGTCATTTTTCAGGGCTCGATTTTCGTGCCCCGAAAAGGTTCATTTTTTATTACATTTTAAGTTTTGGGATGTCAAAAAATAATATATGAAGCACTTAGGATACATTTGTATTGTTTTTCGGACTCTGATGTTGCTGATTTTTAGACGTCATTTTTCAGGGCTCGACTTTCGTTCCTCGAAAAGTTTCATTCTTTTTGAAATTTTAAGTTTTCGGAAGTCAAAAAATAATATATTAAGCACTTAGGAGACATTTGTATTGTTTTTCGGACTCTGATTTTGCTGATTTTTAGACGTCATTTTTCAGGGCTCGACTTTCGTGCCCCGAAAAGTTTAATTTTTTTTGAAATTTCAAGTGTTGGGAAGTTAAAAAATAATATATTAAGCACTTAGGAGCCAGTTGGATTGTTTTTCGGACTCCGATGTTGCTGATTTTTGGACGTCATTTTTAAGGGCTCGACTTTCGTGCCCCGAAAAGTTTCATTTTTTTTGACATTTTAAGTTTTGGGAAGTAAAAAAATAATATATTAAGCACATAGGAGCCATTTGTTTTGTTTTTCGGACTCTGATTTTGCTAATTTTTAGACTTCATTTTTCAGGGCTCGATTTTCGTGCCCCGAAAAGTTTCATTTTTATTGAACTTTCTAGTTTTGGGAAGTCAAAAAATAAGATATTAAGCACTTAGGAGCCATTTGTTTTGTTTTTCGGACTCTGATTTTGCTGATTTTAAGACGTCATTTTTCAGGGCTCGATTTTCGTGCCCCGAAAAGGTTCATTTTTTATTACATTTTAAGTTTTGGGATGTCAAAAAATAATATATGAAGCACTTAGGATACATTTGTATTGTTTTTCGGACTCTGATGTTGCTGATTTTTAGACGTCATTTTTCAGGGCTCGACTTTCGTTCCTCGAAAAGTTTCATTCTTTTTGAAATTTTAAGTTTTCGGAAGTCAAAAAATAATATATTAAGCACTTAGGAGACATTTGTATTGTTTTTCGGACTCTGATTTTGCTGATTTTTAGACGTCATTTTTCAGGGCTCGACTTTCGTGCCCCGAAAAGTTTAATTTTTTTTGAAATTTCAAGTTTTGGGAAGTCAAAAAATAATATATTAAGCACTTAGGAGACATTTGTATTGTTTTTCGGACTCTGATTTTGCTGATTTTTAGACGTCATTTTTCAGGGCTCGACTTTCGTGCCCCGAAAAGTTTCTTTTTTTTTGACATTTTAAGTTTTCGGAAGTCAAAAAATAATATATTAAGCACTTAGGAGCCATTTGTTTTGTTTTTGGGACTCTGATTTTGCTGATTTTAAGACGTCATTTTTCAGGGCTCGATTTTCGTGCACCGAAAAGGTTCATTTTTTTTTACATTTTAAGTTTTGGGATGTCAAAAAATTATATATGAAACACTTAGGATACATTTGTATTGTTTTTCGGACTCTGATGTTGCTGATTTTTAGACGTCATTTTTCAGGGCTCGGCTTTCGTTCCCCGAAAAGTTTCATTCTTTTTGAAATTTTAAGTTTTCGGAAGTCAAAAAATAATATATTAAGCACTTAGGAGACATTTGTATTGTTTTTCGGACTCTGATTTTGCTGATTTTTAGACGTCATTTTTCAGGGCTCGACTTTCGTGCCCCGAAAAGTTTCATTTTTTTTGAAATTTTAAGTTTTTGGAAGTCAAAAAATAATATATTAAGCACTTAGGAGACATTTGTATTGTTTTTCGGACTCTGATTTTGCTGATTTTAAGACATCATTTTTCAGGGCTCGATTTTCGTGCACCGAAAAGGTTCATTTTTTTTTTACATTTTAAGTTTTGGGATGTCAAAAAATAATATATGAAGCACTCAGGATACATTTGTATTGTTTTTCGGACTCTGATGTTGCTGATTTTTAGACGTCATTTTTCAGGGCTCGACTTTCGTTCCTCGAAAAGTTTCATTCTTTTTGAAATTTTAAGTTTTTGTAAGTCAAGGAATAATATATGAGGCACTTGGGAGACATTTGTATTGTTTTTCGGACTCTGATTTTGCTGATTTTTAGACGTCATTTTTCAGGGCTCGACTTTCGTGCCCAGAAAAGTTTAATTTTTTTTGAAATTTCAAGTTTTGGGAAGTCAAAAAATAATATATTAAGCACTTAGGAGACATTTGTATTGTTTTTCGGACTCTGATTTTGCTGATTTTTATACGTCATTTTTCAGGGCTCGACTTTTGTGCTCCTATAAGTTTAATTTTTTTTGAAATTTCAAGTTTTGGGAAGTCAAAAAATAATATATTAAGCACATAGGAGCCATTTGGTTTGTCTTTCATACGCTGATTTTTCTAATTTTTAGACTTCATTTTTCAGGGCACGATTTGTTTGCCCCGAAAAGTTTCATTTTTATTGAAATTTCTAGTTTTGGGAAGTCAAAAAATAATATATTAAGCACTTAGGAGCCATTTGTTTTGTTTTTCGGACTCTGATTTTGCTGATTTTAAGACGTCATTTTTCAGGGCTCGATTTTCGTGCACCGAAAAGGTTCATTTTTTTTTACATTTTAAGTTTTGGGATGTCAAAAAATAATATATGAAGCACTTAGGATACATTTGTATTGTTTTTCGGACTCTGATGTTGCTGATTTTTAGATGTCATTTTTCAGGGCTCGACTTTCGTTCCCCGAAAAGTTTCATTCTTTTTGAAATTTTAAGTTTTCGGAAGTCAAAAAATAATATATTAAGCACTTAGGAGACATTTGTATTGTTTTTCGGACTCTGATTTTGCTGATTTTAATACGTCATTTTTCAGGGCTCGATTTTCGTGCACCGAAAAGGTTCATTTTTTTTTACATTTTAAGTTTTGGGATGTCAAAAAATAATATATGAAGCACTTAGGATACATTTTTATTGTTACTCTGATGTTGCTGATTTTTAGACGTCATTTTTCAGGGCTCGACTTTCGTTCCCCGAAAAGATTCATTTTTTTTGCAATTTTCAGTCTTCGGAAGTCAAAAAATAATATATTAAGCACTTAGGAGACATTTGTATTGTTTTTCGGACTCTGATTTTGCTGATTTTTAGACGTCATTTTTCAGGGCTCGACTTTCGTGCCCCGAAAAGTTTCATTCTTTTTGAAATTTTAAGTTTTCGGAAGTCAAAAAATAATATATTAAGCACTTAGGAGACATTTGTATTGTTTTTCGGACTCTGATTTTGCTGATTTTAAGACGTCATTTTTCAGGGCTCGATTTTCGTGCACCGAAAAGGTTCATTTTTTTTTACATTTTAAGTTTTGGGATGTCAAAAAATAATATATGAAGCACTTAGGATACATTTGTATTGTTTTTCGGACTCTGATGTTGCTGATTTTTAGACGTCATTTTTCAGGGCTCGACTTTCGTTCCTCGAAAAGTTTCATTCTTTTTCAAATTTTAAGTTTTCGTAAGTCAAAAAATAATATATTAAGCACTTAGGAGACATTTGTATTGTTTCTCGGACTATGATTTTGCTGATTCTTAGACGTCATTTTTCAGGGCTCGATTTTCGTGCACCGAAAAGGTTCATTTTTTTTTACATTTTAAGTTTTGGGATGTCAAAAAATAATATATGAAGCACTTAGGATACATTTGTATTGTTTTTCGGACTCTGATGTTGCTGATTTTTAGACGTCATTTTTCAGGGCTCGACTTTCGTTCCTCGAAAAGTTTCATTCTTTTTCAAATTTTAAGTTTTCGTAAGTCAAAAAATAATATATTAAGCACTTATGAGACATTTGTATTGTTTTTCGGACTCTGATTTTGCTGATTTTTAGACGTCATTTTTCAGGGCTCGACTTTCGTGCCCCGAAAAGTTTAATTTTTTTTGAAATTTCAAGTTTTGGGAAGTCAAAAAATAATATATTAAGCACTTAGGAGACATTTGTATTGTTTTTCGGACTCTAATTTTGCTGATTTTTATACGTCATTTTTCAGGGCTCGACTTTCGTGCCCCGAAAAGTTTCATTTTTTTTGACATTTTAAGTTTTGGGAAGTCAAAAAATAATATATTAAGCACATAGGAGCCATTTGTTTTGTTTTTCGGACTCTGATTTTGCTAATTTTTAGACTTCATTTTTCAGGGCTCGATTTTTGTGCCCCGAAAAGTTTCATTTTTATTGAAATTTCTAGTTTTGGGAAGTCAAAAAATAATATATTAAGCATTTAGGAGCCATTTGTTTTGTTTTTCGGACTCTGATTTTGCTGATTTTAAGACGTCATTTTTCAGGGCTCGATTTTCGTGCACCGAAAAGGTTCATTTTTTTTTACATTTTAAGTTTTGGGATGTCAAAAAATAATATATGAAGCACTTAGGATACATTTGTATTGTTTTTCGGACTCTGATGTTGCTGATTTTTAGATGTCATTTTTCAGGGCTCGACTTTCGTTCCCCGAAAAGTTTCATTCTTTTTGAAATTTTAAGTTTTCGGAAGTCAAAAAATAATATATTAAGCACTTAGGAGACATTTGTATTGTTTTTCGGACTCTGATTTTGCTGATTTTAATACGTCATTTTTCAGGGCTCGATTTTCGTGCACCGAAAAGGTTCATTTTTTTTTACATTTTAAGTTTTGGGATGTCAAAAAATAATATATGAAGCACTTAGGATACATTTTTATTGTTTTTCGGACTCTGATGTTGCTGATTTTTAGACGTCATTTTTCAGGGCTCGACTTTCGTTCCCCGAAAAGTTTCATTGTTGTTGAAATTTTAAGTTTTCGGAAGTCAAAAAATAATATATTAAGCACTTAGGAGACATTTGTATTGTTTTCGGACTCTGGTTTTGCTGATTTTTAGAAGTTATTTTTCAGGGCTCGACTTTCGTGCCCCGAAAAGTTTCATTCTTTTTGAAATTTTAAGTTTTCGGAAGTCAAAAAATAATATATTAAGCACTTAGGAGACATTTGTATTGTTTTTCGGACTCTGATTTTGCTGATTTTAAGACGTCATTTTTCAGGGCTCGATTTTTGTGCACCGAAAAGGTTCATTTTTTTTTACATTTTAAGTTTTGGGATGTCAAAAAATAATATATGAAGCACTTAGGATACATTTGTATTGTTTTTCGGACTCTGATGTTGCTGATGTTTAGACGTCATTTTTCAGGGCTCGACTTTCGTTCCTCGAAAAGTTTCATTCTTTTTCAAATTTTAAGTTTTCGTAAGTCAAAAAATAATATATTAAGCACTTATGAGACATTTGTATTGTTTTTCGGACTCTGATTTTGCTGATTTTTAGACGTCATTTTTCAGGGCTCGACTTTCGTGCCCCGAAAAGTTTAATTTTTTTTGAAATTTCAAGTTTTGGGAAGTCAAAAAATAATATATTAAGCACTTAGGAGACATTTGTATTGTTTTTCGGACTCTGATTTTGCTAATTTTTAGACTTCATTTTTCAGGGCTCGATTTTCGTGCCCCGAAAAGTTTCATTTTTATTGAAATTTCTAGTTTTGGGAAGTCAAAAAATAATATATTAAGCACTTAGGAGCCATTTGTTTTGTTTTTCGGACTCTGATTTTGCTGATTTTAAGACGTCATTTTTCAGGGCTCGATTTTCGTGCCCCGAAAAGGTTCATTTTTTTTTACATTTTAAGTTTTGGGATGTCAAAAAATAATATATGAAGCACTTAGGATACATTTGTATTGTTTTTCGGACTCTGATGTTGCTGATTTTTAGACGTCATTTTTCAGGGCTCGACTTTCGTTCCTCGAAAAGTTTCATATTTTTTGAAATTTTAAGTTTTCGTAAGTCAAAAAATAATATATTAAGCACTTAGGAGACATTTGTATTGTTTTTCGGACTCTGATTTTGCTGATTTTTAGACGTCATTTTTCAGGGCTCGACTTTCGTGCCCCGAAAAGTTTAATTTTTTTTGAAATTTCAAGTTTTGGGAAGTCAAAAAATAATATATTAAGCACTTAGGAGACATTTGTATTGTTTTTCGGACTCTGATTTTGCTGATTTTTAGACGTCATTTTTCAGGGCTCGACTTTCGTGCCCCGAAACGTTTCTTTTTTTTTGACATTTTAAGTTTTGGGAAGTCAAAAAATAATATATTAAGCACTTAGGAGCCATTTGTTTTGTTTTTCGGACTCTGATTTTGCTGATTTTAAGACGTCATTTTTCAGGGCTCGATTTTCGTGCACCGAAAAGGTTCATTTTTTTTTACATTTTAAGTTTTGGGATGTCAAAAAATAGTATATGAAGCACTTAGGGTACATTTGTTTTGTTTTTCGGACATTGATGTTGCTGATTTTTAGACGTCATTTTTCAGGGCTCGGCTTTCGTTCCCCGAAAAGTTTCATTCTTTTTGAAATTTTAAGTTTTCGGAAGTCAAAAAATAATATATTAAGCACTTAGGAGACATTTGTATTGTTTTTCGGACTCTGATTTTGCTGATTTTTAGACGTCATTTTTCAGGGCTCGACTTTCGTGCCCCGAAAAGTTTCATTCTTTTTGAAATTTTAAGTTTTCGGAAGTCAAAAAATAATATATTAAGCACTTAGGAGACATTTGTATTGTTTTTCGGACTCTGATTTTGCTGATTTTAAGACGTCATTTTTCAGGGCTCGATTTTCGTGCACCGAAAAGGTTCATTTTTTTTTACATTTTAAGTTTTGGGATGTCAAAAAATAATATATGAAGCACTCAGGATACATTTGTATTGTTTTTCGGACTCTGATGTTGCTGATTTTTAGACGTCATTTTTCAGGTCTCGACTTTCGTTCCTCGAAAAGTTTCATTCTTTTTGAAATTTTAAGTTTTCGTAAGTCAAAAAATAATATATTAAGCACTTAGGATACATTTGTATTGTTTTTCGGACTCTGATTTTGCTGATTTTTAGACGTCATTTTTCAGGGCTCGACTTTCGTGCCCCGAAAAGTTTAATTTTTTTTGAAATTTCAAGTTTTGGGAAGTCAAAAAATAATATATTAAGCACTTAGGAGACATTTGTATTGTTTTTCGGACTCTGATTTTGCTGATTTTTAGACGTCATTTTTCAGGGCTCGACTTTCGTGCCCCGAAAAGTTTCATTTTTTTTGACATTTTAAGTTTTGGGAAGTAAAAAAATAATATATTAAGCACATAGGAGCCATTTGTTTTGTTTTTCGGACTCTGATTTTGCTAATTTTTAGACTTCATTTTTCAGGGCTCGATTTTCGTGCCCCGAAAAGTTTCATTTTTATTGAAATTTTTAGTTTTGGGAAGTCAAAAAATAATATATTAAGCTCTTAGGAGCCATTTGTTTTGTTTTTCGGACTCTGATTTTGCTGATTTTAAGACGTCATTTTTCAGGGCTCGATTTTCGTGCCCTGAAAAGGTTCATTTTTTATTACATTTTAAGTTTTGGGATGTCAAAAAATAATATATGAAGCACTTAGGATACATTTGTATAGTTTTTCGGACTCTGATGTTGCTGATTTTTAGACGTCATTTTTCAGGGCTCGACTTTCGTTCCTCGAAAAGTTTCATTCTTTTTGAAATTTTAAGTTTTCGGAAGTCAAAAAATAATATATTAAGCACTTAGGAGACATTTGTATTGTTTTTCGGACTCTGATTTTGCTGATTTTTAGACGTCATTTTTCAGGGCTCGACTTTCGTGCCCCGAAAAGTTTAATTTTTTTTGAAATTTCAAGTTTTGGGAAGTCAAAAAATAATATATTAAGCACTTAGGAGACATTTGTATTGTTTTTCGGACTCTGATTTTGCTGATTTTTAGACGTCATTTTTCAGGGCTCGACTTTCGTGCCCCGAAAAGTTTCTTTTTTTTTGACATTTTAAGTTTTGGGCAGTCAAAAAATAATATATTAAGCATTTAGGAGCCATTTGTTTTGTTTTTGGGGCTCTGGTTTTGCTGATTTGAAGCCGTCATTTTTCAGGGCTCGATTTTCGTGCACCGAAAAGGTTCATTTTTTTTTACATTTTAAGTTTTGGGATGTCAAAAAATAATATATGAAGCACTTAGGATACATTAGTATTGTTTTTCGGACTCTGATCTTGCTGATTTTTAGACGTCATTTTTCAGGGCTCGGCTTTCGTTCCCCGAAAAGTTTCATTCTTTTTGAAATTTTAAGTGTGCAGAAGTGAAAGTATAATATATTAAGCACTTAGGAGACATTTGTATTGTTTTTCGGACTCTGATTTTGCTGATTTTTAGACGTCATTTTTCAGGGCTCGACTTTCGTGCCCCGAAAAGTTTCATTCTTTTTGAAATTTTAAGTTTTCGGAAGTCAAAAAATAATATATTAAGCACTGAGGCGACATTTGGATTGTTTTTCGGACTCTGATTTTGCTGATTTTAAGACGTCATTTTTCAGGGCTCGATTTTCGTGCACCGAAAAGGTTCATTTTTTTTTACATTTTAAGTTTTGGGATGTCAAAAAATAATATATGAAGCACTCAGGATACATTTGTATTGTTTTTCGGACTCTGATGTTGCTGATTTTTAGACGTCATTTTTCAGGGCTCGACTTTCGTTCCTCGAAAAGTTTCATTCTTTTTGAAATTTTAAGTTTTCGTAAGTCAAAAAATAATATATTAAGCACTTAGGAGACATTTGTATTGTTTTTCGGACTCTGGTTTTGCTGATTTTTAGACGTCATTTTTCAGGGCTCGATTTTCGTGCCCCGAAAAGTTTAATTTTTTTTGAAATTTCAAGTTTTGGGAAGTCAAAAAATAATATATTAAGCACTTAGGAGACATTTGTATTGTTTTTCGGACGCTGATTTTGCTGATTTTTATACGTCATTTTTCAGGGCTCGACTTTCGTGCCCCGAAAAGTTTCATTTTTTTTGACATTTTAAGTTTTGGGAAGTCAAAAAATAATATATTAAGCACATAGGAGCCATTTGTTTTGTTTTTCGGACTCTGATTTTGCTAATTTTTAGACTTCATTTTTCAGGGCTCGATTTTTGTGCCCCGAAAAGTTTCATTTTTATTGAAATTTCTAGTTTTGGGAAGTCAAAAAATAATATATTAAGCACTTAGGAGCCATTTGTTTTGTTTTTCGGACTCTGATTTTGCTGATTTTAAGACGTCATTTTTCAGGGCTCGATTTTCGTGCACCGAAAAGGTTCATTTTTTTTTACATTTTAAGTTTTGGGATGTCAAAAAATAATATATGAAGCACTTAGGATACATTTGTATTGTTTTTCGGACTCTGATGTTGCTGATTTTTAGATGTCATTTTTCAGGGCTCGACTTTCGTTCCCCGAAAAGTTTCATTCTTTTTGAAATTTTAAGTTTTCGGAAGTCAAAAAATAATATATTAAGCACTTAGGAGACATTTGTATTGTTTTTCGGACTCTGATTTTGCTGATTTTAATACGTCATTTTTCAGGGCTCGATTTTCGTGCACCGAAAAGGTTCATTTTTTTTTACATTTTAAGTTTTGGGATGTCAAAAAATAATATATGAAGCACTTAGGATACATTTTTATTGTTTTTCGGACTCTGATGTTGCTGATTTTTAGACGTCATTTTTCAGGGCTCGACTTTCGTTCCCCGAAAAGTTTCATTCTTTTTGAAATTTTAAGTTTTCGGAAGTCAAAAAATAATATATTAAGCACTAAGGAGACATTTGTATTGTTTTTCGGACTCTGATTTTGCTGATTTTAAGACGTCATTTTTCAGGGCTCGACTTTCGTGCCCCGAAAAGTTTCATTCTTTTTGAAATTTTAAGTTTTCGGAAGTCAAAAAATAATATATTAAGCACTAAGGAGACATTTGTATTGTTTTTCGGACTCTGATTTTGCTGATTTTAAGACGTCATTTTTCAGGGCTCGATTTTCGTGCACCGAAAAGGTTCATTTTTTTTTACATTTTAAGTTTTGGGATGTCAAAAAATATTATATGAAGCACTTAGGATACATTTGTATTGTTTTTCGGACTCTGATGTTGCTGATTTTTAGACGTCATTTTTCAGGGCTCGACTTTCGTTCCTCGAAAAGTTTCATTCTTTTTCAAATTTTAAGTTTTCGTAAGTCAAAAAATAATATATTAAGCACTTAGGAGACATTTGTATTGTTTTTCGGACTCTGATTTTGCTGATTTTTAGACGTCATTTTTCAGGGCTCGACTTTCGTGCCCCGAAAAGTTTAATTTTTTTTGAAATTTCAAGTTTTGGGAAGTCAAAAAATAATATATTAAGCACTTAGGAGACATTTGTATTGTTTTTCGGACTCTGATTTTGCTGATTTTTAGACGTCATTTTTCAGGGCTCGACTTTCGTGCCCCGAAAAGTTTCATTTTTTTTGACATTTTAAGTTTTGGGAAGTAAAAAAATAATATATTAAGCACATAGGAGCCATTTGTTTTGTTTTTCGGACTCTGATTTTGCTAATTTTTAGACTTCATTTTTCAGGGCTCGATTTTCGTGCCCCGAAAAGTTTCATTTTTATTGAAATTTCTAGTTTTGGGAAGTCAAAAAATAATATATTAAGCTCTTAGGAGCCATTTGTTTTGTTTTTCGGACTCTGATTTTGCTGATTTTAAGACGTCATTTTTCAGGGCTCGATTTTCGTGCCCCGAAAAGGTTCATTTTTTATTACATCTTAAGTTTTTGGATGTCAAAAAATAATATATGAAGCACTTAGGATACATTTGTATTGTTTTTCGGACTCTGATGTTGCTGATTTTTAGACGTCATTTTTCAGGGCTCGACTTTCGTTCCTCGAAAAGTTTCATTCTTTTTGAAATTTTAAGTTTTCGGAAGTCAAAAAATAATATATTAAGCACTTAGGAGACATTTGTATTGTTTTTCGGACTCTGATTTTGCTGATTTTTAGACGTCATTTTTCAGGGCTCGACTTTCGTGCCCCGAAAAGTTTAATTTTTTTTGAAATTTCAAGTTTTGGGAAGTCAAAAAATAATATATTAAGCACTTAGGAGACATTTGTATTGTTTTTCGGACTCTGATTTTGCTGATTTTTAGACGTCATTTTTCAGGGCTCGACTTTCGTGCCCCGAAAAGTTTCATTTTTTTTGACATTTTAAGTTTTGGGAAGTAAAAAAATAATATATTAAGCACATAGGAGCCATTTGTTTTGTTTTTCGGACTCTGATTTTGCTAATTTTTAGACGTCATTTTTCAGGGCTCGATTTTCGTGCCCCGAAAAGTTTCATTTTTATTGAAATTTTTAGTTTTGGGAAGTCAAAAAATAATATATTAAGCTCTTAGGAGCCATTTGTTTTGTTTTTCGGACTCTGATTTTGCTGATTTTAAGACGTCATTTTTCAGGGCTTGATTTTCGTGCCCCGTAAAGGTTCATTTTTTATTACATTTTAAGTTTTGGGATGTCAAAAAATAATATATGAAGCACTTAGGATCCATTTGTATTGTTTTTCGGACTCTGGTGTTGCTGATTTTTAGACGTAATTTTTCAGGGCTCGACTTTCGTTCCTCGAAAAGTTTCATTCTTTTTGAAATTTTAAGTTTTCGGAAGTCAAAAAATAATATATTAAGCACTTAGGAGACATTTGTATTGTTTTTCGGACTCTGATTTTGCTGATTTTAAGACGTCATTTTTCAGGGCTCGACTTTCGTGCCCCGAAAAGTTTAATTTTTTTTGAAATTTCAAGTTTTGGGAAGTCAAAAAATAATATATTAAGCACTTAGGAGACATTTGTATTGTTTTTCGGACTCTGATTTTGATGATTTTTAGACGTCATTTTTCAGGGCTCGACTTTCGTGCCCCGAAAAGTTTCTTTTTTTTTGACATTTTAAGTTGTGGGAAGTCAACAAATAATATATTAAACACTTAGGAGCCATGTGTTTTGTTTTTGGGACTCTGATTTTGCTGATTTTAAGACGTCATTTTTCAGGGCTCGATTTTCGTGCACCGAAAAGGTTCATTTTTTTTTACATTTTAAGTTTTGGGATGTCAAAAAATAATATATGAAGCACTTAGGATACATTTGTATTGTTTTTCGGACTCTGATGTTGCTGATTTTTAGACGTCATTTTTCAGGGCTCTGCTTTCGTTCCCCGAAAAGTTTCATTCTTTTTGAAGTTTTAAGTTTTCGGAAGTCAAAAAATAATATATTAAGCACTTAGGAGACATTTGTATTGTTTTTCGGACTCTGATTTTGCTGATTTTTAGACGTCATTTTTCAGGGCTCGACTTTCGTGCCCCGAAAAGTTTCATTCTTTTTGAAATTTTAAGTTTTCGGAAGTCAAAAAATAATATATTAAGCACTTAGGAGACATTTGTATTGTTTTTCGGACTCTGATTTTGCTGATTTTAAGACGTCATTTTTCAGGGCTCGATTTTCGTGCACCGAAAAGGTTCATTTTTTTTTACATTTTAAGTTTTGGGATGTCAAAAAATAATATATGAAGCACTCAGGATACATTTGTATTGTTTTTCGGACTCTGATGTTGCTGATTTTTAGACGTCATTTTTCGGGGCTCGACTTTCGTTCCTCGAAAAGTTTCATTCTTTTTGAAATTTTAAGTTTTCGTAAGTCAAAAAATAATATATTAAGCACTTAGGAGACATTTGTATTGTTTTTCGGACTCTGATTTTGCTGATTTTTAGACGTCATTTTTCAGGGCTCGACTTTCGTGCCCCGAAAAGTTTAATTTTTTTTGAAATTTCAAGTTTTGGGAAGTCAAAAAATAATATATTAAGCACTTAGGAGACATTTGTATTGTTTTTCGGACTCTGATTTTGCTGATTTTTATACGTCATTTTTCGGGGCTCGACTTTCGTGCCCCGAAAAGTTTCATTTTTTTTGACATTTTAAGTTTTGGGAAGTCAAAAAATAATATATTAAGCACATAGGAGCCATTTGTTTTGTTTTTCGGACTCTGATTTTGCTAATTTTTAGACTTCATTTTTCAGGGCTCGATTTTTGTGCCCCGAAAAGTTTCATTTTTATTGAAATTTCTAGTTTTGGGAAGTCAAAAAATAATATATTAAGCACTTAGGAGCCATTTGTTTTGTTTTTCGGACTCTGATTTTGCTGATTTTAAGACGTCATTTTTCAGGGCTCGATTTTCGTGCACCGAAAAGGTTCATTTTTTTTTACATTTTAAGTTTTGGGATGTCAAAAAATAATATATGAAGCACTTAGGATACATTTGTATTGTTTTTCGGACTCTGATGTTGCTGATTTTTAGATGTCATTTTTCAGGGCTCGACTTTCGTTCCCCGAAAAGTTTCATTCTTTTTGAAATTTTAAGTTTTCGGAAGTCAAAAAATAATATATTAAGCACTTAGGAGACATTTGTATTGTTTTTCGGACTCTGATTTTGCTGATTTTAATACGTCATTTTTCAGGGCTCGATTTTCGTGCACCGAAAAGGTTCATTTTTTTTTACATTTTAAGTTTTGGGTTGTCAAAAAAAAATATATGAAGCACTTAGGATACATTTTTATTGTTTTTCGGACTCTGATGTTGCTGATTTTTAGACGTCATTTTTCAGGGCTCGACTTTCGTTCCCCGAAAAGTTTCATTCTTTTTGAAATTTTAAGTTTTCGGAAGTCAAAAAATAATATATTAAGCACTTAGGAGACATTTGTATTGTTTTTCGGACTCTGATTTTGATGATTTTAAGACGTCATTTTTCAGGGGTCGATTTTCGTGCCCCAAAAAGTTTCATTTTTTTTGAAATTTCAAGTTTTGGGAAGTCAAAAAATAATATATTAAGTACTTAGGAGACATTTGTATTGTTTTACGGACTCTGATTTTGCTGATTTTAAGACGTCATTTTTCTGGGCTTGATTTTCGTGCACCGAAAAGGTTTATTTTGTTTTCCATTTTAAGTGTTTGGAAGTCAAAAAATAATATATGAAGCACTTAGGATACATTTCTATTGTTTTTCGGACTCTGATGTTGCTGATTTTTAGACGTCATTTTTCAGGGCTCGACTTTCGTTCCTCGAAAAGTTTCATTCTTTTTCAAATTTTAAGTTTTCGTAAGTCAAAAAATAATATATTAAGCACTTAGGAGACATTTGTATTGTTTTTCGGACTCTGATTTTGCTGATTTTTAGACGTCATTTTTCAGGGCTCGACTTTCGTGCCCCGAAAAGTTTAATTTTTTTTAAATTTCAAGTTTTCGGAAGTCAAAAAATAATATATTAAGCACTTAGGAGACATTTGTATTGTTTTTCGGACTCTGATTTTGCTGATTTTTAGACGTCATTTTTCAGGGCTCGACTTTCGTGCCCCGAAAAGTTTCATTTTTTTTGACATTTTAAGTTTTGGGAAGTAAAAAAATAATATATTAAGCACATAGGAGCCATTTGTTTTGTTTTTCGGACTCTGATTTTGCTAATTTTTAGACTTCATTTTTCAGGGCTCGATTTTCGTGCCCCGAAAAGTTTCATTTTTATTGAAATTTCTAGTTTTGGGAAGTCAAAAAATAATATATTAAGCTCTTAGGAGCCATTTGTTTTGTTTTTCGGACTCTGATTTTGCTGATTTTAAGACGTCATTTTTCAGGGCTCGATTTTCGTGCCCCGAAAAGGTTCATTTTTTATTACATTTTAAGTTTTGGGATGTCAAAAAATAATATATGAAGCACTTAGGATACATTTGTATTGTTTTTCGGACTCTGATGTTGCTGATTTTTAGACGTCATTTTTAAGGGCTCGACTTTCGTTCCTCGAAAAGTTTCATTCTTTTTGAAATTTTAAGTTTTAGGAAGTCAAAAAATAATATATTAAGCACTTAGGAGACATTTGTATTGTTTTTCGGACTCTGATTTTGCTGATTTTTAGACGTCATTTTTCAGGGCTCGACTTTCGTGCCCCGATCAGTTTAATTTTTTTTGAAATTTCAAGTTTTGGGAAGTCAAAAAATAAAATATTAAGCACTTAGGAGACATTTGTATTGTTTTTCGGACTCTGATTTTGCTGATTTTTAGACGTCATTTTTCAGGGCTCGATTTGTGCCCCGAAAAGTTTCTTTTTTTTTGACATTTTAAGTTTTGGGAAGTCAAAAAATAATATATTAAGCACTTAGGAGCCATTTGTTTTGTTTTTCGGACTCTGATTTTGCTGATTTTAAGACGTCATTTTTCAGGGCTCGATTTTCGTGCACCGAAAAGGTTCATTTTTTTTTACATTTTAAGTTTTGGGATGTCAAAAAATAATATATGAAGCACTTAGGATACATTTGTATTGTTTTTCGGACTCTGATGTTGCTGATTTTTATACGTCATTTTTCAGGGCTCGGCTTTCGTTCCCCGAAAAGTTTCATTCTTTTTGAAATTTTAAGTTTTCGGAAGTCAAAAAATAATATATTAAGCACTTAGGAGACATTTGTATTGTTTTTCGGACTCTGATATTGCTGATTTTTAGACGTCATTTTTCAGGGCTCGACTTTCGTGCCCCGAAAAGTTTCATTCTTTTTGAAATTTTAAGTTTTCGGAAGTCAAAAAATAATATATTAAGCACTTAGGAGACATTTGTATTGTTTTTCGGACTCTGATTTTGCTGATTTTAAGACGTCATTTTTCAGGGCTCGATTTTCGTGCACCGAAAAGGTTCATTTTTTTTTACATTTTAAGTTTTGGGATGTCAAAAAATAATATATGAAGCACTCAGGATACATTTGTATTGTTTTTCGGACTCTGATGTTGCTGATTTTTAGACGTCATTTTTCAGGGCTCGACTTTCGTTCCTCGAAAAGTTTCATTCTTTTTGAAATTTTAAGTTTTCGTAAGTCAAAAAATAATATATTAAGCACTTAGGAGACATTTGTATTGTTTTTCGGACTCTGATTTTGCTGATTTTTAGACGTCATTTTTCAGGGCTCGACTTTCGTGCCCCGAAAAGTTTCATTTTTTTTGAAATTTCAAGTTTTGGGAAGTCAAAAAATAATATATTAAGCACTTAGGAGACATTTGTATTGTTTTTCGGACTCTGATTTTGCTGATTTTTATACGTCATTTTTCGGGGCTCGACTTTCGTGCCCCGAAAAGTTTCATTTTTTTTGACATTTTAAGTCTTGGGAAGTCAAAAAATAATATATTAAGCACATAGGAGCCATTTGTTTTGTTTTTCGGACTCTGATTTTGCTAATTTTTAGACTTCATTTTTCAGGGCTCGATTTTTGTGCCCCGAAAAGTTTCATTTTTATTGAAATTTCTAGTTTTGGGAAGTCAAAAAATAATATATTAAGCACTTAGGAGCCATTTGTTTTGTTTTTCGGACTCTGATTTTGCTGATTTTAAGACGTCATTTTTCAGGGCTCGATTTTCGTGCACCGAAAAGGTTCATTTTTTTTTACATTTTAAGTTTTGGGATGTCAAAAAATAATATATGAAGCACTTAGGATACATTTGTATTGTTTTTCGGACTCTGATGTTGCTGATTTTTAGATGTCATTTTTCAGGGCTCGACTTTCGTTCCCCGAAAAGTTTCATTCTTTTTGAAATTTTAAGTTTTCGGAAGTCAAAAAATAATATATTAAGCACTTAGGAGACATTTGTATTGTTTTTCGGACTCTGATTTTGCTGATTTTAATACGTCATTTTTCAGGGCTCGATTTTCGTGCACCGAAAAGGTTCATTTTTTTTTACATTTTAAGTTTTGGGATGTCAAAAAATAATATATGAAGCACTTAGGATACATTTTTATTGTTTTTCGGACTCTGATGTTGCTGATTTTTAGACGTCATTTTTCAGGGCTCGACTTTCGTTCCCCGAAAAGTTTCATTCTTTTTGAAATTTTAAGTTTTCGGAAGTCAAAAAATAATATATTAAGCACTTAGGAGACATTTGTATTGTTTTTCGGACTCTGATTTTGCTGATTTTTAGACGTCATTTTTCAGGGCTCGACTTTCGTGCCCCGAAAAGTTTCATTCTTTTTGAAATTTTAAGTTTTCGGAAGTCAAAAAATAATATATTAAGCACTTAGGAGACATTTGTATTGTTTTTCGGACTCTGATTTTGCTGATTTTAAGACGTCATTTTTCAGGGCTCGATTTTCGTGCACCGAAAAGGTTCATTTTTTTTTACATTTTAAGTTTTTGGATGTCAAAAAATAATATATGAAGCACTTAGGATACATTTCTATTGTTTTTCGGACTCTGATGTTGCTGATTTTTAGACGTCATTTTTCAGGGCTCGACTTTCGTTCCTCGAAAAGTTTCATTCTTTTTCAAATTTTAAGTTTTCGTAAGTCAAAAAATAATATATTAAGCACTTAGGAGACATTTGTATTGTTTTTCGGACTCTGATTTTGCTGATTTTTAGACGTCATTTTTCAGGGCTCGACTTTCGTGCCCCGAAAAGTTTAATTTTTTTTGAAATTTCAAGTTTTGGGAAGTCAAAAAATAATATATTAAGCACTTAGGAGACATTTGTATTGTTTTTCGGACTCTGATTTTGCTGATTTTTAGACGTCATTTTTCAGGGCTCGACTTTCGTGCCCCGAAAAGTTTCATTTTTTTTGAAATTTTAAGTTTTGGGAAGTAAAAAAATAATATATTAAGCACATAGGAGCCATTTGTTTTGTTTTTCGGACTTTGATTTTGCTGATTTTTAGACTTCATTTTTCAGGGCTCGATTTTCGTGCCCCGAAAAGTTTCATTTTTATTGAAATTTCTAGTTTTGGGAAGTCAAAAAATAATATATTAAGCTCTTAGGAGCCATTTGTTTTGTTTTTCGGACTCTGATTTTGCTGATTTTAAGACGTCATTTTTCAGGGCTCGATTTTCGTGCCCCGAAAAGGTTCATTTTTTATTACATTTTAAGTTTTGGGATGTCAAAAAATAATATATTAAGCACTTAGGAGACATTTGTATTGTTTTTCGGACTCTGATTTTGCTGATTTTTAGACGTCATTTTTCAGGGCTCGACTTTCGTTCCCCGAAAAGTTTCATTCTTTTTGAAATTTTAAGTTTTCGGAAGTCAAAAAATAATATATTAAGCACTTAGGAGACATTTGTATTGTTTTTCGGACTCTGATGTTGCTGATTTTTAGACGTCATTTTTCAGGGCTCGACTTTCGTGCCCCGAAAAGTTTAATTTTTTTTGAAATTTCAAGTTTTGGGAAGTCAAAAAATAATATATTAAGCACTTAGGAGACATTTGTATTGTTTTTCGGACTCTGATTTTGCTGATTTTTAGACGTCATTTTTCAGGGCTCGATTTGTGCCCCGAAAAGTTTCTTTTTTTTTGACATTTTAAGTTTTGGGAAGTCAAAAAATAATATATTAAGCACTTAGGAGCCATTTGTTTTGTTTTTCGGACTCTGATTTTGCTGATTTTAAGACGTCATTTTTCAGGGCTCGACTTTCGTTCCCCGAAAAGTTTCATTTTTTTTTAAATTTTAAGTTTTCGGATGTCAAAAAATAATATATTAAGCACTTAGGATACATTTGTATTGTTTTTCGGACTCTGATTTTGCTGATTATTAGACGTCATTTTTCAGGGCTCGGCTTTCGTTCCCCGAAAAGTTTCATTCTTTTTGAAATTTTAAGTTTTCGGAAGTCAAAAAATAATATATTAAGCACTTAGGAGACATTTGTATTGTTTTTCGGACTCTGATTTTGCTGATTTTTAGACGTCATTTTTCAGGGCTCGACTTTCGTGCCTAGAAAAGTTTCATTCTTTTTGAAATTTTAAGTTTTCGGAAGTCAAAAAATAATATATTAAGCACTTAGGAGACATTTGTATTGTTTTTCGGACTCTGATTTTGCTGATTTTAAGACGTCATTTTTCAGGGCTCGATTTTCGTGCACCGAAAAGGTTCATTTTTTTTTTACATTTTAAGTTTTGGGATGTCAAAAAATAATATATGAAGCACTTAGGATACATTTGTATTGTTTTTCGGACTCTGATGTTGCTGATTTTTAGACGTCATTTTTCAGGGCTCGACTTTCGTTCCTCGAAAAGTTTCATTCTTTTTGAAATTTTAAGTTTTCGTAAGTCAAAAAATAATATATTAAGCACTTAGGAGACATTTGTATTATTTTTCGTACTCTAACTTAGCTGATTTTAAGACGTCATTTTTCAGGGCTCGATTTTCGTGCCCCGAAAGTTTCATTTTTTTTTAAATTTCAAGTTTTGGGAAGTCAAAAAATAATATATGAAGCACTTAGGACCAATTTCTTTTGTTTTTCGGACTTTGATTTTGCTGAGTTTTAGACTTCATTTTTCAGGGCTCGATTTTCGTGCCCCGAAAAGTTTCATTTTTTTTGAAATTTTAAGTTTTTGGAATTCAAAAAATAATATATTAAGCCCTTAAGAGACATTTGTATTGTTTTTCGAACTCTGATTTTGCTAATTTTTAGACTTCATTTTTCAGGGCTCGATTTTCGTGCCCCGAAAAGTTTCATTTTTATTGAAATTTCAAGTTTTGGGAATTCAAAAAATAATATATTAAGCACTTAGGAGACATTTGTATTGTTTTTCGGACTCTGATTTTGCTGATTTTTAGACGTCATTTTTCAGGGCTCGACTTTCGTGCCCCGAAAAGTTTAATTTTTTTTGAAATTTCAAGTTTTGGGAAGTCAAAAAATAATATATTAAGCACTTAGGAGACATTTGTATTGTTTTTCGGACTCTGATTTTGCTGATTTTTAGACGTCATTTTTCAGGGCTCGACTTTCGTGCCTAGAAAAGTTTCATTTTTTTTGACATTTTAAGTTTTGGGAAGTCAAAAAATAATATATTAAGCACTAAGGAGCCATTTGGTTTGTTTTTCGGACTCTGATTTTGCTGATTTTTAGACTTCATTTTTCAGGGCTCGATTTTCGTGCCCCGAAAAGTTTCATTCTTTTTGAAATTTTAAGTTTTCGGAAGTCAAAAAATAATATATTAAGCACTTAGGAGACATTTGTATTGTTTTTCGGACTCTGATTTAGCTGATTTTTAGACGTCATTTTTCAGGGATCGACTTTCGTGCCCCGAAAAGTTTCATTTTTTTTGACATTTTAAGTTTTGGGAAGTCAAAAAATAATATATTAAGCATATAGGAGCCATTTGTTTTGTTTTTCGGACTCTGATTTTGCTAATTTTTAGACTTCATTTTTCAGGGCTCGATTTTCGTGCCCCGAAAAGTTTCATTTTTATTGAAATTTCTAGTTTTGGGAAGTCAAAAAATAATATATTAAGTACTTAGGAGCCATTTGTTTTGTTTTTCGGACTCTGATTTTGCTGATTTTAAGACGTCATTTTTCAGGGCTGGATTTTCGTGCACCGAAAAGGTTCATTTTTTTTTACATTTAAATTTTGGGATGTCAAAAAATAATATATGAAGCACTTAGGATACATTTGTATTGTTTTTCGGACTCTGATGTTGCTGATTTTTAGACGTCATTTTTCAGGGCTCGACTTTCGTTCCTCGAAAAGTTTCATTCTTTTTGAAATTTTAAGTTTTGGGAAGTCAAAAAATAATATATTAAGCACATAGGAGCCATTTGTTTTGTTTTTCGTACTCTAACTTAGCTGATTTTAAGACGTCATTTTTCAGGGCTCGATTTTCGTGCCCCGAAAGTTTCATTTTTTTTTAAATTTCAAGTTTTGGGAAGTCAAAAAATAATATATGAAGCACTTAGGACCAATTTCTTTTGTTTTTCGGACTTTGATTTTGCTGAGTTTTAGACTTCATTTTTCAGGGCTCGATTTTCGTGCCCCGAAAAGGTTCATTTTTTTTTACATTTTAAGTTTTTGGAATTCAAAAAATAATATATTAAGCACATAGGAGACATTTGTATTGATTTTCGGACTCTGATTTTGGTGACTTGTAGACGTCATTTTTCAGGGCTCGACTTTCGTGCCCCGAAAAGTTTCATTTTTTTTTACATTTTAAGTTTTGGGAAGTCAAAAAATAATATATTAAGCACATAGGAGCCATTTGTTTTGTTTTTCGACCTCTGATTTTGCTGATTTTTAGACTTCATTTTTCAGGGCTCGATTTTCGTGATCCCGAAAAGTTTCATTTTTTTTGAAATTTCAAGTTTTGGGAAGTCAAAAAATAATATATTAAGCACTTAGGAGCCATTTGTTTTGTTTTTCGGACTCTGATTTTGCTGATTTTAAGACGTCATTTTTCAGGGCTCGATTTTCGTGCCCCGAAAAGGTTCATTTTTCTTTACATTTTAAGTTTTGGGATGTCAAAAAATAATATATGAAGCACTTAGGATACATTTGTATTGTTTTTCGGACTCTAATGTTGCTGATTTTTAGACGTCATTTTTCAGGGCTCGACTTTCGTGCCCCGAAAAGTTTCATTTTTTTGACATTTTAAGTTTTGGGAAGTCAAAAAATAATATATTAAGCACATAGGAGCCATTTGTTTTGTTTTTCGTACTCTAACTTAGCTGATTTTAAGACGTCATTTTTCAGGGCTCGATTTTCGTGCCCCGAAAGTTTCATTTTTTTTTAAATTTCAAGTTTTGGGAAGTCAAAAAATAATATATGAAGCACTTAGGACCAATTTCTTTTGTTTTTCGGACTTTGATTTTGCTGAGTTTTAGACTTCATTTTTCAGGGCTCGATTTTCGTGCCCCGAAAAGTTTCATTTTTTTTGAAATTTTAAGTTTTTGGAATTCAAAAAATAATATATTAAGCCCTTAAGAGACATTTGTATTGTTTTTCGAACTCTGATTTTGCTAATTTTTAGACTTCATTTTTCAGGGCTCGATTTTCGTGCCCCGAAAGTTTCATTTTTTTTTAAATTTCAAGTTTTGGGAAGTCAAAAAATAATATATGAAGCACTTAGGACCAATTTCTTTTGTTTTTCGGACTTTGATTTTGCTGAGTTTTAGACTTCATTTTTCAGGGCTCGATTTTCGTGCCCCGAAAAGTTTCATTTTTTTTGAAATTTTATGTTTTTGGAATTCAAAAAATAATATATTAAGCCCTTAAGAGACATTTGTATTGTTTTTCGAACTCTGATTTTGCTAATTTTTAGACTTCATTTTTCAGGGCTCGATTTTCGTGCCCCGAAAGTTTCATTTTTTTTGAAATTTCAAGTTTTGGGAAGTCAAAAAATAATATATTAAGCACTTAGGAGCCATTTGTTTTGTTTTTCGGACTCTGATTTTGCTGATTTTAAGACGTCATTTTTCAGGGCTCGATTTTCGTGCCCCGAAAAGGTTCATTTTTCTTTACATTTTAAGTTTTGGGATGTCAAAAAATAATATATGAAGCACTTAGGATACATTTGTATTGTTTTTCGGACTCTGATGTTGCTGATTTTTAGACGTCATTTTTCAGGGCTCGGCTTTCGTTCCCCGAAAAGTTTCATTCTTTTTGAAATTTTAAGTTTTCGGAAGTCAAAAAATAATATATTAAGCACTTAGGAGACATTTGTATTGTTTTTCGGACTCTGATTTTGCTGATTTTTAGACGTCATTTTTTAGGGCTCGACTTTCGTGCCCCGAAAAGTTTCATTCTTTTTGAAATTTTAAGTTTTCGGAAGTCAAAAAATAATATATTAAGCACTTAGGAGACATTTGTATTGTTTTTCGGACTCTGATTTTGCTGATTTTAAGACGTCATTTTTCAGGGCTCGATTTTCGTGCACCGAAAAGGTTCATTTTTTTTTACATTTTAAGTTTTGGGATGTCAAAAAATAATATATGAAGCACTCAGGATACATTTGTATTGTTTTTCGGACTCTGATGTTGCTGATTTTTAGACGTCATTTTTCAGGGCTCGACTTTCGTTCCTCGAAAAGTTTCATTCTTTTTGAAATTTTAAGTTTTCGTAAGTCAAAAAATAATATATTAAGCACTTAGGAGACATTTGTATTATTTTTCGTACTCTAACTTAGCTGATTTTAAGACGTCATTTTTCAGGGCTCGATTTTCGTGCCCCGAAAGTTTCATTTTTTTTTAAATTTCAAGTTTTGGGAAGTCAAAAAATAATATATGAAGCACTTAGGACCAATTTCTTTTGTTTTTCGGACTTTGATTTTGCTGAGTTTTAGACTTCATTTTTCAGGGCTCGATTTTCGTGCCCCGAAAAGTTTCATTTTTTTTGAAATTTTAAGTTTTTGGAATTCAAAAAATAATATATTAAGCCCTTAAGAGACATTTGTATTGTTTTTCGAACTCTGATTTTGCTAATTTTTAGACTTCATTTTTCAGGGCTCGATTTTCGTGCGCCGGAAAGTTTCATTTTTATTGAAATTTCAAGTTTTGGGAATTCAAAAAATAATATATTAAGCACTTAGGAGACATTTGTATTGTTTTTCGGACTCTGATTTTGCTGATTTTTAGACGTCATTTTTCAGGGCTCGACTTTCGTGCCCCGAAAAGTTTAATTTTTTTTGAAATTTCAAGTTTTGGGAAGTCAAAAAATAATATATTAAGCACTTAGGAGACATTTGTATTGTTTTTCGGACTCTGATTTTGCTGATTTTTAGACGTCATTTTTCAGGGCTCGACTTTCGTGCCTAGAAAAGTTTCATTTTTTTTGACATTTTAAGTTTTGGGAAGTCAAAAAATAATATATTAAGCACTAAGGAGCCATTTGGTTTGTTTTTCGGACTCTGATTTTGCTGATTTTTAGACTTCATTTTTCAGGGCTCGATTTTCGTGCCCCGAAAAGTTTCATTCTTTTTGAAATTTTAAGTTTTCGGAAGTCAAAAAATAATATATTAAGCACTTAGGAGACATTTGTATTGTTTTTCGGACTCTGATTTAGCTGATTTTTAGACGTCATTTTTCAGGGATCGACTTTCGTGCCCCGAAAAGTTTCATTTTTTTTGACATTTTAAGTTTTGGGAAGTCAAAAAATAATATATTAAGCATATAGGAGCCATTTGTTTTGTTTTTCGGACTCTGATTTTGCTAATTTTTAGACTTCATTTTTCAGGGCTCGATTTTCGTGCCCCGAAAAGTTTCATTTTTATTGAAATTTCTAGTTTTGGGAAGTCAAAAAATAATATATTAAGTACTTAGGAGCCATTTGTTTTGTTTTTCGGACTCTGATTTTGCTGATTTTAAGACGTCATTTTTCAGGGCTGGATTTTCGTGCACCGAAAAGGTTCATTTTTTTTTACATTTAAATTTTGGGATGTCAAAAAATAATATATGAAGCACTTAGGATACATTTGTATTGTTTTTCGGACTCTGATGTTGCTGATTTTTAGACGTCATTTTTCAGGGCTCGACTTTCGTTCCTCGAAAAGTTTCATTCTTTTTGAAATTTTAAGTTTTGGGAAGTCAAAAAATAATATATTAAGCACATAGGAGCCATTTGTTTTGTTTTTCGTACTCTAACTTAGCTGATTTTAAGACGTCATTTTTCAGGGCTCGATTTTCGTGCCCCGAAAGTTTCATTTTTTTTTAAATTTCAAGTTTTGGGAAGTCAAAAAATAATATATGAAGCACTTAGGACCAATTTCTTTTGTTTTTCGGACTTTGATTTTGCTGAGTTTTAGACTTCATTTTTCAGGGCTCGATTTTCGTGCCCCGAAAAGGTTCATTTTTTTTTACATTTTAAGTTTTTGGAATTCAAAAAATAATATATTAAGCACATAGGAGACATTTGTATTGATTTTCGGACTCTGATTTTGGTGACTTGTAGACGTCATTTTTCAGGGCTCGACTTTCGTGCCCCGAAAAGTTTCATTTTTTTTGAAATTTTAAGTTTTTGGAATTCAAAAAAAAATATATTACGCACATATGAGCCATTTGTTTTGTTTTTCGACCTCTGATTTTGCTGATTTTTAGACTTCATTTTTCAGGGCTCGATTTTCGTGATCCCGAAAAGTTTCATTTTTTTTGAAATTTCAAGTTTTGGGAAGTCAAAAAATAATATATTAAGCACTTAGGAGCCATTTGTTTTGTTTTTCGGACTCTGATTTTGCTGATTTTAAGACGTCATTTTTCAGGGCTCGATTTTCGTGCCCCGAAAAGGTTCATTTTTCTTTACATTTTAAGTTTTGGGATTTCAAAAAATATTATATGAAGCTCTTGGGATACATTTGTATTGTTTTTCGGTCTCTAATGTTGCTGTTTTTTAGACGTCATTTTTCAGGGCTCGACTTTCGTGCCCCGAAAAGTTTCATTTTTTTGACATTTTAAGTTTTGGGAAGTCAAAAAATAATATATTAAGCACATAGGAGCCATTTGTTTTGTTTTTCGTACTCTAACTTAGCTGATTTTAAGACGTCATTTTTCAGGGCTCGATTTTCGTGCCCCGAAAGTTTCATTTTTTTTTAAATTTCAAGTTTTGGGAAGTCAAAAAATAATATATGAAGCACTTAGGACCAATTTCTTTTGTTTTTCGGACTTTGATTTTGCTGAGTTTTAGACTTCATTTTTCAGGGCTCGATTTTCGTGCCCCGAAAAGTTTCATTTTTTTTGAAATTTTAAGTTTTTGGAATTCAAAAAAAAATATATTAAGCCCTTAAGAGACATTTGTATTGTTTTTCGAACTCTGATTTTGCTAATTTTTAGACTTCATTTTTCAGGGCTCGATTTTCGTGCCCCGAAAGTTTCAATTTTGCTTAAAATTCAAGGTTTGGGAAGGCAAAAAATAATATATGAAGCACTTAGGACCAATTTCTTTTGTTTTTCGGACTTTGATTTTGCTGAGTTTTAGACTTCATTTTTCAGGGCTCGATTTTCGTGCCCCGAAAAGTTTCATTTTTTTTGAAATTTTATGTTTTTGGAATTCAAAAAATAATATATTAAGCCCTTAAGAGACATTTGTATTGTTTTTCGAACTCTGATTTTGCTAATTTTTAGACTTCATTTTTCAGGGCTCGATTTTCGTGCCCCGAAAAGTTTCATTTTTTTTGAAATTTCAAGTTTTGGGAAGTCAAAAAATAATATATTAAGCACTTAGGAGCCATTTGTTTTGTTTTTCGGACTCTGATTTTGCTGATTTTAAGACGTCATTTTTCAGGGCTCGATTTTCGTGCCCCGAAAATGTTCATTTTTCTTTACATTTTAAGTTTTGGGATGTCAAAAAATAATATATGAAGCACTTAGGATACATTTGTATTGTTTTTCGGACTCTGATGTTGCTGATTTTTAGACGTCATTTTTCAGGGCTCGGCTTTCGTTCCCCGAAAAGTTTCATTCTTTTTGAAATTTTAAGTTTTCGGAAGTCAAAAAATAATATATTAAGCACTTAGGAGACATTTGTATTGTTTTTCGGACTCTGATTTTGCTGATTTTTAGACGTCATTTTTCAGGGCTCGACTTTCGTGCCCCGAAAAGTTTCATTCTTTTTGAAATTTTAAGTTTTCGGAAGTCAAAAAATAATATATTAAGCACTTAGGAGACATTTGTATTGTTTTTCGGACTCTGATTTTGCTGATTTTAAGACGCCATTTTTCAGGGCTCGATTTTCGTGCACCGAAAAGGTTCATTTTTTTTTACATTTTAAGTTTTGGGATGTCAAAAAATAATATATGAAGCACTCAGGATACATTTGTATTGTTTTTCGGACTCTGATGTTGCTGATTTTTAGACGTCATTTTTCAGGGCTCGACTTTCGTTCCTCGAAAAGTTTCATTCTTTTTGAAATTTTAAGTTTTCGTAAGTCAAAAAATAATATATTAAGCACTTAGGAGACATTTGTATTATTTTTCGTACTCTAACTTAGCTGATTTTAAGACGTCATTTTTCAGGGCTCGATTTTCGTGCCCCGAAAGTTTCATTTTTTTTTAAATTTCAAGTTTTGGGAAGTCAAAAAATAATATATGAAGCACTTAGGACCAATTTCTTTTGTTTTTCGGACTTTGATTTTGCTGAGTTTTAGACTTCATTTTTCAGGGCTCGATTTTCGTGCCCCGAAAAGTTTCATTTTTTTTGAAATTTTAAGTTTTTGGAATTCAAAAAATAATATATTAAGCCCTTAAGAGACATTTGTATTGTTTTTCGAACTCTGATTTTGCTAATTTTTAGACTTCATTTTTCAGGGCTCGATTTTCGTGCCCCGAAAAGTTTCATTTTTATTGAAATTTCAAGTTTTGGGAATTCAAAAAATAATATATTAAGCACTTAGGAGACATTTGTATTGTTTTTCGGACTCTGATTTTGCTGATTTTTAGACGTCATTTTTCAGGGCTCGACTTTCGTGCCCCGAAAAGTTTAATTTTTTTTGAAATTTCAAGTTTTGGGAAGTCAAAAAATAATATATTAAGCACTTAGGAGACATTTGTATTGTTTTTCGGACTCTGATTTTGCTGATTTTTAGACGTCATTTTTCAGGGCTCGACTTTCGTGCCTAGAAAAGTTTCATTTTTTTTGACATTTTAAGTTTTGGGAAGTCAAAAAATAATATATTAAGCACTAAGGAGCCATTTGGTTTGTTTTTCGGACTCTGATTTTGCTGATTTTTAGACTTCATTTTTCAGGGCTCGATTTTCGTGCCCCGAAAAGTTTCATTCTTTTTGAAATTTTAAGTTTTCGGAAGTCAAAAAATAATATATTAAGCACTTAGGAGACATTTGTATTGTTTTTCGGACTCTGATTTAGCTGATTTTTAGACGTCATTTTTCAGGGATCGACTTTCGTGCCCCGAAAAGTTTCATTTTTTTTGACATTTTAAGTTTTGGGAAGTCAAAAAATAATATATTAAGCATATAGGAGCCATTTGTTTTGTTTTTCGGACTCTGATTTTGCTAATTTTTAGACTTCATTTTTCAGGGCTCGATTTTCGTGCCCCGAAAAGTTTCATTTTTATTGAAATTTCTAGTTTTGGGAAGTCAAAAAATAATATATTAAGTACTTAGGAGCCATTTGTTTTGTTTTTCGGACTCTGATTTTGCTGATTTTAAGACGTCATTTTTCAGGGCTGGATTTTCGTGCACCGAAAAGGTTCATTTTTTTTTACATTTAAATTTTGGGATGTCAAAAAATAATATATGAAGCACTTAGGATACATTTGTATTGTTTTTCGGACTCTGATGTTGCTGATTTTTAGACGTCATTTTTCAGGGCTCGGCTTTCGTTCCCCGAAAAGTTTCATTCTTTTTGAAATTTTAAGTTTTCGGAAGTCAAAAAATAATATATTAAGCACTTAGGAGACATTTGTATTGTTTTTCGGACTCTGATTTTGCTGATTTTTAGACGTCATTTTTTAGGGCTCGACTTTCGTGCCCCGAAAAGTTTCATTCTTTTTGAAATTTTAAGTTTTCGGAAGTCAAAAAATAATATATTAAGCACTTAGGAGACATTTGTATTGTTTTTCGGACTCTGATTTTGCTGATTTTAAGACGTCATTTTTCAGGGCTCGATTTTCGTGCACCGAAAAGGTTCATTTTTTTTTACATTTTAAGTTTTGGGATGTCAAAAAATAATATATGAAGCACTCAGGATACATTTGTATTGTTTTTCGGACTCTGATGTTGCTGATTTTTAGACGTCATTTTTCAGGGCTCGACTTTCGTTCCTCGAAAAGTTTCATTCTTTTTGAAATTTTAAGTTTTCGTAAGTCAAAAAATAATATATTAAGCACTTAGGAGACATTTGTATTATTTTTCGTACTCTAACTTAGCTGATTTTAAGACGTCATTTTTCAGGGCTCGATTTTCGTGCCCCGAAAGTTTCATTTTTTTTTAAATTTCAAGTTTTGGGAAGTCAAAAAATAATATATGAAGCACTTAGGACCAATTTCTTTTGTTTTTCGGACTTTGATTTTGCTGAGTTTTAGACTTCATTTTTCAGGGCTCGATTTTCGTGCCCCGAAAAGTTTCATTTTTTTTGAAATTTTAAGTTTTTGGAATTCAAAAAATAATATATTAAGCCCTTAAGAGACATTTGTATTGTTTTTCGAACTCTGATTTTGCTAATTTTTAGACTTCATTTTTCAGGGCTCGATTTTCGTGCCCCGAAAAGTTTCATTTTTATTGAAATTTCAAGTTTTGGGAATTCAAAAAATAATATATTAAGCACTTAGGAGACATTTGTATTGTTTTTCGGACTCTGATTTTGCTGATTTTTAGACGTCATTTTTCAGGGCTCGACTTTCGTGCCCCGAAAAGTTTAATTTTTTTTGAAATTTCAAGTTTTGGGAAGTCAAAAAATAATATATTAAGCACTTAGGAGACATTTGTATTGTTTTTCGGACTCTGATTTTGCTGATTTTTAGACGTCATTTTTCAGGGCTCGACTTTCGTGCCTAGAAAAGTTTCATTTTTTTTGACATTTTAAGTTTTGGGAAGTCAAAAAATAATATATTAAGCACTAAGGAGCCATTTGGTTTGTTTTTCGGACTCTGATTTTGCTGATTTTTAGACTTCATTTTTCAGGGCTCGATTTTCGTGCCCCGAAAAGTTTCATTCTTTTTGAAATTTTAAGTTTTCGGAAGTCAAAAAATAATATATTAAGCACTTAGGAGACATTTGTATTGTTTTTCGGACTCTGATTTAGCTGATTTTTAGACGTCATTTTTCAGGGATCGACTTTCGTGCCCCGAAAAGTTTCATTTTTTTTGACATTTTAAGTTTTGGGAAGTCAAAAAATAATATATTAAGCATATAGGAGCCATTTGTTTTGTTTTTCGGACTCTGATTTTGCTAATTTTTAGACTTCATTTTTCAGGGCTCGATTTTCGTGCCCCGAAAAGTTTCATTTTTATTGAAATTTCTAGTTTTGGGAAGTCAAAAAATAATATATTAAGTACTTAGGAGCCATTTGTTTTGTTTTTCGGACTCTGATTTTGCTGATTTTAAGACGTCATTTTTCAGGGCTGGATTTTCGTGCACCGAAAAGGTTCATTTTTTTTTACATTTAAATTTTGGGATGTCAAAAAATAATATATGAAGCACTTAGGATACATTTGTATTGTTTTTCGGACTCTGATGTTGCTGATTTTTAGACGTCATTTTTCAGGGCTCGACTTTCGTTCCTCGAAAAGTTTCATTCTTTTTGAAATTTTAAGTTTTGGGAAGTCAAAAAATAATATATTAAGCACATAGGAGCCATTTGTTTTGTTTTTCGTACTCTAACTTAGCTGATTTTAAGACGTCATTTTTCAGGGCTCGATTTTCGTGCCCCGAAAGTTTCATTTTTTTTTAAATTTCAAGTTTTGGGAAGTCAAAAAATAATATATGAAGCACTTAGGACCAATTTCTTTTGTTTTTCGGACTTTGATTTTGCTGAGTTTTAGACTTCATTTTTCAGGGCTCGATTTTCGTGCCCCGAAAAGGTTCATTTTTTTTTACATTTTAAGTTTTTGGAATTCAAAAAATAATATATTAAGCACATAGGAGACATTTGTATTGATTTTCGGACTCTGATTTTGGTGACTTGTAGACGTCATTTTTCAGGGCTCGACTTTCGTGCCCCGAAAAGTTTCATTTTTTTTTACATTTTAAGTTTTGGGAAGTCAAAAAATAATATATTAAGCACATAGGAGCCATTTGTTTTGTTTTTCGACCTCTGATTTTGCTGATTTTTAGACTTCATTTTTCAGGGCTCGATTTTCGTGATCCCGAAAAGTTTCATTTTTTTTGAAATTTCAAGTTTTGGGAAGTCAAAAAATAATATATTAAGCACTTAGGAGCCATTTGTTTTGTTTTTCGGACTCTGATTTTGCTGATTTTAAGACGTCATTTTTCAGGGCTCGATTTTCGTGCCCCGAAAAGGTTCATTTTTCTTTACATTTTAAGTTTTGGGATGTCAAAAAATAATATATGAAGCACTTAGGATACATTTGTATTGTTTTTCGGACTCTAATGTTGCTGATTTTTAGACGTCATTTTTCAGGGCTCGACTTTCGTGCCCCGAAAAGTTTCATTTTTTTGACATTTTAAGTTTTGGGAAGTCAAAAAATAATATATTAAGCACATAGGAGCCATTTGTTTTGTTTTTCGTACTCTAACTTAGCTGATTTTAAGACGTCATTTTTCAGGGCTCGATTTTCGTGCCCCGAAAGTTTCATTTTTTTTTAAATTTCAAGTTTTGGGAAGTCAAAAAATAATATATGAAGCACTTAGGACCAATTTCTTTTGTTTTTCGGACTTTGATTTTGCTGAGTTTTAGACTTCATTTTTCAGGGCTCGATTTTCGTGCCCCGAAAAGTTTCATTTTTTTTGAAATTTTAAGTTTTTGGAATTCAAAAAATAATATATTAAGCCCTTAAGAGACATTTGTATTGTTTTTCGAACTCTGATTTTGCTAATTTTTAGACTTCATTTTTCAGGGCTCGATTTTCGTGCCCCGAAAGTTTCATTTTTTTTTAAATTTCAAGTTTTGGGAAGTCAAAAAATAATATATGAAGCACTTAGGACCAATTTCTTTTGTTTTTCGGACTTTGATTTTGCTGAGTTTTAGACTTCATTTTTCAGGGCTCGATTTTCGTGCCCCGAAAAGTTTCATTTTTTTTGAAATTTTATGTTTTTGGAATTCAAAAAATAATATATTAAGCCCTTAAGAGACATTTGTATTGTTTTTCGAACTCTGATTTTGCTAATTTTTAGACTTCATTTTTCAGGCTCGATTTTCGTGCCCCGAAAGTTTCATTTTTTTTGAAATTTCAAGTTTTGGGAAGTCAAAAAATAATATATTAAGCACTTAGGAGCCATTTGTTTTGTTTTTCGGACTCTGATTTTGCTGATTTTAAGACGTCATTTTTCAGGGCTCGATTTTCGTGCCCCGAAAATGTTCATTTTTCTTTACATTTTAAGTTTTGGGATGTCAAAAAATAATATATGAAGCACTTAGGATACATTTGTATTGTTTTTCGGACTCTGATGTTGCTGATTTTTAGACGTCATTTTTCAGGGCTCGGCTTTCGTTCCCCGAAAAGTTTCATTCTTTTTGAAATTTTAAGTTTTCGGAAGTCAAAAAATAATATATTAAGCACTTAGGAGACATTTGTATTGTTTTTCGGACTCTGATTTTGCTGATTTTTAGACGTCATTTTTCAGGGCTCGACTTTCGTGCCCCGAAAAGTTTCATTCTTTTTGAAATTTTAAGTTTTCGGAAGTCAAAAAATAATATATTAAGCACTTAGGAGACATTTGTATTGTTTTTCGGACTCTGATTTTGCTGATTTTAAGACGCCATTTTTCAGGGCTCGATTTTCGTGCACCGAAAAGGTTCATTTTTTTTTACATTTTAAGTTTTGGGATGTCAAAAAATAATATATGAAGCACTCAGGATACATTTGTATTGTTTTTCGGACTCTGATGTTGCTGATTTTTAGACGTCATTTTTCAGGGCTCGACTTTCGTTCCTCGAAAAGTTTCATTCTTTTTGAAATTTTAAGTTTTCGTAAGTCAAAAAATAATATATTAAGCACTTAGGAGACATTTGTATTATTTTTCGTACTCTAACTTAGCTGATTTTAAGACGTCATTTTTCAGGGCTCGATTTTCGTGCCCCGAAAGTTTCATTTTTTTTTAAATTTCAAGTTTTGGGAAGTCAAAAAATAATATATGAAGCACTTAGGACCAATTTCTTTTGTTTTTCGGACTTTGATTTTGCTGAGTTTTAGACTTCATTTTTCAGGGCTCGATTTTCGTGCCCCGAAAAGTTTCATTTTTTTTGAAATTTTAAGTTTTTGGAATTCAAAAAATAATATATTAAGCCCTTAAGAGACATTTGTATTGTTTTTCGAACTCTGATTTTGCTAATTTTTAGACTTCATTTTTCAGGGCTCGATTTTCGTGCCCCGAAAAGTTTCATTTTTATTGAAATTTCAAGTTTTGGGAATTCAAAAAATAATATATTAAGCACTTAGGAGACATTTGTATTGTTTTTCGGACTCTGATTTTGCTGATTTTTAGACGTCATTTTTCAGGGCTCGACTTTCGTGCCCCGAAAAGTTTAATTTTTTTTGAAATTTCAAGTTTTGGGAAGTCAAAAAATAATATATTAAGCACTTAGGAGACATTTGTATTGTTTTTCGGACTCTGATTTTGCTGATTTTTAGACGTCATTTTTCAGGGCTCGACTTTCGTGCCTAGAAAAGTTTCATTTTTTTTGACATTTTAAGTTTTGGGAAGTCAAAAAATAATATATTAAGCACTAAGGAGCCATTTGGTTTGTTTTTCGGACTCTGATTTTGCTGATTTTTAGACTTCATTTTTCAGGGCTCGATTTTCGTGCCCCGAAAAGTTTCATTCTTTTTGAAATTTTAAGTTTTCGGAAGTCAAAAAATAATATATTAAGCACTTAGGAGACATTTGTATTGTTTTTCGGACTCTGATTTAGCTGATTTTTAGACGTCATTTTTCAGGGATCGACTTTCGTGCCCCGAAAAGTTTCATTTTTTTTGACATTTTAAGTTTTGGGAAGTCAAAAAATAATATATTAAGCATATAGGAGCCATTTGTTTTGTTTTTCGGACTCTGATTTTGCTAATTTTTAGACTTCATTTTTCAGGGCTCGATTTTCGTGCCCCGAAAAGTTTCATTTTTATTGAAATTTCTAGTTTTGGGAAGTCAAAAAATAATATATTAAGTACTTAGGAGCCATTTGTTTTGTTTTTCGGACTCTGATTTTGCTGATTTTAAGACGTCATTTTTCAGGGCTGGATTTTCGTGCACCGAAAAGGTTCATTTTTTTTTACATTTAAATTTTGGGATGTCAAAAAATAATATATGAAGCACTTAGGATACATTTGTATTGTTTTTCGGACTCTGATGTTGCTGATTTTTAGACGTCATTTTTCAGGGCTCGACTTTCGTTCCTCGAAAAGTTTCATTCTTTTTGAAATTTTAAGTTTTGGGAAGTCAAAAAATAATATATTAAGCACATAGGAGCCATTTGTTTTGTTTTTCGTACTCTAACTTAGCTGATTTTAAGACGTCATTTTTCAGGGCTCGATTTTCGTGCCCCGAAAGTTTCATTTTTTTTTAAATTTCAAGTTTTGGGAAGTCAAAAAATAATATATGAAGCACTTAGGACCAATTTCTTTTGTTTTTCGGACTTTGATTTTGCTGAGTTTTAGACTTCATTTTTCAGGGCTCGATTTTCGTGCCCCGAAAAGGTTCATTTTTTTTTACATTTTAAGTTTTTGGAATTCAAAAAATAATATATTAAGCACATAGGAGACATTTGTATTGATTTTCGGACTCTGATTTTGGTGACTTGTAGACGTCATTTTTCAGGGCTCGACTTTCGTGCCCCGAAAAGTTTCATTTTTTTTTACATTTTAAGTTTTGGGAAGTCAAAAAATAATATATTAAGCACATAGGAGCCATTTGTTTTGTTTTTCGACCTCTGATTTTGCTGATTTTTAGACTTCATTTTTCAGGGCTCGATTTTCGTGATCCCGAAAAGTTTCATTTTTTTTGAAATTTCAAGTTTTGGGAAGTCAAAAAATAATATATTAAGCACTTAGGAGCCATTTGTTTTGTTTTTCGGACTCTGATTTTGCTGATTTTAAGACGTCATTTTTCAGGGCTCGATTTTCGTGCCCCGAAAAGGTTCATTTTTCTTTACATTTTAAGTTTTGGGATGTCAAAAAATAATATATGAAGCACTTAGGATACATTTGTATTGTTTTTCGGACTCTAATGTTGCTGATTTTTAGACGTCATTTTTCAGGGCTCGACTTTCGTGCCCCGAAAAGTTTCATTTTTTTGACATTTTAAGTTTTGGGAAGTCAAAAAATAATATATTAAGCACATAGGAGCCATTTGTTTTGTTTTTCGTACTCTAACTTAGCTGATTTTAAGACGTCATTTTTCAGGGCTCGATTTTCGTGCCCCGAAAGTTTCATTTTTTTTTAAATTTCAAGTTTTGGGAAGTCAAAAAATAATATATGAAGCACTTAGGACCAATTTCTTTTGTTTTTCGGACTTTGATTTTGCTGAGTTTTAGACTTCATTTTTCAGGGCTCGATTTTCGTGCCCCGAAAAGTTTCATTTTTTTTGAAATTTTAAGTTTTTGGAATTCAAAAAATAATATATTAAGCCCTTAAGAGACATTTGTATTGTTTTTCGAACTCTGATTTTGCTAATTTTTAGACTTCATTTTTCAGGGCTCGATTTTCGTGCCCCGAAAGTTTCATTTTTTTTTTAAATTTCAAGTTTTTGGAAGTCAAAAAATAATATATGAAGCACTTAGGACCAATTTCTTTTGTTTTTCGGACTTTGATTTTGCTGAGTTTTAGACTTCATTTTTCAGGGCTCGATTTTCGTGCCCCGAAAAGTTTCATTTTTTTTGAAATTTTATGTTTTTGGAATTCAAAAAATAATATATTAAGCCCTTAAGAGACATTTGTATTGTTTTTCGAACTCTGATTTTGCTAATTTTTAGACTTCATTTTTCAGGGCTCGATTTTCGTGCCCCGAAAGTTTCATTTTTTTTGAAATTTCAAGTTTTGGGAAGTCAAAAAATAATATATTAAGCACTTAGGAGCCATTTGTTTTGTTTTTCGGACTCTGATTTTGCTGATTTTAAGACGTCATTTTTCAGGGCTCGATTTTCGTGCCCCGAAAAGGTTCATTTTTCTTTACATTTTAAGTTTTGGGATGTCAAAAAATAATATATGAAGCACTTAGGATACATTTGTATTGTTTTTCGGACTCTAATGTTGCTGATTTTTAGACGTCATTTTTCAGGGCTCGACTTTCGTGCCCCGAAAAGTTTCATTTTTTTGACATTTTAAGTTTTGGGAAGTCAAAAAATAATATATTAAGCACATAGGAGCCATTTGTTTTGTTTTTCGTACTCTAACTTAGCTGATTTTAAGACGTCATTTTTCAGGGCTCGATTTTCGTGCCCCGAAAGCTTCATTATTTTTTAAATTTCAAGTTTTGGGAAGTCAAAAAATAATATATGAAGCACTTAGGACCAATTTCTTTTGTTTTTCGGACTTTGATTTTGCTGAGTTTTAGACTTCATTTTTCAGGGCTCGATTTTCGTGCCCCGAAAAGTTTCATTTTTTTTGAAATTTTAAGTTTTTGGAAGTCAAAAAATAATATATTAAGCCCTTAAGAGACATTTGTATTGTTTTTCGAACTCTGATTTTGCTAATTTTAAGACGTCATTTTTCAGGGCTCGATTTTCGTGCCCCGAAAGTTTCATTTTTTTTTAAATTTCAAGTTTTGGGAAGTCAAAAAATAATATATGAAGCACTTAGGACCAATTTCTTTTGTTTTTCGGACATTGATTTTGCTGAGTTTTAGACTTCATTTTTCAGGGCTCGATTTTCGTGCCCCGAAAAGTTTCATTTTTTTTGAAATTTTAAATTTTTGGAATTCAAAAAATAATATATTAAGCCCTTAAGAGACATTTGTATTGTTTTTCGAACTCTGATTTTGCTAATTTTTAGACTTCATTTTTCAGGGCTCGATTTTCGTGCCCCGAAAAGTTTCATTTTTATTGAAATTTTAAGTTTTGGGAATTCAAAAAATAATATATTAAGCACTTAGGAGCCATTTGTTTTGTTTTTCGGACTCTGATTTTGCTGATTTTAAGACGTCATTTTTCAGGGCTCGATTTTCGTGCACCGAAAAGGTTCATTTTTTTTTACATTTTAAGTTTTGGGATGTCAAAAAATAATATATGAAGCACTTAGGATACATTTGTATTGTTTTTCGGACTCTGATGTTTCTGATTTTTAGACGTCATTTTTCAGGGCTCGACTTTCGTTCCCCGAAAAGTTTCATTCTTTTTGAAATTTTAAGTTTTCGGAATTCAAAAAATAATATATTAAGCACTTAGGAGACATTTGTATTGTTTTTCGGACTCTGATTTTGCTGATTTTAATACGTCATTTTTCAGGGCTCGATTTTCGTGCACCGAAAAGGTTCATTTTTTTTTACATTTTAAGTTTTGGGATGTCAAAAAATAATATATGAAGCACTTAGGATACATTTTTATTGTTTTTCGGACTCTGATGTTGCTGATTTTTAGACGTCATTTTTCAGGGCTCGACTTTCGTTCCCCGAAAAGTTTCATTCTTTTTGAAATTTTAAGTTTTCGGAAGTCAAAAAATAATATATTAAGCACTTAGGAGACATTTGTATTGTTTTTCGGACTCTGATTTTGCTGATTTTTAGACGTCATTTTTCAGGGCTCGACTTTCGTGCCCCGAAAAGTTTCATTCTTTTTGAAATTTTAAGTTTTCGGAAGTCAAAAAATAATATATTAAGCACTTAGGAGACATTTGTATTGTTTTTCGGACTCTGATTTTGCTGATTTTAAGACGTCATTTTTCAGGGCTCGATTTTCGTGCACCGAAAAGGTTCATTTTTTTTTACATTTTAAGTTTTGGGATGTCAAAAAATAATATATGAAGCACTTAGGATACATTTGTATTGTTTTTCGGACTCTGATGTTGCTGATTTTTAGACGTCATTTTTCAGGGCTCGACTTTCGTTTCTCGAAAAGTTTCATTCTTTTTGAAATTTTAAGTTTTCGAAAGTCAAAAAATAATATATTAAGCACTTAGGAGACATTTGTATTGTTTTTCGGACTCTGATTTTGCTGATTTTTAGACGTCATTTTTCAGGGCTCGATTTTCGTGCCCCGAAAAGGTTCATTTTTCTTTACATTTTAAGTTTTGGGATGTCAAAAAATAATATATGAAGCACTTAGGATACATTTGTATTGTTTTTCGGACTCTAATGTTGCTGATTTTTAGACGTCATTTTTCAGGGCTCGACTTTCGTGCCCCGAAAAGTTTCATTTTTTTGACATTTTAAGTTTTGGGAAGTCAAAAAATAATATATTAAGCACATAGGAGCCATTTGTTTTGTTTTTCGTACTCTAACTTAGCTGATTTTAAGACGTCATTTTTCAGGGCTCGATTTTCGTGCCCCGAAAGTTTCATTTTTTTTTAAATTTCAAGTTTTGGGAAGTCAAAAAATAATATATGAAGCACTTAGGACCAATTTCTTTTGTTTTTCGGACTTTGATTTTGCTGAGTTTTAGACTTCATTTTTCAGGGCTCGATTTTCGTGCCCCGAAAAGTTTCATTTTTTTTGAAATTTTAAGTTTTTGGAATTCAAAAAATAATATATTAAGCCCTTAAGAGACATTTGTATTGTTTTTCGAACTCTGATTTTGCTAATTTTTAGACTTCATTTTTCAGGGCTCGATTTTCGTGCCCCGAAAGTTTCATTTTTTTTTAAATTTCAAGTTTTGGGAAGTCAAAAAATAATATATGAAGCACTTAGGACCAATTTCTTTTGTTTTTCGGACTTTGATTTTGCTGAGTTTTAGACTTCATTTTTCAGGGCTCGATTTTCGTGCCCCGAAAAGTTTCATTTTTTTTGAAATTTTATGTTTTTGGAATTCAAAAAATAATATATTAAGCCCTTAAGAGACATTTGTATTGTTTTTCGAACTCTGATTTTGCTAATTTTTAGACTTCATTTTTCAGGGCTCGATTTTCGTGCCCCGAAAGTTTCATTTTTTTTTAAATTTCAAGGTTTGGGAAGTCAAAAAATAATATATTAAGCACTTAGGAGCCATTTGTTTTGTTTTTCGGACTCTGATTTTGCTGATTTTAAGACGTCATTTTTCAGGGCTCGATTTTCGTGCCCCGAAAAGGTTCATTTTTCTTTACATTTTAAGTTTTGGGATGTCAAAAAATAATATATGAAGCACTTAGGATACATTTGTATTGTTTTTCGGACTCTAATGTTGCTGATTTTTAGACGTCATTTTTCAGGGCTCGACTTTCGTGCCCCGAAAAGTTTCATTTTTTTGACATTTTAAGTTTTGGGAAGTCAAAAAATAATATATTAAGCACATAGGAGCCATTTGTTTTGTTTTTCGTACTCTAACTTAGCTGATTTTAAGACGTCATTTTTCAGGGCTCGATTTTCGTGCCCCGAAAGTTTCATTATTTTTTAAATTTCAAGTTTTGGGAAGTCAAAAAATAATATATGAAGCACTTAGGACCAATTTCTTTTGTTTTTCGGACTTTGATTTTGCTGAGTTTTAGACTTCATTTTTCAGGGCTCGATTTTCGTGCCCCGAAAAGTTTCATTTTTTTTGAAATTTTAAGTTTTTGGAATTCAAAAAATAATATATTAAGCCCTTAAGAGACATTTGTATTGTTTTTCGAACTCTGATTTTGCTAATTTTAAGACGTCATTTTTCAGGGCTCGATTTTCGTGCCCCGAAAGTTTCATTTTTTTTTAAATTTCAAGTTTTGGGAAGTCAAAAAATAATATATGAAGCACTTAGGACCAATTTCTTTTGTTTTTCGGACTTTGATTTTGCTGAGTTTTAGACTTCATTTTTCAGGGCTCGATTTTCGTGCCCCGAAAAGTTTCATTTTTTTTGAAATTTTAAGTTTTTGGAATTCAAAAAATAATATATTAAGCCCTTAAGAGACATTTGTATTGTTTTTCGAACTCTGATTTTGCTAATTTTTAGACTTCATTTTTCAGGGCTCGATTTTCGTGCCCCGAAAAGTTTCATTTTTATTGAAATTTCAAGTTTTGGGAATTCAAAAAATAATATATTAAGCACTTAGGAGCCATTTGTTTTGTTTTTCGGACTCTGATTTTGCTGATTTTAAGACGTCATTTTTCAGGGCTCGATTTTCGTGCACCGAAAAGGTTCATTTTTTTTTACATTTTAAGTTTTGGGATGTCAAAAAATAATATATGAAGCACTTAGGATACATTTGTATTGTTTTTCGGACTCTGATGTTTCTGATTTTTAGACGTCATTTTTCAGGGCTCGACTTTCGTTCCCCGAAAAGTTTCATTCTTTTTGAAATTTTAAGTTTTCGGAAGTCAAAAAATAATATATTAAGCACTTAGCAGCCATACGCATTGTTTTTCCGACTCTGATTTTGCTGATTTTAATACGTCATTTTTCAGGGCTCGATTTTCGTGCACCGAAAAGGTTCATTTTTTTTTACATTTTAAGTTTTGGGATGTCAAAAAATAATATATGAAGCACTTAGGATACATTTTTATTGTTTTTCGGACTCTGATGTTGCTGATTTTTAGACGTCATTTTTCAGGGCTCGACTTTCGTTCCCCGAAAAGTTTCATTCTTTTTGAAATTTTAAGTTTTCGGAAGTCAAAAAATAATATATTAAGCACTTAGGAGACATTTGTATTGTTTTTCGGACTCTGATTTTGCTGATTTTTAGACGTCATTTTTCAGGGCTCGACTTTCGTGCCCCGAAAAGTTTCATTCTTTTTGAAATTTTAAGTTTTCGGAAGTCAAAAAATAATATATTAAGCACTTAGGAGACATTTGTATTGTTTTTCGGACTCTGATTTTGCTGATTTTAAGACGTCATTTTTCAGGGCTCGATTTTCGTGCACCGAAAAGGTTCATTTTTTTTTACATTTTAAGTTTTGGGATGTCAAAAAATAATATATGAAGCACTTAGGATACATTTGTATTGTTTTTCGGACTCTGATGTTGCTGATTTTTAGACGTCATTTTTCAGGGCTCGACTTTCGTTCCTCGAAAAGTTTCATTCTTTTTGAAATTTTAAGTTTTCGTAAGTCAAAAAATAATATATTAAGCAATTAGGAGACATTTGTATTGTTTTTCGGACTCTGATTTTGCTGATTTTTAGACGTCATTTTTCAGGGCTCGACTTTCGTGCCCCGAAAAGTTTAATTTTTCTTGACATTTTAAGTTTTGGGAAGTCAAAAAATAATATATTAAGCACTTAGGAGACATTTGTATTGTTTTTCGGACTCTGATTTTGCTGATTTTTATACGTCATTTTTCGGGGCTCGACTTTCGTGCCCCGAAAAGTTTCATTTTTTTTGACATTTTATGTTTTGGGAAGTCAAAAAATAATATATTAAGCACATAGGAGCCATTTGTTTTGTTTTTCGGACTCTGATTTTGCTAATTTTTAGACTTCATTTTTCAGGGCTCGATTTTTGTGCCCCGAAAAGTTTCATTTTTATTGAAATTTCTAGTTTTGGGAAGTCAAAAAATAATATATTAAGCACTTAGGAGCCATTTGTTTTGTTTTTCGGACTCTGATTTTGCTGATTTTAAGACGTCATTTTTCAGGGCTCGGCCACCTTTTTCGATTTTAACATATCCTGTTAAATGTCCTTCTGCAATTAGTCTCTCGATTTCTTCCTTTAATTGATAACAATCTTCAGTATCATGACCTCTTTGTCTATGAAATCTGCAATATCTTTTTGAATTTGGGGGTTCTCTCTGCTGGGGAGGTCGTCTTAAGAGGTTCTTGTCTTGTATTGCAAATAAGATCTCGGTTCTGGGTCTCTTTAGTGGAGTAAAGTTTTCGTTATATCTCCGAGGTGATCTCCCCTTGTTTTGCCTTCTTGGGTCGAAATTTCTTTCTTCCTCGCGAAATTCCCTTTTGTTCCTCCTTTCGACATACCTGTCGACTGGGGCCTTGTCGGTTAAAGGTTCCCTTTCCTCCACTTTGCTCAAGCCGAAAAACGTTCCCCTTAATTTGGTCATCTCCTCCTCGACCATATACTGGTTGGCCATTTCCATCAGCTTTTCGTATGTCGAAGGATTTTCCCTTACGATTGCACTGGCAAAACCCCGATTTAACGTACTTTGGAAGAGGACGGTTATTAGAAAGTCGACCCTGGGCATTTCGACTTTTAATAACTCATTATTGAATCTTCCCATGAAGGTTCTAAATGATTCCCCAGGCGAGTGTGTTATTGAGTACAAATGGTTCGCCGGAGGTCTCACTGCTTTCTTACTCCCAAACTGGCTCATGAACTTGTCACATAATTGATCGAAGTCAAAGATCGATTTCTCCTCCAATCTACCAAACCAGGATTGGGCCATACCAGCAAGTGTTGTGGAGAAAGCTTTTGCCGCGACATTATCAGAGATTCCGTGCAACTGCATTTGTAAATTGAACGAGGCTAAATGTTCTTCAGGATCTTCCGTGCCAAAGTATCTTGGTAATTGGGTTGGCAACCTTTTATCCAACGGCAACCTCTCAAAGAAGATTTCGTCACAAAAAGGAGACTTTCTTAGACGAGAGTTTGAAATAGGTATTTCATTTTTCCTTTCGTGTCGATCCAGTTTTTGGTGGAGTGATCTAACCTCAGAAGCCAGTTTATTGACTTCTCTTACTGAGTCTTCCCCCATGTCGTCCCTTTCAACGTGTCTTTCGAAACCTTCACGAGCCCTACTGATGGCCTCGTTTGCTTCTCTTCTTACTCCTAATCCCGGCACTGCCGTTGGTGGGAGTTCTCGAGGCACATTTAGCCCTTCTTTCCCTATCTCGGCAACCCATTCTCTTCTGGCTTCGTCCAAGAAGGTTTTCAGATCTTCCTTAGTGAGCTGGAAGACGGCTGGAGCTGCAGGCCTTGATGGTCCTATCTCTTCTATGGGGGTTGAGATTGGGTTTCTTCTAGCGATATTATCGCCTTGTCCCTCTCCGTTTTGATCTCTGTTGTCCTCTCGATCTCGCGCGAGTGCAGCCCTCGATCGAGTAGTCATCTTGTTTCGATTCGTGGTTAAAAGTTTCCCACAGACGGCGCCAATTGATGAGTCTGTTTTCCGTATATTAATTGTTTATTTTCCAGGTGTCAAGATTAAACGTGACTTATCAATACGAGGAGCAGTAGGTCAGTCAAGTCCTTCCTCTAAGTTTCGGGATCTTAACCTGAAATCAAAGATAACTACGTTGGGTTAGTACCGGTGGTGACCCGGTGATAACCCTCCGATGCTTAAGTTAGTGTCGAGGATGAGAGATATGGTTTTATATCATATGTTCAGATTATTGCGCGCGTACCTATTCTCTATAAAGAGGGATATTTATAGTTTTCACAATCCAACTACCGGGTCGGATTGTGATGAGACGTATGGACTCGGATACGGGTGTGGTTTATTCGACTTGACCCGGTGGCGTTGTGATGTGAAACTTCTACGGACGTCGGCCATCGACACACTCATCGACTGTTGTACCTCTATTCTTGGTCATGTCGATATTATATATATATTTTAAGCGTATGTGGTGGTCCACGTCAAGGGACGAAGACTTGGTACATCACTGATTTTGCTGATTTTTAGACGTCATTTTTCAGGGCTCGACTTTCGTGCCTAGAAAAGTTTCATTTTTTTTGACATTTTAAGTTTTGGGAAGTCAAAAAATAATATATTAAGCACTAAGGAGCCATTTGGTTTGTTTTTCGGACTCTGATTTTGCTGATTTTTAGACTTCATTTTTCAGGGCTCGATTTTCGTGCCCCGAAAAGTTTCATTCTTTTTGAAATTTTAAGTTTTCGGAAGTCAAAAAATAATATATTAAGCACTTAGGAGACATTTGTATTGTTTTTCGGACTCTGATTTTGCTGATTTTTAGACGTCATTTTTCAGGGCTCGACTTTCGTGCCCCGAAAAGTTTCATTTTTTTTGACATTTTAAGTTTTGGGAAGTCAAAAAATAATATATTAAGCATATAGGAGCCATTTGTTTTGTTTTTCGGACTCTGATTTTGCTAATTTTTAGACTTCATTTTTCAGGGCTCGACTTTCGTTCCTCGAAAAGTTTCATTTTTATTGAAATTTCTAGTTTTGGGAAGTCAAAAAATAATATATTAAGCACTTAGGAGCCATTTGTTTTGTTTTTCGGACTCTGATTTTGCTGATTTTAAGACGTCATTTTTCAGGGCTCGATTTTCGTGTACCGAAAAGGTTCATTTTTTTTTACATTTTAAGTTTTGGGATGTCAAAAAATAATATATGAAGCACTTAGGAAACATTTGCATTGTTTTTCGGACTCTGATGTTGCTGATTTTTAGCCGTCATTTTTCACGGCTCGACTTTCGTTCCTCGAAAAGTTTCATTCTTTTTGAAATTTTAAGTTTTCGGAAGTCAAAAAATAATATATTAAGCACTTAGGAGACATTTGTATTGTTTTTCGGACTCTGATTTTGCTGATTTTTAGACGTCATTTTTCAGGGCTCGACTTTCGTGCCCCGAAAAGTTTAATTTTTTTTTGAAATTTCAAGTTTTGGGAAGTCAAAAAATAATATATTAAGCACTTAGGAGACATTTGTATTGTTTTTCGGACTCTGATTTTGCTGATTTTTAGACGTCATTTTTCAGGGCTCGACTTTCGTGCCCCGAAAAGTTTCGTTTTTTTTGACATTTTAAGTTTTGGGAAGTCAAAAAATAATATATTAAGCACTTAGGAGACATTTGTATTGTTTTTCGGACTCTGATTTTGCTAATTTTTAGACTTCATTTTTCAGGGCTCGATTTTCGTGCCCCGAAAAGTTTCATTTTTATTGAACTTTCTAGTTTTGGGAAGTCAAAAAATAAGATATTAAGCACTTAGGAGCCATTTGTTTTGTTTTTGGGACTCTGATTTTGCTGATTTTAAGACGTCATTTTTCAGGGCTCGATTTTCGTGCACCGAAAAGGTTCATTTTTTTTTTACATTTTAAGTTTTGGGATGTCAAAAAATTATATATAAAGCACTTTGGATACATTTGTAATGGTTTTCGGACTCTGATGTTGCTGATTTTTAGACGTCATTTCTCAGGGCTCGACTTTCGTTCTTCGAAAAGTTTCACTCTTTTTTAAATCTCAACTGCTCGGAATTCAAAAAATAATATACTAAGCACGTAGGTTACAGTTGTATTGTTTTTCGGACTCTGATTTTGCTGATTTTTAGACGTCATTTTTCAGGGCTCGACTTTCGTGCCCCGAAAAGTTTAATTTTTTTTGAGATTTCAAGTTTTGGGAAGTCAAAAAATAATATATTACGCACTTGGGAGACATTTGTATTGTTTTTCGGGCTCTGGTTTTGCTGATTTTTAGGCGTCATTTTTCAGGGCTCGACTTTCGTGCCCCGAAAAGTTTTATTTTTTTTTTGTTAGTTTAAGTTTTTGCTAGTCATAAAATCATCTATTAAGCAGTTAGGATCCATTTGTTTTATTTTTCGGACTCTGATTTTGCTGATTTTAAGACGTCATTTTTCAGGGCTCGATTTTCGTGCACCGAAAAGGTTCATTTTTTTTTACATTTTAAGTTTTGGGATGTCAAAAAATAATATATGAAGCACTTAGGATACATTTGTATTGTTTTTCGGACTCTGATGTTGCTGATTTTTAGACGTCATTTTTCAGGGCTCGGCTTTCGTTCCCCGAAAAGTTTCATTCTTTTTGAAATTTTAAGTTTTCGGAAGTCAAAAAATAATATATTAAGCACTTAGGAGACATTTGTATTGTTTTTCGGACTCTGATTTTGCTGATTTTTAGACGTCATTTTTCAGGGCTCGACTTTCGTGCCCCGAAAAGTTTCATTCTTTTTGAAATTTTAAATTTTCGGAAGTAAAAAAATAATATATTAAGCACTTAGGAGACATTTGTATTGTTTTTCGGACTCTGATTTTGCTGATTTTAAGACGTCATTTTTCAGGGCTCGATTTTCGTGCACCGAAAAGGTTCATTTTTTTTTACATTTTAAGTTTTGGGATGTCAAAAAATAATATATGAAGCACTTAGGATACATTTGTATTGTTTTTCGGACTCTGATGTTGCTGATTTTTAGACGTCATTTTTCAGGGCTCGACTTTCGTTCCTCGAAAAGTTTCATTCTTTTTGAAATTTTAAGTTTTCGTAAGTTAAAAAATAATATATTAAGCACTTAGGATACATTTGTAATGTTTTTCGGACTCTGATGTTGCTGATTTTTAGACGTCATTTTTCAGGGCTCGACTTTCGTTCCTCGAAAAGTTTCATTTTTTTTGAAATTTTAAGTTTTCGGAAGTCAAAAAATAATATATTAAGCCCTTAGGTTACATTTGTATTGTTTTTCGGACTCTGATTTTGCTGATTTTTAGACGTCATTTTTCAGGGCTCGACTTTCGTGCCCCGAAAAGTTTAATTTTTTTTGAAATTTCAAGTTTTGGGAAGTCAAAAAATAATATATTACGCACTTAGGATACATTTGTATTGTTTTTCGGACTCTGATTTTGCTGATTTTTAGACGTCATTTTTCAGGGCTCGACTTTCGTGCCCCGAAAAGTTTCTTTTTTTTTGACATTTTAAGTTTTGGGAAGTCAAAAAATAATATATTAAGGACTTACGAGCCATTTGTTTTGTTTTTCGGACTCTGATTTTGCTGATTTTAAGACGTCATTTTTCAGGGCTCGATTTTCGTGCACCGAAAAGGTTCATTTTTTTTTACATTTTAAGTTTTGGGATGTCAAAAAATAATATATGAAGCACTTAGGCTACACTTGTATTGTTTTTCGGACTCTGATGTTGCTGATTTTTAGACGTCCTTTTTCAAGGCTCGGCTTTCGTTCCCCGAAAAGTTTCATTCTTTTTGAAATTTTAAGTTTTCGGAAGTCAAAGAATAATATATTAAGCACTTAGGAGACATTTGTATTGTTTTTCGGACTCTGATTTTGCTGATTTTTAGACGTCATTTTTCAGGGCTCGACTTTCGTGCCCCGAAAAGTTTCATTCTTTTTGAAATTTTAAGTTTTCGGAAGTCAAAAAATAATATATTAAGCACTTAGGAGACATTTGTATTGTTTTTCGGACTCTGATTTTGCTGATTTTAAGACGTCATTTTTCAGGGCTCGATTTTCGTGCACCGAAAAGGTTCATTTTTTTTTACATTTTAAGTTTTGGGATGTCAAAAAATAATATATGAAGCACTTAGGATACATTTGTATTGTTTTTCGGACTCTGATGTTGCTGATTTTTAGACGTCATTTTTCAGGGCTCGACTTTCGTTCCTCGAAAAGTTTCATTCTTTTTGAAATTTTAAGTTTTCGTAAGTTAAAAAATAATATATTAAGCACTTAGGAGACATTTGTATTGTTTTTCGGACTCTGATTTTGCTGATTTTTAGACGTCATTTTTCAGGGCTCGACTTTCGTGCCCCGAAAAGTTTAATTTTTTTTGAAATTTCAAGTTTTGGGAAGTCAAAAAATAATATATTAAGCACTTAGGAGACATTTGTATTGTTTTTCGGACTCTGATTTTGCTGATTTTTATACGTCATTTTTCAGGGCTCGACTTTCGTGCCCCGAAAAGTTTAATTTTTTTTGAAATTTCAAGTTTTGGGAAGTCAAAACATAATATATTAAGCACTTAGGAGACATTTGTATTGTTTTTCGGACTCTGATTTTGCTGATTTTTATACGTCATTTTTCAGGGCTCGACTTTCGTGCCCCGAAAAGTTTCATTTTTTTTGACATTTTAAGTTTTGGGAAGTCAAAAAATAATATATTAAGCACATAGGAGCCATTTGTTTTGTCTTTCAGACTCTGATTTTGCTAATTTTTAGACTTCATTTTTCAGGGCTCGATTTTTGTGCCCCGAAAAGTTTCATTTTTATTGAAATTTCTAGTTTTGGGAAGTCAAAAAATAATATATTAAGCACTTAGGAGACATTTGTTTTGTTTTTCGGACTCTGATTTTGCTGATTTTAAGACGTCATTTTTCAGGGCTCGATTTTCGTGCACCGAAAAGGTTCATTTTTTTTTACATTTTAAGTTTTGGGATGTCAAAAAATAGTATATGAAGCACTTAGGATACATTTGTATTGTTTTTCGGACTCTGATGTTGCTGATTTTTAGACGTCATTTTTAAGGGCTCCATTTTCGTGCGCCGAAAAGTTTCATTTTTTTTGAAATTTTAAGTTTTGGGAAGTCAAAAAATAATATATTAAGCACTTAGGAGACATTTGTATTGTTTTTCGGACTCTGATTTTGCTGATTTTTAGACGTCATTTTTCAGGGCTCGACTTTCGTGCCCCGAAAAGTTTAATTTTTTTTGAAATTTCAAGTTTTGGGAAGTCAAAAAATAATATATTAAGCACTTAGGAGACGTTTGTATTGTTTTTCGGACTCTGATTTTGCTGATTTTTAGACGTCATTTTTCAGGGCTCGACTTTCGTTCCCCGAAAAGTTTCATTCTTTTTGAAATTTTAAGTTTTCGGAAGTCAAAAAATAATATATTAAGCACTTAGGAGACATTTGTATTGTTTTTCGGACTCTGATTTTGCTGATTTTTAGACGTCATTTTTCAGGGCTCGACTTTCGTGCCCCGAAAAGTTTAATTTTTTTTGAAATTTAAAGTTTTGGGAAGTCAAAAAATAATATATTAAGCACTTAGGAGACATTTGTATTGTTTTTCGGACTCTGATTTTGCTGATTTTTAGACGTCATTTTTCAGGGCTCGACATTCGTGCCCCGAAAAGTTTCATTTTTTTTGACATTTTAAGTTTTGGGAAGTCAAAAAATAATATATTAAGCACATAGGAGCCATTTGTTTTGTTTTTCGGACTCTGATTTTGCTAATTTTTAGACTTCATTTTTCAGGGCTCGATTTTCGTGCCCCGAAAAGTTTCATTTTTATTGAAATTTCTAGTTTTGGGAAGTCAAAAAATAATATATTAAGCACTTAGGAGCCATTTGTTTTCTTTTTCGGACTCTGATTTAGCTGATTTTAAGACGTCATTTTTCAGGGCTCGATTTTCGTGCACCGAAAAGGTTCATTTTTTTTTACATTTTAAGTTTTGGGATGTCAAAAAATAATATATGAAGCACTTAGGATACATTTGTATTGTTTTTCGGACTCTGATGTTGCTGCTTTTTAGACGTCATTTTTCAGGGCTCGACTTTCGTTCCTCGAAAAGTTTCATTCTTTTTGAAATTTTAAGTTTTCGGAAGTCAAAAAATAATATATTAAGCACTTAGGTGACATTTGTATTGTTTTTCGGACTCTGATTTTGCTGATTTTTAGACGTCATTTTTCAGGGCTCGACTTTCGTGCCCCGAAAAGTTTAATTTTTTTTGAAATTTCAAGTTTTGGGAAGTCAAAAAATAATATATTAACCACTTAGGACACATTTGTATTGTTCTTCGGAATCTGATTTTGCTGATTTTTAAACGTCATTTTTCAGGGCTCGACTTTCGTGCCCCGAAAAGTTTCTTTTTTTTTGACATTTTAAGTTTTGGGAAGTCAAAAAATAATATATTAAGCACTTAGGAGCCATTTGTTTTGTTTTTCGGACTCTGATTTTGCTGATTTTAAGACGTCATTTTTCAGGGCCCGACTTTCGCGCACCGAAAAGGGTCATTTTTCTTTACATTTTAAGTGTTGGGATGTCAAAAAATAATATATGAAGCACTTAGGATACATTTGTATTGTTTTTCGGACTCTGATGTTGGTGATTTTTAGACGTCATTTTTCAGGGCTCGACTTTCGTGCCCCGACAGGTTTCATTTTTTTTGAGTTTTTAAGTTGTGGGAAGTGAATATATAATATATTAAGCACTTAGGAGACATTTGTATTGTTTTTCGGACTCTGATTTTGCTGATTTTTATATGTCATTTTTCAGGGCTCGACTTTCGTGCCCCGAAAAGTTTCATTTTTTTTGACATTTTAAGTTTTGGGAAGTCAAAAAATAATATATTAAGAACATAGGAGCCATTTGTTTTGTTTTTCGGACTCTGATTTTGCTAATTTTTAGACTTCATTTTTCAGGGCTCGATTTTTGTGCCCCGAAAAGTTTCATTTTTATTGAAATTTCTAGTTTTGGGAAGTCAAAAAATAATATATTAAGCACTTAGGAGCCATTTGTTTTGTTTTTCGGACTCTGATTTTGCTGATTTTAAGACGTCATTTTTCAGGGCTCGATTTTCGTGCACCGAAAAGGTTCATTTTTTTTTACATTTTAAGTTTTGGGATGTCAAAAAATAATATATGAAGCACTTAGGATACATTTGTATTGTTTTTCGGACTCTGATGTTGTTGATTTTTAGACGTCATTTTTCAGGGCTCGACTTTCGTTCCCCGAAAAGTTTCATTCTTTTTGAAATTTTAAGTTTTCGGAAGTCAAAAAATAATATATTTAGCACTTAGGAGACATTTGTATTGTTTTTCGGACTCTGATTTTGCTGATTTTAAGACGTCATTTTTCAGGGCTCGATTTTCGTGCACCGAAAAGGTTCATTTTTTTTTACATTTTAAGTTTTGGGATGTCAAAAAATAATATATGAAGCACTTAGGATACATTTGTATTGTTTTTCGGACTCTGATGTTGCTGATATTTAGACGTCATTTTTCAGGGCTCGACTTTCGTTCCTCGAAAAGTTTCATTCTTTTTGAAATTTTAAGTTTTCGTAAGTCAAAAAATAATATATTAAGCACTTAGGAGACATTTGTATTGTTTTTCGGACTCTGATTTTGCTGATTTTTAGACGTCATTTTTCAGGGCTCGACTTTCGTGCCCCGAAAAGTTTAATTTTTTTTGAAATTTCAAGTTTTGGGAAGTCAAAAAATAATATATTAAGCACTTAGGAGACATTTGTATTGTTTTTCGGACTCTGATTTTGCTGATTTTTATACGTCATTTTTCAGGGCTCGACTTTCGTGCCCCGAAAAGTTTCATTTTTTTTGACATTTTAAGTTTTGGGAAGTCAAAAAATAATATATTAAGCACATAGGAGCCATTTGTTTTGTTTTTCGGACTCTGATTTTGCTAATTTTTAGACTTCATTTTTCAGGGCTCGATTTTCGTGCCCCGAAAAGTTTAATTTTTTTTGAAATTTCAAGTTTTGGGAAGTCAAAAAATAATATATTAAGCACTTAGGAGACATTTGTATTGTTTTACGGACTCTGATTTTGCTGATTTTTAGACGTCATTTTTCAGGGCTCGACATTCGTGCCCCGAAAAGTTTCATTTTTTTTGACATTTTAAGTTTTGGGAAGTCAAAAAATAATATATTAAGCACATTGCAGCCATTTGTTTTGTTTTTCGGACTCTGATTTTGCTGATTTTTAGACTTCTTTTTTAAGGGCTCGATTTTCGTGCCCCGAAAAATTTCATTTTTTTTGAAATTTCAAGTTTTGGGAAGTCAAAAAAAAATATATTAAGCACTTATGATCCATTTGTTTTGTTTTTCGGACTCTAATTTAGCTGATTTTAAGACGTCATTTTTTAGGGCTTGATTTTCGTGCCCCGAAAGTTTCATTTTTTTTAAAATTTCAAGTTTTGGGAAGTCAAAAAATAATATATGAAGCACTTAGGACCAATTTGTTTTGTTTTTCGGACTTTGATTTTGCTGATTTTTAGACTTCGTTTTTCAGGGATCGATTTTCGTGCACCGAAAAGTTTCATTTTTTTTGAAATTTTAAGTTTTTGGAATTCAAAAAATAATATATTAAGCCCTTATGAGACATTTGTATTGTTTTTCGGACTCTGATTTGTTTATTTTTAGACGTCATTTTTCAGGGCTCGACTTTCGTGCCCCGAAAAATTTCATTTTTTTTGACATTTTAAGTTTTGGGAAGTCAAAAAATAATATATTAAGCACATAGGAGCCATTTGTTTTGTTTTTCGGACTCTGATTTTGCTAATTTTTAGACTTCATTTTTCAGGGCTCGATTTTTGTGCCCCGAAAAGTTTCATTTTTATTGAAATTTCTAGTTTTGGGAAGTCAAAAAATAATATATTAAGCACTTAGGAGCCATTTGTTTTGTTTTTCGGACTCTGATTTTGCTGATTTTAAGACGTCATTTTTCAGGGCTCGATTTTCGTGCACCGAAAAGGTTCATTTTTTTTTACATTTTAAGTTTTGGGATGTCAAAAAATAGTATATGAAGCACTTAGGATACATTTGTATTGTTTTTCGGACTCTGATGTTGCTGATTTTTAGACGTCGTTTTTCAGGGCTCGACTTTCGTTCCCCGAAAAGTTTCATTCTTTTTGAAATTTTAAGTTTTCGGAAGTCAAAAAATAATATATTAAGCACTTAGGAGACATTTGTATTGTTTTTCGGACTCTGATTTTGCTGATTTTTAGACGTCATTTTTCAGGGCTCGACTTTCGTGCCCCGAAAAGTTTCATTTTTTTTGAAATTTTAAGTTTTGGGAAGTCAAAAAATAATATATTAAGCACTTAGGAGACATTTGTATTGTTTTTCGGACTCTGATTTTGCTGATTTTTAGACGTCATTTTTCAGGGCTCGACTTTCGTTCCCCGAAAAGTTTCATTCTTTTTGAAATTTTAAGTTTTCGGAAGTCAAAAAATAATATATTAAGCACTTAGGAGACATTTGTATTGTTTTTCGGACTCTGATTTTGCTGATTTTTAGACGTCATTTTTCAGGGCTCGACTTTCGTGCCCCGAAAAGTTTCTTTTTTTTTGACATTTTAAGTTTTGGGAAGTCAAAAAATAATATATTAAGCACTTAGGAGCCATTTGTTTTGTTTTTCGGACTCTGATTTTGCTGATTTTAAGACGTCATTTTTCAGGGCTCGATTTTCGTGCACCGAAAAGGTTCATTTTTTTTTACATTTTAAGTTTTGGGATGTCAAAAAATAATATATGAAGCACTTAGGATACATTTGTATTGTTTTTCGGACTCTGATGTTGCTGATTTTTAGACGTCATTTTTCAGGGCTCGGCTTTCGTTCCCCGAAAAGTTTCATTCTTTTTGAAATTTTAAGTTTTCGGAAGTCAAAAAATAATATATTAAGCACTTAGGAGACATTTGTATTGTTTTTCGGACTCTGATTTTGCTGATTTTTAGACGTCATTTTTCAGGGCTCGACTTTCGTGCCCCGAAAAGTTTCATTCTTTTTGAAATTTTAAGTTTTCGGAAGTCAAAAAATAATATATTAAGCACTTAGGAGACATTTGTATTGTTTTTCGGACTCTGATTTTGCTGATTTTAAGACGTCATTTTTCAGGGCTCGATTTTCGTGCACCGAAAAGGTTCATTTTTTTTTACATTTTAAGTTTTGGGATGTCAAAAAATAATATATGAAGCACTTAGGATACATTTGTATTGTTTTTCGGACTCTGATGTTGCTGATTTTTAGACGTCATTTTTCAGGGCTCGACTTTCGTTCCTCGAAAAGTTTCATTCTTTTTGAAATTTTAAGTTTTCGTAAGTTAAAAAATAATATATTAAGCACTTAGGAGACATTTGAATTGTTTTTCGGACTCTGATTTTGCTTATTTTTAGACGTCATTTTTCAGGGCTCGACTTTCGTGCCCCGAAAAGTTTAATTTTTTTTGAAATTTCAAGTTTTGGGAAGTCAAAAAATAATATATTAAGCACTTAGGAGACATTTGTATTGTTTTTCGGACTCTGATTTTGCTGATTTTTATACGTCATTTTTCAGTGCTCGACTTTCGTGCCCCGAAAAGTTTCATTTTTTTTGACATTTTAAGTTTTGGGAAGTCAAAAAATAATATATTAAGCACATAGGAGCCATTTGTTTTGTTTTTCGGACTCTGATTTTGCTAATTTTTAGACTTCATTTTTCAGGGCTCGATTTTTGTGCCCCGAAAAGTTTCATTTTTATTGAAATTTCTAGTTTTGGGAAGTCACAAAATAATATATTAAGCACTTAGGAGCCATTTGTTTTGTTTTTCGGACTCTGATTTTGCTGATTTTAAGACGTCATTTTTCAGGGCTCGATTTTCGTGCACCGAAAAGGTTCATGTTTCTTTACATTTTAAGTTTTGGGATGTCAAAAAATAATATATGAAGCACTTAGGATACATTTGTATTGTTTTTCGGACTCTGATGTTGCTGATTTTTAGACGTCATTTTTCAGGGCTCGACTTTCGTTCCCCGAAAAGTTTCATTCTTTTTGAAATTTTAAGTTTTCGGAAGTCAAAAAATAATATATTAAGCACTTAGGAGACATTTGTATTGTTTTTCGGACTCTGATTCTGCTGATTTTACGACGTCATTTTTCAGGGCTCGATTTTCGTGCACCGAAAAGGTTCATTTTTTTTTACATTTTAAGTTTTGGGATGTCAAAAAATAATATATGAAGCACTTAGGATACATTTGTATTGTTTTTCGGACTCTGATGTTGCTGATTTTTAGACGTCATTTTTCAGGGCTCGACTTTCGTTCCCCGAAAAGTTTCATTTTTTTTGAAATTTTAAGTTTTCGGAAGTCAAAAAATAATATATTAAGCACTTAGGAGACATTTGTATTGTTTTTCGGACTCTGATGTTGCTGATTTTTAGACGTCATTTTTCAGGGCTCGACTTTCGTTCCCCGAAAAGTTTCATTCTTTTTGAAATTTTAAGTTTTCGGAAGTCAAAAAATAATATATTAAGCACTTAGGAGACATTTGTATTGTTTTTCGGACTCTGATTTTGCTGATTTTTAGACGTCATTTTTCAGGGCTCGACTTTCGTGCCCCGAAAAGTTTCTTTTTTTTTTACATTTTAAGTTTTTGGGGGGCAAAAAATAATATATTAAGCACTTAGGAGCAATTTGTTTTGTTTTTCGGACTCTGATTTTGCTGATTTTAAGACGTCATTTTTCAGGGCTCGATTTTCGTGCACCGAAAAGGTTCATTTTTTTTTACATTTTAAGTTTTGGGATGTCAAAAAATAATATATGAAGCACTTAGGATACATTTGTATTGTTTTTCGGACTCTGATGTTGCTGATTTTTAGACGTCATTTTTCAGGGCTCGGCTTTCGTTCCCCGAAAAGTTTCATTTTTTTTGAAATTTTAAGTTTTTGGAAGTCAAAAAATAATATATTAAGCACTTAGGAGACATTTGTGTTGTTTTGTGGACTCTGATTTTGCTGATTTTTAGACGTCATTTTTCAGGGCTCGACTTTCGTGCCCCGAAAAGTTTCATTCTTTTTGAAATTTTAAGTTTTCGGAAGTCAAAAAATAATATATTAAGCACTTAGGAGACATTTGTATTGTTTTTCGGACTCTGATTTTGCTGATTTTAAGACGTCATTTTTCAGGGCTCGATTTTCGTGCACCGAAAAGGTTCATTTTTTTTTACATTTTAAGTTTTGGGATGTCAAAAAATAATATATGAAGCACTTAGGATACATTTGTATTGTTTTTCGGACTCTGATGTTGCTGATTTTTAGACGGCATTTTTAAGGGCTCGACTTTCGTTCCTCGAAAAGTTTCATTCTTTTTGAAATTTTAAGTTTTCGGAAGTTAAAAAATAATATATTAAGCACTTAGGAGGCATTTTAATTGTTTTTCGGACTCTGATTTTGGTGATTTTTAGACGTCATTTTTCAGGGCTCGACTTTCGTGCCCCGAAAAGTTTAATTTTTTTTTGAAATTTCAAGTTTTGGGAAGTCAAAAAATAATATATTAAGCACTTAGGAGACATTTGTATTGTTTTTCGGACTCTGATTTTGCTGATTTTTATACGTCATTTTTCAGGGTTCGACTTTCGTGCCCCGAAAAGTTTCATTTTTTTTTACATTTTAAGTTTTGGGAGGTCAAAAAATAATATTTTAAGCCCGTAGGACCCATTATTTTTGTTTTTCGGACTCTGATTTTGCTAATTTTTAGACTTCATTTTTCAGGGCTCGATTTTTGTGCCCCGAAAAGTTTCATTTTTATTGAAATTTCTAGTTTTGGGAAGTCAAAAAATAATATATTAAGCACTTAGGAGCCATTTGTTTTGTTTTTCGGACTCTGATTTTGCTGATTTTAAGACGTCATTTTTCAGGGCTCGATTTTCTTGCACCGAAAAGGTTCATTTTTTTTTACATTTTAAGTTTTGGGATGTCAAAAAATAATATATGAAGCACTTAGGATACATTTGTATTGTTTTTCGGACTCTGATGTTGATGATTTTTAGACGTCATTTTTCAGGGCTCGACTTTCGTTCCCCGAAAAGTTTCATTCTTTTTGAAATTTTAAGTTTTCGGAAGTCAAAAAATAATATATTAAGCACTTAGGAGACATTTGTATTGTTTTTCGGACTCTGATTTTGCTGATTTTAAGACGTCATTTTTCAGGGCTCGATTTTCGTGCACCGAAAAGGTTCTTTTTTTTTTACATTTTAAGTTTTGGGATGTCAAAAAATAATATATGAAGCACTTAGGATACATTTGTATTGTTTTTCGGACTCTGATGTTGCTGATATTTAGACGTCATTTTTCAGGGCTCGACTTTCGTTCCTCGAAAAGTTTCATTCTTTTTGAAATTTTAAGTTTTCGTAAGTCAAAAAATAATATATTAAGCACTTAGGAGACATTTGTATTGTTTTTCGGACTCTGATTTTGCTGATTTTTAGACGTCATTTTTCAGGGCTCGACTTTCGTGCCCCGAAAAGTTTAATTTTTTTTGAAATTTCAAGTTTTGGGAAGTCAAAAAATAATATATTAAGCACTTAGGAGACATTTGTATTGTTTTTCGGACTCTGATTTTGCTGATTTTTAGACGTCATTTTTCAGGGCTCGACTTTCGTGCCCCGAAAAGTTTCATTTTTTTTGACATTTTAAGTTTTGGGAAGTCAAAAAATAATATATTAAGCACATAGGAGCCATTTGTTTTGTTTTTCGGACTCTGATTTTGCTAATTTTTAGACTTCATTTTTCAGGGCTCGATTTTCGTGCCCCGAAAAGTTTAATTTTTTTTGAAATTTCAAGTTTTGGGAAGTCAAAAAATAATATATTAAGCACTTAGGAGACATTTGTATTGTTTTACGGACTCTGATTTTGCTGATTTTTAGACGTCATTTTTCAGGGCTCGACATTCGTGCCCCGAAAAGTTTCATTTTTTTTGACATTTTAAGTTTTGGGAAGTCAAAAAATAATATATTAAGCACATTGCAGCCATTTGTTTTGTTTTTCGGACTCTGATTTTGCTGATTTTTAGACTTCTTTTTTAAGGGCTCGATTTTCGTGCCCCGAAAAATTTCATTTTTTTTGAAATTTCAAGTTTTGGGAAGTCAAAAAAAAATATATTAAGCACTTATGATCCATTTGTTTTGTTTTTCGGACTCTAATTTAGCTGATTTTAAGACGTCATTTTTTAGGGCTTGATTTTCGTGCCCCGAAAGTTTCATTTTTTTTAAAATTTCAAGTTTTGGGAAGTCAAAAAATAATATATGAAGCACTTAGGACCAATTTGTTTTGTTTTTCGGACTTTGATTTTGCTGATTTTTAGACTTCGTTTTTCAGGGATCGATTTTCGTGCACCGAAAAGTTTCATTTTTTTTGAAATTTTAAGTTTTTGGAATTCAAAAAATAATATATTAAGCCCTTATGAGACATTTGTATTGTTTTTCGGACTCTGATTTGTTTATTTTTAGACGTCATTTTTCAGGGCTCGACTTTCGTGCCCCGAAAAATTTCATTTTTTTTGACATTTTAAGTTTTGGGAAGTCAAAAAATAATATATTAAGCACATAGGAGCCATTTGTTTTGTTTTTCGGACTCTGATTTTGCTAATTTTTAGACTTCATTTTTCAGGGCTCGATTTTTGTGCCCCGAAAAGTTTCATTTTTATTGAAATTTCTAGTTTTGGGAAGTCAAAAAATAATATATTAAGCACTTAGGAGCCATTTGTTTTGTTTTTCGGACTCTGATTTTGCTGATTTTAAGACGTCATTTTTCAGGGCTCGATTTTCGTGCACCGAAAAGGTTCATTTTTTTTTACATTTTAAGTTTTGGGATGTCAAAAAATAGTATATGAAGCACTTAGGATACATTTGTATTGTTTTTCGGACTCTGATGTTGCTGATTTTTAGACGTCGTTTTTCAGGGCTCGACTTTCGTTCCCCGAAAAGTTTCATTCTTTTTGAAATTTTAAGTTTTCGGAAGTCAAAAAATAATATATTAAGCACTTAGGAGACATTTGTATTGTTTTTCGGACTCTGATTTTGCTGATTTTTAGACGTCATTTTTCAGGGCTCGACTTTCGTGCCCCGAAAAGTTTAATTTTTTTTGAAATTTCAAGTTTTGGGAAGTCAAAAAATAATATATTAAGCACTTAGGAGACATTTGTATTGTTTTTCGGACTCTGATTTTGCTGATTTTTAGACGTCATTTTTCAGGGCTCGACTTTCGTTCCCCGAAAAGTTTCATTCTTTTTGAAATTTTAAGTTTTCGGAAGTCAAAAAATAATATATTAAGCACTTAGGAGACATTTGTATTGTTTTTCGGACTCTGATTTTGCTGATTTTTAGACGTCATTTTTCAGGGCTCGACTTTCGTGCCCCGAAAAGTTTCTTTTTTTTTGACATTTTAAGTTTTGGGAAGTCAAAAAATAATATATTAAGCACTTAGGAGCCATTTGTTTTGTTTTTCGGACTCTGATTTTGCTGATTTTAAGACGTCATTTTTCAGTGCTCGATTTTCGTGCACCGAAAAGGTTCATTTTTTTTTACATTTTAAGTTTTGGGATGTCAAAAAATAATATATGAAGCACTTAGGATACATTTGTATTGTTTTTCGGACTCTGATGTTGCTGATTCTTAGACGTCGTTTTTCAGGGCTGGGGTTTAGTTGCCCGAAAAGTTTCATTCTTTTTGAAATTTTAAGTTTTCGGAAGTCAAAAAATAATATATTAAGCACTTAGGAGACATTTGTATTGTTTTTCGGACTCTGATTTTGCTGATTTTTAGACGTCATTTTTCAGGGCTCGACTTTCGTTCCTCGAAAAGTTTCATTCTTTTTGAAATTTTAAGTTTTCGGAAGTCAAAAAATAATATATTAAGCACTTAGGAGACATTTGTATTGTTTTTCGGACTCTGATTTTGCTGATTTTAAGACGTCATTTTTCAGGGCTCGATTTTCGTGCACCGAAAAGGTTCATTTTTTTTTTACATTTTAAGTTTTGGGATGTCAAAAAATAATATATGAAGCACTTAGGATACATTTGTATTGTTTTTCGGACTCTGATGTTGCTGATTTTTAGACGTCATTTTTCAGGGCTCGACTTTCGTTCCTCGAAAAGTTTCATTCTTTTTGAAATTTTAAGTTTTCGTAAGTTAAAAAATAATATATTAAGCACTTAGGAGACATTTGAATTGTTTTTCGGACTCTGATTTTGCTTATTTTTAGACGTCATTTTTCAGGGCTCGACTTTCGTGCCCCGAAAAGTTTAATTTTTTTTGAAATTTCAAGTTTTGGGAAGTCAAAAAATAATATATTAAGCACTTAGGAGACATTTGTATTGTTTTTCGGACTCTGATTTTGCTGATTTTTATACGTCATTTTTCAGTGATCGACTTTCGTGCCCCGAAAAGTTTCATTTTTTTTGACATTTTAAGTTTTGGGAAGTCAAAAAATAATATATTAAGCACATAGGAGCCATTTGTTTTGTTTTTCGGACTCTGATTTTGCTCATTTTTAGACTTCATTTTTCAGGGCTCGATTTTTGTGCCCCGAAAAGTTTCATTTTTTTTGAAATTTCTAGTTTTGGGAAGTCAAAAAATAATATATTAAGCACGTAGGAGCCATTTGTTTTGTTTTTCGGACTCTGATTTTGCTGATTTTAAGACGTCATTTTTCAGGGCTCGATTTTCGTGCACCGAAAAGGTTCATTTTTTTTTACATTTTAAGTTTTGGGATGTCAAAAAATAATATATGAAGCACTTAGGATACATTTGTATTGTTTTTCGGACTCTGATGTTGCTGATTTTTAGACGTCATTTTTCAGGGCTCGACTTTCGTTCCCCGAAAAGTTTCATTCTTTTTGAAATTTTAAGTTTTCGGAAGTCAAAAAATAATATATTAAGCACTTAGGAGACATTTGTATTGTTTTTCGGACTCTGATTCTGCTGATTTTAAGACGTCATCTTTCAGGGCTCGATTTTCGTGCACCGAAAAGGTTCATTTCTTTTTACATCTTAAGTTTTGGGATGTCAAAAAATAATATATGAAGCACTTAGGATACATTTGTATTGTTTTTCGGACTCTGATGTTGCTGATTTTTAGACGTCCTTTTTCAGGGCTCGACTTTCGTTCCCCGGAAAGTTTCATTGTTTTTGAGATTTTGTGTTTTCGGAAGTCAAAAAATAATATATTAAGCACTTAGGGGACATTTGTATTGTTTTTCGGACTCTGATGTTGCTGATTTTTAGACGTCATTTTTCAGGGCTCGACTTTCGTTCCCCGAAAAGTTTCATTCTTTTTGAAATTTTAAGTTTTCGGAAGTCAAAAAATAATATATTAAGCACTTAGGAGACATTTGTATTGTTTTTCGGACTCTGATTTTGCTGATTTTTAGACGTCATTTTTCAGGGCTCGACTTTCGTGCCCCGAAAAGTTTCTTTTTTTTTGACATTTTAAGTTTTGGGAAGTCAAAAAATAATATATTAAGCACTTAGGAGCCATTTGTTTTGTTTTTCGGACTCTGATTTTGCTGATTTTAAGACGTCATTTTTCAGGGCTCGATTTTCGTGCACCGAAAAGGTTCATTTTTTTTTACATTTTAAGTTTTGGGATGTCAAAAAATAATATATGAAGCACTTAGGATACATTTGTATTGTTTTTCGGACTCTGATGTTGCTGATTTTTAGACGTCATTTTTCAGGGCTCGGCTTTCGTTCCCCGAAAAGTTTCATTCTTTTTGAAATTTTAAGTTTTCGGAAGTCAAAAAATAATATATTAAGCACTTAGGAGACATTTGTATTGTTTTTTGGACTCTGATTTTGCTGATTTTTAGACGTCATTTTTCAGGGCTCGACTTTCGTGCCCCGAAAAGTTTCATTCTTTTTGAAATTTTAAGTTTTCGGAAGTCAAAAAATAATATATTAAGCACTTAGGAGACATTTGTATTGTTTTTCGGACTCTGATTTTGCTGATTTTAAGACGTCATTTTTCAGGGCTCGATTTTCGTGCACCGAAAAGGTTCATTTTTTTTTACATTTTAAGTTTTGGGATGTCAAAAAATAATATATGAAGCACTTAGGATACATTTGTATTGTTTTTCGGACTCTGATGTTGCTGATTTTTAGACGTCATTTTTCAGGGCTCGACTTTCGTTCCTCGAAAAGTTTCATTCTTTTTGAAATTTTAAGTTTTCGTAAGTTAAAAAATAATATATTAAGCACTTAGGAGACATTTGAATTGTTTTTCGGACTCTGATTTTGCTGATTTTTAGACGTCATTTTTCAGGGCTCGACTTTCGTGCCCCGAAAAGTTTAATTTTTTTTGAAATTTCAAGTTTTGGGAAGTCAAAAAATAATATATTAAGCACTTAGGAGACATTTGTATTGTTTTTCGGACTCTGATTTTGCTGATTTTTATACGTCATTTTTCAGGGCTCGACTTTCGTGCCCCGAAAAGTTTCATTTTTTTTGACATTTTAAGTTTTGGGAAGTCAAAAAATAATATATTAAGCACATAGGAGCCATTTGTTTTGTTTTTCGGACTCTGATTTTGCTAATTTTTAGACTTCATTTTTCAGGGCTCGATTTTTGTGCCCCGAAAAGTTTCATTTTTATTGAAATTTCTAGTTTTGGGAAGTCAAAAAATAATATATTAAGCACTTAGGAGCCATTTGTTTTGTTTTTCGGACTCTGATTTTGCTGATTTTAAGACGTCATTTTTCAGGGCTCGATTTTCGTGCCCCGAAAAGGTTCATTTTTTTTTACATTTTAAGTTTTGGGATGTCAAAAAATAATATATGAAGCACTTAGGATACATTTGTATTGTTTTTCGGACTCTGATGTTGATGATTTTTAGACGTCATTTTTCAGGGCTCGACTTTCGTTCCCCGAAAAGTTTCATTCTTTTTGAAATTTTAAGTTTTCGGAAGTCAAAAAATAATATATTAAGCACTTAGGAGACATTTGTATTGTTTTTCGGACTCTGATTTTGCTGATTTTAAGACGTCATTTTTCAGGGCTCGATTTTCGTGCACCGAAAAGGTTCATTTTTTTTTACATTTTAAGTTTTGGGATGTCAAAAAATAATATATGAAGCACTTAGGATACATTTGTATTGTTTTTCGGACTCTGATGTTGCTGATTTTTAGACGTCATTTTTCAAGGCTCGACTATTGTGCACCGAAAAGGTTCATTCTTTTTTAAATTTTAAGTTTTCGGAAGTCAAAAAATAATATATTAAGCACTTAGGAGACATTTGTATTGTTTTTCGGACTCTGATTTTGCTGATTTTTAGACGTCATTTTTCAGGGCTCGACTTTCGTGCCCCGAAAAGTTTCTTTTTTTTTGACATTTTAAGTTTTGGGAAGTCAAAAAATAATATATTAAGCACTTAGGAGCCATTTGTTTTGTTTTTCGGACTCTGATTTTGCTGATTTTAAGACGTCATTTTTCAGGGCTCGATTTTCGTGCACCGAAAAGGTTCATTTTTTTTTTACATTTTAAGTTTTGGGATGTCAAAAAATAATATATGAAGCACTTAGGATACATTTGTATTGTTTTTCGGACTCTGATGTTGCTGATTTTTAGACGTCATTTTTCAGGGCTCGGCTTTCGTTCCCCGAAAAGTTTCATTCTTTTTGAAATTTTAAGTTTTCGGAAGTCAAAAAATAATATATTAAGCACTTAGGAGACATTTGTATTGTTTTTCGGACTCTAATTTTGCTGATTTTTAGACGTCATTTTTCAGGGCTCGACTTTCGTGCCCCGAAAAGTTTCATTCTTTTTGAAATTTTAAGTTTTCGGAAGTCAAAAAATAATATATTAAGCACTTAGGAGACATTTGTATTGTTTTTCGGACTCTGATTTTGCTGATTTTAAGACGTCATTTTTCAGGGCTCGATTTTCGTGCACCGAAAAGGTTCATTTTTTTTTACATTTTAAGTTTTGGGATGTCAAAAAATAATATATGAAGCACTTAGGATACATTTGTATTGTTTTTCGGACTCTGATGTTGCTGATTTTTAGACGTCATTTTTCAGGGCTCGACTTTCGTTCCTCGAAAAGTTTCATTCTTTTTGAAATTTTAAGTTTTCGTAAGTTAAAAAATAATATATTAAGCACTTAGGAGACATTTGAATTGTTTTTCGGACTCTGATTTTGCTTATTTTTAGACGTCATTTTTCAGGGCTCGACTTTCGTGCCCCGAAAAGTTTAATTTTTTTTGAAATTTCAAGTTTTGGGAAGTCAAAAAATAATATATTAAGCACTTAGGAGACATTTGTATTGTTTTTCGGACTCTGATTTTGCTGATTTTTATACGTCATTTTTCAGGGCTCGACTTTCGTGCCCCGAAAAGTTTCATTTTTTTTGACATTTTAAGTTTTGGGAAGTCAAAAAATAATATATTAAGCACATAGGAGCCATTTGTTTTGTTTTTCGGACTCTGATTTTGCTAATTTTTAGACTTCATTTTTCAGGGCTCGATTTTTGTGCCCCGAAAAGTTTCATTTTTATTGAAATTTCTAGTTTTGGGAAGTCAAAAAATAATATATTAATCACTTAGGAGCCATTTGTTTTGTTTTTCGTACTCTGAGTTTGCTGATTTTAAGACGTCATTTTTCAGGGCTCGATTTTCGTGCACCGAAAAGGTTCATTTTTTTTTACATTTTAAGTTTTGGGATGTCAAAAAATAATATTTGAAGCACTTAGGATACATTTGTATTGTTTTTCGGACTCTGATGTTGCTGATTTTTAGACGTCATTTTTCAGGGCTCGACTTTCGTTCCCCGAAAAGTTTCATTCTTTTTGAAATTTTAAGTTTTCGGAAGTCAAAAAATAATATATTAAGCACTTAGGAGACATTTGTATTGTTTTTCGGACTCTGATTCTGCTGATTTTAAGACGTCATTTTTCAGGGCTCGATTTTCGTGCACCGAAAAGGTTCATTTTTTTTTACATTTTAAGTTTTGGGATGTCAAAAAATAATATATTAAGCACTTAGGATACATTTGTATTGTTTTTCGGACTCTGATGTTGCTGATTTTTAGACGTCATTTTTCAGGGCTCGACTTTCGTTCCCCGAAAAGGTTCATTCTTTTTGAAATTTTAAGTTTTCGGAAGTCAAAAAATAATATATTAAGCACTTAGGAGACATTTGTATTGTTTTTCGGACTCTGATGTTGCTGATTTTTAGACGTCATTTTTCAGGGCTCGACTTTCGTTCCCCGAAAAGTTTCATTCTTTTTGAAATTTTAAGTTTTCGGAAGTCAAAAAATAATATATTAAGCACTTAGGAAACATTGGTATTGTTTTTCGGACTCTGATTTTGCTGATTTTTAGACGTCATTTTTCAGGGCTCGACTTTCGTGCCCCGAAAAGTTTCTTTTTTTTTGACATTTTAAGTTTTGGGAAGTCAAAAAATAATATATTAAGCACTTAGGAGCCATTTGTTTTGTTTTTCGGACTCTGATTTTGCTGATTTTAAGACGTCATTTTTCAGGGCTCGATTTTCGTGCACCGAAAAGGTTCATTTTTTTTTACATTTTAAGTTTTGGGATGTCAAAAAATAATATATGAAGCACTTAGGATACATTTGTATTGTTTTTCGGACTCTGATGTTGCTGATTTTTAGACGTCATTTTTCAGGGCTCGGCTTTCGTTCCCCGAAAAGTTTCATTCTTTTTGAAATTTTAAGTTTTCGGAAGTCAAAAAATAATATATTAAGCACTTAGGAGACATTTGTATTGTTTTTTGGACTCTGATTTTGCTGATTTTTAGACGTCATTTTTCAGGGCTCGACTTTCGTGCCCCGAAAAGTTTCATTCTTTTTGAAATTTTAAGTTTTCGGAAGTCAAAAAATAATATATTAAGCACTTAGGAGACATTTGTATTGTTTTTCGGACTCTGATTTTGCTGATTTTTAGACGTCATTTTTCAGGGCTCGATTTTCGTGCACCGAAAAGGTTCATTTTTTTTTACATTTTAAGTTTTGGGATGTCAAAAAATAATATATGAAGCACTTAGGATACATTTGTATTGTTTTTCGGACTCTGATTTTGCTGATTTTTAGACGTCATTTTTCAGGGCTTGACTTTCGTGCCTCGAAAAGTTTCATTCTTTTTGAAATTTTAAGTTTTCGTAAGTTAAAAAATAATATATTAAGCACTTAGGAGACATTTGAATTGTTTTTCGGACTCTGATTTTGCTGATTTTTAGACGTCATTTTTCAGGGCTCGACTTTCGTGCCCCGAAAAGTTTAATTTTTTTTGAAATTTCAAGTTTTGGGAAGTCAAAAAATAATATATTAAGCACTTAGGAGACATTTGTATTGTTTTTCGGACTCTGATTTTGCTGATTTTTATACGTCATTTTTCAGGGCTCGACTTTCGTGCCCCGAAAAGTTTCATTTTTTTTGACATTTTAAGTTTTGGGAAGTCAAAAAATAATATATTAAGCACATAGGAGCCATTTGTTTTGTTTTTCGGACTCTGATTTTGCTAATTTTTAGACTTCATTTTTCAGGGCTCGATTTTTGTGCCCCGAAAAGTTTCATTTTTATTGAAATTTCTAGTTTTGGGAAGTCAAAAAATAATATATTAAGCACTTAGGAGCCATTTGTTTTGTTTTTCGGACTCTGATTTTGCTGATTTTAAGACGTCATTTTTCAGGGCTCGATTTTCGTGCACCGAAAAGGTTCATTTTTTTTTACATTTTAAGTTTTGGGATGTCAAAAAATAATATATGAAGCACTTAGGATACACTTGTATTCACTTTCGAAGCCTCATGCTGATGATTTTTAGACGTCATTTTTCAGGGCTCGACTTTCGTTCCCCGAAAAGTTTCATTCTTTTTGAAATTTTAAGTTTTCGGAAGTCAAAAAATAATATATTAAGCACTTAGGAGACATTTGTATTGTTTTTCGGACTCTGATTTTGCTGATTTTAAGACGTCATTTTTCAGGGCTCGATTTTCGTGCACCGAAAATGTTCATTTTTTTTTACATTTTAAGTTTTGGGATGTCAAAAAATAATATATGAAGCACTTAGGATACATTTGTATTGTTTTTCGGACTCTGATGTTGCTGATTTTTAGACGTCATTTTTCAGGGCTCGACTTTCGTTCCCCGAAAAGTTTCATTCTTTTTGAAATTTTAAGTTTTCGGAAGTCAAAAAATAATATATTAAGCACTTAGGAGACATTTGTATTGTTTTTCGGACTCTGATTTTGCTGATTTTTAGACGTCATTTTTCAGGGCTCGACTTTCGTGCCCCGAAAAGTTTCATTCTTTTTGAAATTTTAAGTTTTCGGAAGTCAAAAAATAATATATTAAGCACTTAGGAGACATTTGTATTGTTTTTCGGACTCTGATTTTGCTGATTTTAAGACGTCATTTTTCAGGGCTCGATTTTCGTGCACCGAAAAGGTTCATTTTTTTTTACATTTTAAGTTTTGGGATGTCAAAAAATAATATATGAAGCACTTAGGATACATTTGTATTGTGTGTCGGACGCTGATGTTGCTGATTTTTAGACGTCATTTTTCAGGGCTCGACTTTCGTTACTCGAAAAGTTTCATTCTTTTTGAAATTTTAAGTTTTCGTAAGTCTAAAAATAATATATTAAGCACTTAGGGGACATTTGTATTGTTTTGCGGACTCTGATTTTGCTGGTTTTTAGACGTCATTTTTCAGGGCTCGACTTTCGTGCCCCGAAAAGTTTAATTTTTTTTGAAATTTCAAGTTTTGGGAAGTCAAAAAATAATATATTAAGCACTTAGGAGACATTTGTATTGTTTTTCGGACTCTGATTTTGCTGATTTTTATACGTCATTTTTCTGGGCTCGACTTTCGTGCCCCGAAAAGTTTCATTCTTTTTGAAATTTTAAGTTTTCGGAAGTCAAAAAATAATATATTAAGCACTTAGGAGACATTTGTATTGTTTTTCGGACTCTGATTTTGCTGATTTTTAGACGTCATTTTTCAGGGCTCGACTTTCGTGCCCCGAAAAGTTTAATTTTTTTTGAAATTTCAAGTTTTGGGAAGTCAAAAAATAATATATTAAGCACTTAGGAGACATTTGTATTGTTTTTCGGACTCTGATTTTGCTGATTTTTAGACGTCATTTTTCAGGGCTAGACATTCGTGCCCCGAAAAGTTTCATTTTTTTTGACATTTTAAGTTTTGGGAAGTCAAAAAATAATATATTAAGCACATTGCAGCCATTTGTTTTGTTTTTCGGACTCTGATTTTGCTGATTTTTAGACTTCTTTTTTAAGGGCTCGATTTTCGTGCCCCGAAAAATTTCATTTTTTTTGAAATTTCAAGTTTTGGGAAGTCAAAAAAAAATATATTAAGCACTTATGATCCATTTGTTTTGTTTTTCTGACTCTAATTTAGCTGATTTTAAGACGTCATTTTTTAGGGCTTGATTTTCGTGCCCCGAAAGTTTCATTTTTTTTAAAATTTCAAGTTTTGGGAAGTCAAAAAATAATATATGAAGCACTTAGGACCAATTTGTTTTGTTTTTCGGACTCTGATTTTGCTGATTTTTATACGTCATTTTTCAGGGCTCGACTTTCGTGCCCCGAAAAGTTTCATTTTTTTTGACATTTTAAGTTTTGGGAAGTCAAAAAATAATATATTAAGCACATAGGAGCCATTTGTTTTGTTTTTCGGACTCTGATTTTGCTAATTTTTAGACTTCATTTTTCAGGGCTCGATTTTTGTGCCCCGAAAAGTTTCATTTTTATTGAAATTTCTAGTTTTGGGAAGTCAAAAAATAATATATTAAGCACTTAGGAACCATTTGTTTTGTTTTTCGGACTCTGATTTTGCTGATTTTAAGACGTCATTTTTCAGGGCTCGATTTTCGTGCACCGAAAAGGTTCATTTTTTTTTACATTTTAAGTTTTGGGATGTCAAAAAATAATATATGAAGCACTTAGGATACATTTGTATTGTTTTTCGGACTCTGATGTTGCTGATTTTTAGACGTCATTTTTCAGGGCTCGGCTTTCGTTCCCCGAAAAGTTTCATTCTTTTTGAAATTTTAAGTTTTCGGAAGTCAAAAAATAATATATTAAGCACTTAGGAGACATTTGTATTGTTTTTCGGACTCTGATTCTGCTGATTTTAAGACGTCATTTTTCAGGGCTCGATTTTCGTGCACCGAAAAGGTTCATTTTTTTTTACATTTTAAGTTTTGGGATGTCAAAAAATAATATATGAAGCACTTAGGATACATTTGTATTGTTTTTCGGACTCTGATGTTGCTGATTTTTAGACGTCATTTTTCAGGGCTCGACTTTCGTTCCCCGAAAAGTTTCATTCTTTTTGAAATTTTAAGTTTTCGGAAGTCAAAAAATAATATATTAAGCACTTAGGAGACATTTGTATTGTTTTTCGGACTCTGATGTTGCTGATTTTTAGACGTCATTTTTCAGGGCTCGACTTTCGTTCCCCGAAAAGTTTCATTCTTTTTGAAATTTTAAGTTTTCGGAAGTCAAAAAATAATATATTAAGCACTTAGGAGACATTTGTATTGTTTTTCGGACTCTGATTTTGCTGATTTTTAGACGTCATTTTTCAGGGCTCGACTTTCGTGCCCCGAAAAGTTTCTTTTTTTTTGACATTTTAAGTTTTGGGAAGTCAAAAAATAATATATTAAGCACTTAGGAGCCATTTGTTTTGTTTTTCGGACTCTGATTTTGCTGATTTTAAGACGTCATTTTTCAGGGCTCGATTTTCGTGCACCGAAAAGGTTCATTTTTTTTTACATTTTAAGTTTTGGGATGTCAAAAAATAATATATGAAGCACTTAGGATACATTTGTATTGTTTTTCGGACTCTGATGTTGCTGATTTTTAGACGTCATTTTTCAGGGCTCGGCTTTCGTTCCCCGAAAAGTTTCATTCTTTTTGAAATTTTAAGTTTTCGGAAGTCAAAAAATAATATATTAAGCACTTAGGAGACATTTGTATTGTTTTTTGGACTCTGATTTTGCTGATTTTTAGACGTCATTTTTCAGGGCTCGACTTTCGTGCCCCGAAAAGTTTCATTCTTTTTGAAATTTTAAGTTTTCGGAAGTCAAAAAATAATATATTAAGCACTTAGGAGACATTTGTATTGTTTTTCGGACTCTGATTTTGCTGATTTTTAGACGTCATTTTTCAGGGCTCGATTTTCGTGCACCGAAAAGGTTCATTTTTTTTTTACATTTTAAGTTTTGGGATGTCAAAAAATAATATATGAAGCACTTAGGATACATTTGTATTGTTTTTCGGACTCTGATGTTGCTGATTTTTAGACGTCATTTTTCAGGGCTCGACTTTCGTTCCTCGAAAAGTTTCATTCTTTTTGAAATTTTAAGTTTTCGTAAGTTAAAAAATAATATATTAAGCACTTAGGAGACATTTGAATTGTTTTTCGGACTCTGATTTTGCTGATTTTTAGACGTCATTTTTCAGGGCTCGACTTTCGTGCCCCGAAAAGTTTAATTTTTTTTGAAATTTCAAGTTTTGGGAAGTCAAAAAATAATATATTAAGCACTTAGGAGACATTTGTATTGTTTTTCGGACTCTGATTTTGCTGATTTTTATACGTCATTTTTCAGGGCTCGACTTTCGTGCCCCGAAAAGTTTCATTTTTTTTGACATTTTAAGTTTTGGGAAGTCAAAAAATAATATATTAAGCACATAGGAGCCATTTGTTTTGTTTTTCGGACTCTGATTTTGCTAATTTTTAGACTTCATTTTTCAGGGCTCGATTTTTGTGCCCCGAAAATTTTCATTTTTATTGAAATTTCTAGTTTTGGGAAGTCAAAAAATAATATATTAAGCACTTAGGAGCCATTTGTTTTGTTTTTCGGACTCTGATTTTGCTGATTTTAAGACGTCATTTTTCAGGGCTCGATTTTCGTGCACCGAAAAGGTTCATTTTTTTTACATTTTAAGTTTTGGGATGTCAAAAAATAATATATGAAGCACTTAGGATACATTTGTATTGTTTTTCGGACTCTGATGTTGCTGATTTTTAGACGTCATTTTTCAGGGCTCGACTTTCGTTCCCCGAAAAGTTTCATTCTTTTTGAAATTTTAAGTTTTCGGAAGTCAAAAAATAATATATTAAGCACTTAGGAGACATTTGTATTGTTTTTCGGACTCTGATTTTGCTGATTTTAAGACGTCATTTTTCAGGGCTCGATTTTCGTGCACCGAAAAGGTTCATTTTTTTTTACATTTTAAGTTTTGGGATGTCAAAAAATAATATATGAAGCACTTAGGATACATTTGTATTGTTTTTCGGACTCTGATGTTGCTGATTTTTAGACGTCGTTTTTCAGGGCTCGACTTTCGTTCCCCGACAAGTTTCATTCTTTTTGAAATTTTAAGTTTTCGGAAGTCAAAAATAATATATTAAGCACTTAGGAGACATTTGTATTGTTTTTCGGACTCTGATTTTGCTGATTTTTAGACGTCATTTTTCAGGGCTCGACTTTCGTGCCCCGAAAAGTTTCATTCTTTTTGAAATTTTAAGTTTTCGGAAGTCAAAAAATAATATATTAAGCACTTAGGAGACATTTGTATTGTTTTTCGGACTCTGATTTTGCTGATTTTAAGACGTCATTTTTCAGGGCTCGATTTTCGTGCACCGAAAAGGTTCATTTTTTTTTACATTTTAAGTTTTGGGATGTCAAAAAATAATATATGAAGCACTTAGGATACATTTGTATTGTTTTTCGGACTCTGATGTTGCTGATTTTTAGACGTCATTTTTCAGGGCTCGGCTTTCGTTCCCCGAAAAGTTTCATTCTTTTTGAAATTTTAAGTTTTCGGAAGTCAAAAAATAATATATTAAGCACTTAGGAGACATTTGTATTGTTTTTTGGACTCTGATTTTGCTGATTTTTAGACGTCATTTTTCAGGGCTCGACTTTCGTGCCACGACAAGTTTCATTCTTTTTGAAATTTTAAGTTTTCGGAAGTCAAAAAATAATATATTAAGAACTTAGGAGACATTTGTATTGTTTTTCGGACTCTGATTTTGCTGATTTTAAGACGTCATTTTTCAGGGCTCGATTTTCGTGCACCGAAAAGGTTCATTTTTTTTTACATTTTAAGTTTTGGGATGTCAAAAAATAATATATGAAGCACTTAGGATACATTTGTATTGTTTTTCGGACTCTGATGTTGCTGATTTTTAGACGTCATTTTTCAGGGCTCGACTTTCGTTCCTCGAAAAGTTTCATTCTTTTTGAAATTTTAAGTTTTCGTAAGTTAAAAAATAATATATTAAGCACTTAGGAGACATTTGAATTGTTTTTCGGACTCTGATTTTGCTGATTTTTAGACGTCATTTTTCAGGGCTCGATTTTCGTGCCCCGAAAACTTTAATATTTTTTGACATTTCAAGTTTTGGAAAGTCAAAAAATAATATATTAAGCACTTAGGAGACATTTGTATTGTTTTACGGACTCTGATTTTGCTGATTTTTATACGTCATTTTTCAGGGCTCGACTTTCGTGCCCCGAAAAGTTTCATTTTTTTTGACATTTTAAGTTTTGGGAAGTCAAAAAATAATATATTAAGCACATAGGAGCCATTTGTTTTGTTTTTCGGACTCTGATTTTGCTAATTTTTAGACTTCATTTTTCAGGGCTCGATTTTTGTGCCCCGAAAAGTTTCATTTTTATTGTAATTTCTAGTTTTTGGAAGTCAAAAAATAATATATTAAGCACTTAGGAGCCATTTGTTTTGTTTTTCGGACTCTGATTTTGCTGATTTTAAGACGTCATTTTTCAGGGCTCGATTTTCGTGCACCGAAAAGGTTCATTTTTTTTTACATTTTAAGTTTTGGGATGTCAAAAAATAATATATGAAGCACTTAGGATACATTTGTATTGTTTTTCGGACTCTGATGTTGCTGATTTTTAGACGTCATTTTTCAGGGCTCGACTTTCGTTCCCCGAAAAGTTTCATTCTTTTTGAAATTTTAAGTTTTCGGAAGTCAAAAAATAATATATTAAGCACTTAGGAGACATTTGTATTGTTTTTCGGACTCTGATTTTGCTGATTTTAAGACGTCATTTTTCAGGGCTCGATTTTCGTGCACCGAAAAGGTTCATTTTTTTTTACATTTTAAGTTTTGGGATGTCAAAAAATAATATATGAAGCACTTAGGATACATTTGTATTGTTTTTCGGACTCTGATGTTGCTGATTTTTAGACGTCATTTTTCAGGGCTCGACTTTCGTTCCCCGAAAAGTTTCATTCTTTTTGAAATTTTAAGTTTTCGGAAGTCAAAAAATAATATATTAAGCACTTAGGAGACATTTGTATTGTTTTTCGGACTCTGATTTTGCTGATTTTTAGACGTCATTTTTCAGGGCTCGACTTTCGTGCCCCGAAAAGTTTCATTCTTTTTGAAATTTTAAGTTTTCGGAAGTCAAAAAATAATATATTAAGCACTTAGGAGACATTTGGATTGTTTTTCGGACTCTGATTTTGCTGATTTTAAGACGTCATTTTTCAGGGCTCGATTTTCGTGCACCGAAAAGGTTCATTTTTTTTTACATTTTAAGTTTTGGGATGTCAAAAAATAATATATGAAGCACTTAGGATGCATTTGTATTGTTTGTCGGACTCTGATGTTGCTGATTTTTAGACGTCATTTTTCAGGGCTCGACTTTCGTTCCTCGAAAAGTTTCATTCTTTTTGAAATTTTAAGTTTTCGTAAGTCTAAAAATAATATATTAAGCACTTAAGAGACATTTGTATTGTTTTTCGGTCTCTGATTTTGCTGATTTTTAGACGTCATTTTTCGGGGTCCGACTTTCGTTCCCCGAAAAGTTTAATTTTTTTTGAAATTTCAAGTTTTGGGAAGTCAAAAAATAATATATTAAGCACTTAGGAGACATTTGTATTGTTTTTCGGACTCTGATTTTGCTGATTTTTATACGTCATTTTTCAGGGCTCGACTTTCGTGCCCCGAAAAGTTTCATTTTTTTTGACATTTTAAGTTTTGGGAAGTCAAAAAATAATATATTAAGCACATAGGAGCCATTTGTTTTGTTTTTCGGACTCTGATTTTGCTAATTTTTAGACTTCATTTTTCAGGGCTCGATTTTTGTGCCCCGAAAAGTTTCATTTTTATTGAAATTTCTAGTTTTGGGAAGTCAAAAAATAATATATTAAGCACTTAGGAGCGATTTGTTTTGTTTTTCGGACTCTGATTTTGCTGATTTTAAGACGTCATTTTTCAGGGCTCGATTTTCGTGCACCGAAAAGGTTCATTTTTTTTTACATTTTAAGTTTTGGGATGTCAAAAAATAGTATATGAAGCACTTAGGATACATTTGTATTGTTTTTCGGACTCTGATGTTGCTGATTTTTAGACGTCATTTTTCAGGGCTCGACTTTCGTTCCCCGAAAAGTTTCATTCTTTTTGAAATTTTAAGTTTTCGGAAGTCAAAAAATAATATATTAAGCACTTAGGAGACATTTGTATTGTTTTTCGGACTCTGATTTTGCTGATTTTTAGACGTCATTTTTCAGGGCTCGACTTTCGTGCCCCGAAAAGTTTAATTTTTTTTGAAATTTCAAGTTTTGGGAAGTCAAAAAATAATATATTAAGCACTTAGGAGACATTTGTATTGTTTTTCGGACTCTGATTTTGCTGATTTTTAGACGTCATTTTTCAGGGCTCGACTTTCGTTCCCCGAAAAGTTTCATTCTTTTTGAAATTTTAAGTTTTCGGAAGTCAAAAAATAATATATTAAGCACTTAGGAGACATTTGTATTGTTTTTCGGACTCTGATTTTGCTGATTTTTAGACGTCATTTTTCAGGGCTCGACTTTCGTGCCCCGAAAAGTTTAATTTTTTTTGAAATTTCAAGTTTTGGGAAGTCAAAAAATAATATATTAAGCACTTAGGAGACATTTGTATTGTTTTTCGGACTCTGATTTTGCTGATTTTTAGACGTCATTTTTCAGGGCTCGACATTCGTGCCCCGAAAAGTTTCATTTTTTTTGACATTTTAAGTTTTGGGAAGTCAAAAAATAATATATTAAGCACATTGCAGCCATTTGTTTTGTTTTTCGGACTCTGATTTTGCTGATTTTTAGACTTCTTTTTTAAGGGCTCGATTTTCGTGCCCCGAAAAATTTCATTTTTTTTGAAATTTCAAGTTTTGGGAAGTCAAAAAAAAATATATTAAGCACTTATGATCCATTTGTTTTGTTTTTCTGACTCTAATTTAGCTGATTTTAAGACGTCATTTTTTAGGGCTTGATTTTCGTGCCCCGAAAGTTTCATTTTTTTTAAAATTTCAAGTTTTGGGAAGTCAAAAAATAATATATGAAGCACTTAGGACCAATTTGTTTTGTTTTTCGGACTTTGATTTTGCTGATTTTTAGACTTCGTTTTTCAGGGATCGATTTTCGTGCACCGAAAAGTTTCATTTTTTTTGAAATTTTAAGTTTTTGGAATTCAAAAAATAATATATTAAGCCCTTATGAGACATTTGTATTGTTTTTCGGACTCTGATTTGTTTATTTTTAGACGTCATTTTTCAGGGCTCGACTTTCGTGCCCCGAAAAATTTCGTTTTTTTTGACATTTTAAGTTTTGGGAAGTCAAAAAATAATATATTAAGCACATAGGAGCCATTTGTTTTGTTTTTCGGACTCTGATTTTGCTAATTTTTAGACTTCATTTTTCAGGGCTCGATTTTTGTGCCCCGAAAAGTTTCATTTTTATTGAAATTTCTAGTTTTGGGAAGTCAAAAAATAATATATTAAGCACTTAGGAGCCATTTGTTTTGTTTTTCGGACTCTGATTTTGCTGATTTTAAGACGTCATTTTTCAGGGCTCGATTTTCGTGCACCGAAAAGGTTCATTTTTTTTTACATTTTAAGTTTTGGGATGTCAAAAAATAGTATATGAAGCACTTAGGATACATTTGTATTGTTTTTCGGACTCTGATGTTGCTGATTTTTAGACGTCGTTTTTCAGGGCTCGACTTTCGTTCCCCGAAAAGTTTCATTCTTTTTGAAATTTTAAGTTTTCGGAAGTCAAAAAATAATATATTAAGCACTTAGGAGACATTTGTATTGTTTTTCGGACTCTGATTTTGCTGATTTTTAGACGTCATTTTTCAGGGCTCGACTTTCGTGCCCCGAAAAGTTTAATTTTTTTTGAAATTTCAAGTTTTGGGAAGTCAAAAAATAATATATTAAGCACTTAGGAGACATTTGTATTGTTTTTCGGACTCTGATTTTGCTGATTTTTAGACGTCATTTTTCAGGGCTCGACTTTCGTTCCCCGAAAAGTTTCATTCTTTTTGAAATTTTAAGTTTTCGGAAGTCAAAAAATAATATATTAAGCACTTAGGAGACATTTGTATTGTTTTTCAGACTCTGATTTTGCTGATTTTTTGACGTCATTTTTCAGGGCTCGACTTTCGTGCCCCGAAAAGTTTCTTTTTTTTTGACATTTTAAGTTTTGGGAAGTCAAAAAATAATATATTAAGCACTTAGGAGCCATTTGTTTTGTTTTTCGGACTCTGATTTTGCTGATTTTAAGACGTCATTTTTCAGGGCTCGATTTTCGTGCACCGAAAAGGTTCATTTTTTTTTACATTTTAAGTTTTGGGATGTCAAAAAATAATATATGAAGCACTTAGGATACATTTGTATTGTTTTTCGGACTCTGATGTTGCTGATTTTTAGACGTCATTTTTCAGGGCTCGGCTTTCGTTCCCCGAAAAGTTTCATTCTTTTTGAAATTTTAAGTTTTCGGAAGTCAAAAAATAATATATTAAGCACTTAGGAGACATCTGAATTGACGTTGGGACTCTGATTTTGCGGGTAGTTAGACGTCATCTTTCAAGGCTCGACTATCGTGCCCCGAAAAGTTTCATTCTTTTTGAAATTTTAAGTTTTCGGAAGTCAAAAAATAATATATTAAGCACTTAGGAGACATTTGTATTGTTTTTCGGACTCTGATTTTGCTGATTTTAAGACGTCATTTTTCAGGGCTCGATTTTCGTGCACCGAAAAGGTTCATTTTTTTTACATTTTAAGTTTTGGGATGTCAAAAAATAATATATGAAGCACTTAGGATACATTTGTATTGTTTTTCGGACTCTGATGTTGCTGATTTTTAGACGTCATTTTTCAGGGCTCGACTTTCGTTCCTCGAAAAGTTTCATTCTTTTTGAAATTTTAAGTTTTCGTAAGTTAAAAAATAATATATTAAGCACTTAGGAGACATTTGAATTGTTTTTCGGACTCTGATTTTGCTGATTTTTAGACGTCATTTTTCAGGGCTCGACTTTCGTGCCCCGAAAAGTTTAATTTTTTTTGAAATTTCAAGTTTTGGGAAGTCAAAAAATAATATATTAAGCACTTAGGAGACATTTGTATTGTTTTTCGGACTCTGATTTTGCTGATTTTTATACGTCATTTTTCAGGGCTCGACTTTCGTGCCCCGAAAACTTTCATTTTTTTTGGCATTTTAAGTTTTGGGAAGTCAAAAAATAATATATTAAGCACATAGGAGCCATTTGTTTTGTTTTTCGGACTCTGATTTTGCTAATTTTTAGACTTCATTTTTCAGGGCTCGATTTTTGTGCCCCGAAAAGTTTCATTTTTATTGAAATTTCTAGTTTTGGGAAGTCAAAAAATAATATATTAAGCACTTAGGAGCCATTTGTTTTGTTTTTCGGACTCTGATTTTGCTGATTTTAAGACGTCATTTTTCAGGGCTCGATTTTCGTGCACCGAAAAGGTTCATTTTTTTTTACATTTTAAGTTCTCGGATGTTAACAAATAATATCTGAAGCTCTTAGGATACATTTGTATTGTTTTTCGGACTCTGATGTTGCTGATTTTTAGACGTCGTTTTTCAGGGCTCGACTTTCGTTCCCCGAAAAGTTTCATTCTTTTTGAAATTTTAAGTTTTCGGAAGTCAAAAAATAATATATTAAGCACTTAGGAGACATTTGTATTGTTTTTCGGACTCTGATTTTGCTGATTTTAAGACGTCATTTTTCAGGGCTCGATTTTCGTGCACCAAAAAGGTTCATTTTGTTGTACATTTTAAGTGTTGGGATGTCAAAAAATAATATATGAAGCACTTAGGATACATTTGGATTGTTTTTCGGACTCTGATGTTGCTGATTTTTAGACGTCATTTTTCAGGGCTCGACTTTCGTTCCCCGAAAAGTTTCATTCTTTTTGAAATTTTAAGTTTTCGGAAGTCAAAAAATAATATATTAAGCACTTAGGAGACATTTGTATTGTTTTTCGGACTCTGATTTTGCTGATTTTTAGACGTCATTTTTCAGGGCTCGACTTTCGTGCCCCGAAAAGTTTCATTCTTTTTGAAATTTTAAGTTTTCGGAAGTCAAAAAATAATATATTAAGCACTTAGGAGACATTTGTATTGTTTTTCGGACTCTGATTTTGCTGATTTTAAGACGTCATTTTTCAGGGCTCGATTTTCGTGCACCGAAAAGGTTCATTTTTTTTTACATTTTAAGTTTTGGGATGTCAAAAAATAATATATGAAGCACTTAGGATACATTTGTATTGTTTTTCGGACTCTGATGTTGCTGATTTTTAGACGTCATTTTTCAGGGCTCGGCTTTCGTTCCCCGAAAAGTTTCATTCTTTTTGAAATTTTAAGTTTTCGGAAGTCAAAAAATAATATATTAAGCACTTAGGAGACATTTGTATTGTTTTTTGGACTCTGATTTTGCTGATTTTTAGACGTCATTTTTCAGGGCTCGACTTTCGTGCCCCGAAAAGTTTCATTCTTTTTGAAATTTTAAGTTTTCGGAAGTCAAAAAATAATATATTAAGCACTTAGGAGACATTTGTATTGTTTTTCGGACTCTGATTTTGCTGATTTTAAGACGTCATTTTTCAGGGCTCGATTTTCGTGCACCGAAAAGGTTCATTTTTTTTTACATTTTAAGTTTTGGGATGTCAAAAAATAATATATGAAGCACTTAGGATACATTTGTATTGTTTTTCGGACTCTGATGTTGCTGATTTTTAGACGTCATTTTTCAGGGCTCGACTTTCGTTCCTCGAAAAGTTTCATTCTTTTTGAAATTTTAAGTTTTCGTAAGTTAAAAAATAATATATTAAGCACTTAGGAGACATTTGAATTGTTTTTCGGACTCTGATTTTGCTGATTTTTAGACGTCATTTTTCAGGGCTCGACTTTCGTGCCCCGAAAAGTTTAATTTTTTTTGAAATTTCAAGTTTTGGGAAGTCAAAAAATAATATATTAAGCACTTAGGAGACATTTGTATTGTTTTTCGGACTCTGATTTTGCTGATTTTTATACGTCATTTTTCAGGGCTCGACTTTCGTGCCCCGAAAAGTTTCATTTTTTTTGACATTTTAAGTTTTGGGAAGTCAAAAAATAATATATTAAGCACATAGGAGCCATTTGTTTTGTTTTTCGGACTCTGATTTTGCTAATTTTTAGACTTCATTTTTCAGGGCTCGATTTTTGTGCCCCGAAAAGTTTCATTTTTATTGAAATTTCTAGTTTTGGGAAGTCAAAAAATAATATATTAAGCACTTAGGAGCCATTTGTTTTGTTTTTCGGACTCTGATTTTGCTGATTTTAAGACGTCATTTTTCAGGGCTCGATTTTCGTGCACCGAAAAGGTTCATTTTTTTTTACATTTTAAGTTTTGGGATGTCAAAAAATAATATATGAAGCACTTAGGATACATTTGTATTGTTTTTCGGACTCTGATGTTGCTGATTTTTAGACGTCATTTTTCAGGGCTCGACTTTCGTTCCCCGAAAAGTTTCATTCTTTTTGAAATTTTAAGTTTTCGGAAGTCAAAAAATAATATATTAAGCACTTAGGAGACATTTGTATTGTTTTTCGGACTCTGATTTTGCTGATTTTAAGACGTCATTTTTCAGGGCTGGATTTTCTTGCCCCGAAAAGGTTCATTTTTTTTTACATTTTTAGTTTTGGGATGTCAAAAAATAATATATGAAGCACTTAGGATACATTTGTATTGTTTTTCGGACTCTGATGTTGCTGATTTTTAGACGTCATTTTTCAGGGCTCGACTTTCGTTCCCCGAAAAGTTTCATTCTTTTTGAAATTTTAAGTTTTCGGAAGTCAAAAAATAATATATTAAGCACTTAGGAGACATTTGTATTGTTTTTCGGACTCTGATTTTGCTGATTTTTAGACGTCATTTTTCAGGGCTCGACTTTCGTGCCCCGAAAAGTTTCATTCTTTTTGAAATTTTAAGTTTTCGGAAGTCAAAAAATAATATATTAAGCACTTAGGAGACATTTGTATTGTTTTTCGGACTCTGATTTTGCTGATTTTAAGACGTCATTTTTCAGGGCTCGATTTTCGTGCACCGAAAAGGTTCATTTTTTTTTACATTTTAAGTTTTGGGATGTCAAAAAATAATATATGAAGCACTTAGGATACATTTGTATTGTTTTTCGGACTCTGATGTTGCTGATTTTTAGACGTCATTTTTCAGGGCTCGACTTTCGTTCCTCGAAAAGTTTCATTCTTTTTGAAATTTTAAGTTTTCGTAAGTCTAAAAATAATATATTAAGCACTTAGGGGACATTTGTATTGTTTTTCGGACTCTGATTTTGCTGATTTTTAGACGTCATTTTTCAGGGCTCGACTTTCGTGCCCCGAAAAGTTTAATTTTTTTTGAAATTTCAAGTTTTGGGAAGTCAAAAAATAATATATTAAGCACTTAGGAGACATTTGTATTGTTTTTCGGACTCTGATTTTGCTGATTTTTATACGTCATTTTTCAGGGCTCGACTTTCGTGCCCCGAAAAGTTTCATTTTTTTTGACATTTTAAGTTTTGGGAAGTCAAAAAATAATATATTAAGCACATAGGAGCCATTTGTTTTGTTTTTCGGACTCTGATTTTGCTAATTTTTAGACTTCATTTTTCAGGGCTCGATTTTTGTGCCCCGAAAAGTTTCATTTTTATTGAAATTTCAAGTTTTGGGAAGTCAAAAAATAATATATTAAGCACTTAGGAGCGATTTGTTTTGTTTTTCGGACTCTGATTTTGCTGATTTTAAGACGTCATTTTTCAGGGCTCGATTTTCGTGCACCGAAAAGGTTCATTTTTTTTACATTTTAAGTTTTGGGATGTCAAAAAATAGTATATGAAGCACTTAGGATACATTTGTATTGTTTTTCGGACTCTGATGTTGCTGATTTTTAGACGTCATTTTTCAGGGCTCGACTTTCGTTCCCCGAAAAGTTTCATTTTTTTTGAAATTTTAAGTTTTCGGAAGTCAAAAAATAATATATTAAGCACTTAGGAGACATTTGTATTGTTTTTCGGACTCTGATTTTGCTGATTTTTAGACGTCATTTTTCAGGGCTCGACTTTCGTGCCCCGAAAAGTTTAATTTTTTTTCAAATCTCAAGCTTTGGGAAGCCAAAAAATAATATATTAAGCACTTAGGAGACATTTGTATTGTTTTTCGGACTCTGATTTTGCTGATTTTTAGACGTCATTTTTCAGGGCTCGACTTTCGTTCCCCGAAAAGTTTCATTCTTTTTGAAATTTTAAGTTTTCGGAAGTCAAAAAATAATATATTAAGCACTTAGGAGACATTTGTATTGTTTTTCGGACTCTGATTTTGCTGATTTTTAGACGTCATTTTTCAGGGCTCGACTTTCGTGCCCCGAAAAGTTTAATTTTTTTTGAAATTTCAAGTTTTGGGAAGTCAAAAAATAATATATTAAGCACTTAGGAGACATTTGTATTGTTTTTCGGACTCTGATTTTGCTGATTTTTAGACGTCATTTTTCAGGGCTCGACATTCGTGCCCCGAAAAGTTTCATTTTTTTTGACATTTTAAGTTTTGGGAAGTCAAAAAATAATATATTAAGCACATTGCAGCCATTTGTTTTGTTTTTCGGACTCTGATTTTGCTGATTTTTAGACTTCTTTTTTAAGGGCTCGATTTTCGTGCCCCGAAAAATTTCATTTTTTTTGAAATTTCAAGTTTTGGGAAGTCAAAAAAAAATATATTAAGCACTTATGATCCATTTGTTTTGTTTTTCTGACTCTAATTTAGCTGATTTTAAGACGTCATTTTTTAGGGCTTGATTTTCGTGCCCCGAAAGTTTCATTTTTTTTAAAATTTCAAGTTTTGGGAAGTCAAAAAATAATATATGAAGCACTTAGGACCAATTTGTTTTGTTTTTCGGACTTTGATTTTGCTGATTTTTAGACTTCGTTTTTCAGGGATCGATTTTCGTGCACCGAAAAGTTTCATTTTTTTTGAAATTTTAAGTTTTTGGAATTCAAAAAATAATATATTAAGCCCTTATGAGACATTTGTATTGTTTTTCGGACTCTGATTTGTTTATTTTTAGACGTCATTTTTCAGGGCTCGACTTTCGTGCCCCGAAAAATTTCGTTTTTTTTTGACATTTTAAGTTTTGGGAAGTCAAAAAATAATATATTAAGCACATAGGAGCCATTTGTTTTGTTTTTCGGACTCTGATTTTGCTAATTTTTAGACTTCATTTTTCAGGGCTCGATTTTTGTGCCCCGAAAAGTTTCATTTTTATTGAAATTTCTAGTTTTGGGAAGTCAAAAAATAATATATTAAGCACTTAGGAGCCATTTGTTTTGTTTTTCGGACTCTGATTTTGCTGATTTTAAGACGTCATTTTTCAGGGCTCGATTTTCGTGCACCGAAAAGGTTCATTTTTTTTTACATTTTAAGTTTTGGGATGTCAAAAAATAGTATATGAAGCACTTAGGATACATTTGTATTGTTTTTCGGACTCTGATGTTGCTGATTTTTAGACGTCGTTTTTCAGGGCTCGACTTTCGTTCCCCGAAAAGTTTCATTCTTTTTGAAATTTTAAGTTTTCGGAAGTCAAAAAATAATATATTAAGCACTTAGGAGACATTTGTATTGTTTTTCGGACTCTGATTTTGCTGATTTTTAGACGTCATTTTTCAGGGCTCGACTTTCGTGCCCCGAAAAGTTTAATTTTTTTTGAAATTTCAAGTTTTGGGAAGTCAAAAAATAATATATTAAGCACTTAGGAGACATTTGTATTGTTTTTCGGACTCTGATTTTGCTGATTTTTAGACGTCATTTTTCAGGGCTCGACTTTCGTTCCCCGAAAAGTTTCATTCTTTTTGAAATTTTAAGTTTTCGGAAGTCAAAAAATAATATATTAAGCACTTAGGAGACATTTGTATTGTTTTTCAGACTCTGATTTTGCTGATTTTTAGACGTCATTTTTCAGGGCTCGACTTTCGTGCCCCGAAAAGTTTCTTTTTTTTTGACATTTTAAGTTTTGGGAAGTCAAAAAATAATATATTAAGCACTTAGGAGCCATTTGTTTTGTTTTTCGGACTCTGATTTTGCTGATTTTAAGACGTCATTTTTCAGGGCTCGATTTTCGTGCACCGAAAAGGTTCATTTTTTTTTACATTTTAAGTTTTGGGATGTCAAAAAATAATATATGAAGCACTTAGGATACATTTGTATTGTTTTTCGGACTCTGATGTTGCTGATTTTTAGACGTCATTTTTCAGGGCTCGGCTTTCGTTCCCCGAAAAGTTTCATTCTTTTTGAAATTTTAAGTTTTCGGAAGTCAAAAAATAATATATTAAGCACTTAGGAGACATTTGTATTGTTTTTCGGACTCTGATTTTGCTGATTTTTAGACGTCATTTTTCAGGGCTCGACTTTCGTGCCCCGAAAAGTTTCATTCTTTTTGAAATTTTAAGTTTTCGGAAGTCAAAAAATAATATATTAAGCACTTAGGAGACATTTGTATTGTTTTTCGGACTCTGATTTTGCTGATTTTAAGACGTCATTTTTCAGGGCTCGATTTTCGTGCACCGAAAAGGTTCATTTTTCTTTCATTTTAAGTTTTGGGATGTCAAAAAATAATATATGAAGCACTTAGGATACATTTGTATTGTTTTTCGGACTCTGATGTTGCTGATTTTTAGACGTCATTTTTCAGGGCTCGACTTTCGTTCCTCGAAAAGTTTCATTCTTTTTGAAATTTTAAGTTTTCGTAAGTTAAAAAATAATATATTAAGCACTTAGGAGACATTTGAATTGTTTTTCGGACTCTGATTTTGCTGATTTTTAGACGTCATTTTTCAGGGCTCGACTTTCGTGCCCCGAAAAGTTTAATTTTTTTTGAAATTTCAAGTTTTGGGAAGTCAAAAAATAATATATTAAGCAATTAGGAGACATTTGTATTGTTTTTCGGAATCTGATTTTGCTGATTTTTATACGTCATTTTTAAGGGCTCGACTTTCGTGCCCCGAAAACTTTCATTTTTTTTGGCATTTTAAGTTTTGGGAAGTCAAAAAATAATATATTAAGCACATAGGAGCCATTTGTTTTGTTTTTCGGACTCTGATTTTGCTAATTTTTAGACTTCATTTTTCAGGGCTCGATTTTTGTGCCCCGAAAAGTTTCATTTTTATTGAAATTTCGAGTTTTTGGAAGTCAAAAAATAATATATTAAGCACTTAGGAGCCATTTGTTTTGTTTTTCGGACTCTGATTTTGCTGATTTTAAGACGTCATTTTTCAGGGCTCGATTTTCGTGCACCGAAAAGGTTCATTTTTTTTTACATTTTAAGTTTTGGGATGTCAAAAAATAATATATGAAGCACTTAGGATACATTTGTATTGTTTTTCGGACTCTGATGTTGCTGATTTTTAGACGTCGTTTTTCAGGGCTCGACTTTCGTTCCCCGAAAAGTTTCATTCTTTTTGAAATTTTAAGTTTTCGGAAGTCAAAAAATAATATATTAAGCACTTAGGAGACATTTGTATTGTTTTTCGGACTCTGATTTTGCTGATTTTTAGACGTCATTTTTCAGGGCTCGCCTTTCGTGCCCCGAAAAGTTTAATTTTTTTTGAAATTTCAAGTTTTGGGAAGTCAAAAAATAATATATTAAGCACTTAGGAGACATTTGTATTGTTTTTCGGACTCTGATTTTGCTGATTTTTAGACGTCATTTTTCAGGGCTCGACTTTCGTTCCCCGAAAAGTTTCATTCTTTTTGAAATTTTAAGTTTTCGGAAGTCAAAAAATAATATATTAAGCACTTAGGAGACATTTGTATTGTTTTTCGGACTCTGATTTTGCTGATTTTTAGACGTCATTTTTCAGGGCTCGACTTTCGTTCCCCGAAAAGTTTCATTCTTTTTGAAATTTTAAGTTTTCGGAAGTCAAAAAATAATATATTAAGCACTTAGGAGACATTTGTATTGTTTTTCGGACTCTGATTTTGCTGATTTTAAGACGTCATTTTTCAGTGCTCGATTTTCGTGCACCGAAAAGGTTCATTTTTTTTTACATTTTAAGTTTTGGGATGTCAAAAAATAATATATGAAGCACTTAGGATACATTTGTATTGTTTTTCGGACTCTGATGTTGCGGATTTTTAGACGTCATTTTTCAGGGCTCGACTTTCGTTCCTCGAAAAGATTCATTCTTTTTGAAATTTTAAGTTTTCGGAAGTCAAAAAATAATATATTAAGCACTTAGGTGACATTTGTATTGTTTTTCGGACTCTGATTTTGCTGATTTTAAGAAGTCATTTTTCAGGGCTCGATTTTTGTGCACCGAAAAGGTTCATTTTTTTTTACCTTTTAAGTTTTGGGATGTCAAAAAATAATATATGAAGCACTTAGGATACATTTGTATTGTTTTTCGGACTCTGATGTTGATGATTTTTAGACGTCATTTTTCAGGGCTCGACTTTCGTTCCTCGAAAAGTTTCATTCTTTTTGAAATTTTAAGTTTTCGGAAGTCAAAAAATAATATATTAAGCACTTAGGTGACATTTGTATTGTTTTTTCGGACTCTGATTTTGCTGATTTTAAGACGTCATTTTTCAGGGCTCGATTTTTGTGCACCGAAAAGGTTCATTTTTTTTTACATTTTAAGTTTTGGGATGTCAAAAAATAATATATGAAGCACTTAGGATACATTTGTATCGTTTTTTCGGACTCTGATGTTGCTGATTTTTAGACGTCATTTTTCAGGGCTCGACTTTCGTTCCTCGAAAAGTTTCATTCTTTTTGAAATTTTAAGTTTTCGGAAGTCAAAAAATAATATATTAAGCACTTAGGTGACATTTGTATTGTTTTTCGGACTCTGATTTTGCTGATTTTAAGACGTCATTTTTCAGGGCTCGATTTTTGTGCACCGAAAAGGTTCATTTTTTTTTACATTTTAAGTTTTGGGATGTCAAAAAATAATATATGAAGCACTTAGGATACATTTGTATTGTTTTTCGGACTCTGATGTTGCTGATTTTTAGACGTCATTTTTCAGGGCTCGACTTTCGTTCCTCGAAAAGTTTCATTCTTTTTGAAATTTTAAGTTTTCGGAAGTCAAAAAATAATATATTAAGCACTTAGGTGACATTTGTATTGTTTTTCGGACTCTGATTTTGCTGATTTTAAGACGTCATTTTTCAGGGCTCGATTTTCGTGCACCGAAAAGGTTCATTTTTTTTTACATTTTAAGTTTTGGGATGTCAAAAAATAATATATGAAGCACTTAGGATACATTTGTATTGTTTTTCGGACTCTGATGTTGCTGATTTTTAGACGTCATTTTTCAGGGCTCGACTTTCGTTCCCCGAAAAGTTTCATTCTTTTTGAAATTTTAAGTTTTCGGAAGTCAAAAAATAATATATTAAGCACTTAGGAGACATTTGTATTGTTTTTCGGACTCTGATTTTGCTGATTTTAAGACGTCATTTTTCAGGGCTCGATTTTTGTGCCCCGAAAAGTTTCATTTTTATTGAAATTTCTAGTTTTGGGAAGTCAAAAAATAATATATTAAGCACTTAGGAGCCATTTGTATTGTTTTTCGGACTCTGATTTTGCTGATTTTAAGACGTCATTTTTCAGGGCTCGATTTTTGTGCACCTAAAAGGTTCATTTTTTTTTACATTTTAAGTTTTGGGATGTCAAAAAATAATATATGAAGCACTTAGGATACATTTGTATTGTTTTTCGGACTCTGATGTTGCTGATTTTTAGACGTCATTTTTCAGGGCTCGACTTTCGTTCCTCGAAAAGTTTCATTCTTTTTGAAATTTTAAGTTTTCGGAAGTCAAAAAATAATATATTAAGCACTTAGGTGACATTTGTATTGTTTTTCGGACTCTGATTTTGCTGATTTTAAGACGTCATTTTTCAGGGCTCGATTTTTGTGCACCGAAAAGGTTCATTTTTTTTTACATTTTAAGTTTTGGGATGTCAAAAAATAATATATGAAGCACTTAGGATACATTTGTATTGTTTTTTCGGACTCTGATGTTGCTGATTTTTAGACGTCATTTTTCAGGGCTCGACTTTCGTTCCTCGAAAAGTTTCATTCTTTTTGAAATTTTAAGTTTTCGGAAGTCAAAAAATAATATATTAAGCACTTAGGTGACATTTGTATTGTTTTTCGGACTCTGATTTTGCTGATTTTAAGACGTCATTTTTCAGGGCTCGATTTTCGTGCACCGAAAAGGTTCATTTTTTTTTACATTTTAAGTTTTGGGATGTCAAAAAATAATATATGAAGCACTTAGGATACATTTGTATTGTTTTTCGGACTCTGATGTTGCTGATTTTTAGACGTCATTTTTCAGGGCTCGACTTTCGTTCCCCGAAAAGTTTCATTCTTTTTGAAATTTTAAGTTTTCGGAAGTCAAAAAATAATATATTAAGCACTTAGGAGACATTTGTATTGTTTTTCGGACTCTGATTTTGCTGATTTTTAGACGTCATTTTTCAGGGCTCGACTTTCGTGCCCAGAAAAGTTTCATTTTTTTTGAAATTTTAAGTTTTGGGATGTCAAAAAATAATATATGCAGCACTTAGGATACATTTGTATTGTTTTTCGGACTCTGATTTTGCCGATTTTTTGACGTCATTTTTCAGGGCTCGACTTTCGTGCCCCGAAAAGTTTCATTTCTATTGAAATTTCAAGTTTTGGGAAGTCAAAAAATAATATATTAAGCACTTAGGAGCCATTTGTTTTGTTTTTCGGACTCTGATTTTGCTGATTTTAAGACGTCATTTTTCAGGGCTCGATTTTTGTGCACCGAAAAGGTTCATTTTTTTTTACATTTTAAGTTTTGGGATGTCAAAAAATAATATATGAAGCACTTAGGATACATTTGTATTGTTTTTCGGACTCTGATGTTGCTGATTTTTAGACGTCATTTTTCAGGGCTCGACTTTCGTTCCTCGAAAAGTTTCATTCTTTTTGAAATTTTAAGTTTTCGGAAGTCAAAAAATAATATATTAAGCACTTAGGTGACATTTGTATTGTTTTTCGGACTCTGATTTTGCTGATTTTAAGACGTCATTTTTCAGGGCTCGATTTTTGTGCACCGAAAAGGTTCATTTTTTTTTACATTTTAAGTTTTGGGATGTCAAAAAATAATATATGAAGCACTTAGGATACTCTCGTATTGTCTTTCCGGCTCTGACGTTGCTGGCTTTTAGACGTCATTTTGCAGGCCTCGTGTTTCGTTCCTCGAAAAGTTTCATTCTTTTTGAAATTTTAAGTTTTCGGAAGTCAAAAAATAATATATTAAGCACTTAGGTGACATTTGTATTGTTTTTCGGACTCTGATTTTGCTGATTTTAAGACGTCATTTTTCAGGGCTCGATTTTTGTGCACCGAAAAGGTTCATTTTTTTTTACATTTTAAGTTTTGGGATGTCAAAAAATAATATATGAAGCACTTAGGATACATTTGTATTGTTTTTCGGACTCTGATGTTGCTGATTTTTAGACGTCATTTTTCAGGGCTCGACTTTCGTTCCTCGAAAAGTTTCATTCTTTTTGAAATTTTAAGTTTTCGGAAGTCAAAAAATAATATATTAAGCACTGGGGTGACATTTGTATTGTTTTTCGGACTCTGATTTTGCTGATTTTAAGACGTCATTTTTCAGGGCTCGATTTTCGTGCACCGAAAAGGTTCATTTTTTTTTACATTTTAAGTTTTGGGATGTCAAAAAATAATATATGAAGCACTTAGGATACATTTGTATTGTTTTTCGGACTCTGATGTTGCTGATTTTTAGACGTCATTTTTCAGGGCTCGACTTTCGTTCCCCGAAAAGTTTCATTCTTTTTGAAATTTTAAGTTTTCGGAAGTCAAAAAATAATATATTAAGCACTTAGGAGACATTTGTATTGTTTTTCGGACTCTGATTTTGCTGATTTTAAGACGTCATTTTTACGGGCTCGATTTTTGTCAAAAGAAAAGTTTCATTTTTATTGAAATTTCTAGTTTTGGGAAGTCAAAAAATAATATATTAAGCACTTAGGAGCCATTTGTTTTGTTTTTCGGACTCTGATTTTGCTGATTTTAAGACGTCATTTTTCAGGGCTCGATTTTTGTGCACCGAAAAGGTTCATTTTTTTTTACATTTTAAGTTTTGGGATGTCAAAAAATAATATATGAAGCACTTAGGATACATTTGTATTGTTTTTCGGACTCTGATGTTGCTGATTTTTAGACGTCATTTTTCAGGGCTCGACTTTCGTTCCTCGAAAAGTTTCATTCTTTTTGAAATTTTAAGTTTTCGGAAGTCAAAAAATAATATATTAAGCACTTAGGTGACATTTGTATTGTTTTTCGGACTCTGATTTTGCTGATTTTAAGACGTCATTTTTCAGGGCTCGATTTTTGTGCACCGAAAAGGTTCATTTTTTTTTACATTTTAAGTTTTGGGATGTCAAAAAATAATATATGAAGCACTTAGGATACATTTGTATTGTTTTTCGGACTCTGATGTTGCTGATTTTTAGACGTCATTTTTCAGGGCTCGACTTTCGTTCCTCGAAAAGTTTCATTCTTTTTGAAATTTTAAGTTTTCGGAAGTCAAAAAATAATATATTAAGCACTTAGGTGACATTTGTATTGTTTTTCGGACTCTGATTTTGCTGATTTTAAGACGTCATTTTTCAGGGCTCGATTTTCGTGCACCGAAAAGGTTCATTTTTTTTTACATTTTAAGTTTTGGGATGTCAAAAAATAATATATGAAGCACTTAGGATACATTTGTATTGTTTTTCGGACTCTGATGTTGCTGATTTTTAGACGTCATTTTTCAGGGCTCGACTTTCGTTCCCCGAAAAGTTTCATTCTTTTTGAAATTTTAAGTTTTCGGAAGTTAAAAAATAATATATTAAGCACTTAGGAGCCATTTGTATTGTTAGACGGACTCTGAGTTTGCTGATTTCTAGACGTCATTTTTCAGGGCTCGACTTTCGTGCCCCGAAAAGTTTCATTCTTTTTGAAATTTTAAGTTTTGGGATGTCAAAAAATAATATATGCAGCACTTAGGATACATTTGTATTGTTTTTCGGACTCTGATTTTGCCGATTTTTTGACGTCATTTTTCAGGGCTCGACTTTCGTGCCACGAAAAGATTCATTTTTTTTGAAATTTTAAGTTTTTGGAATTAAAAAAATAATATATTAAGCACATAGGAGACATTTGTATTGATTTTCGGACTCTGATTTTGGTGACTTGTAGACGTCATTTTTCAGGGCTCGACTTTCGTGCCCCGAAAAGTTTCATTTTTTTAGAAATTTCAAGTTTTGGGAAGTCAAAAAAAAATATATTAAGCACATAGGAGCCATTTGTTTTGTATTTCGACCTCTGATTTTGCTTATTTTTAGACTTCATTTTTCAGGGCTCGATTTTCGTGCCCCCGAAAAGTTTCATTTTTTTTGAAATTTCAAGTTTTGGGAAGTCAAAAAATAATATATTAAGCACTTAGGAGACATTTGTATTGTTTTTCGGACTCTGATTTTGCTGATTTTTATACGTCATTTTTCAGGGCTCGACTTTCGTGCCCCGAAAAGTTTCATTTTTTTTGACATTTTAAGTTTTGGGAAGTCAAAAAATAATATATTAAGCACATAGGAGCCATTTGTTTTGTTTTTCGGACTCTGATTTTGCTAATTTTTAGACTTCATTTTTCAGGGCTCGATTTTTGTGCCCCGAAAAGTTTCATTTTTATTGAAATTTCTAGTTTTGGGAAGTCAAAAAATAATATATTAAGCACTTAGGAGCCATTTGTTTTGTTTTTCGGACTCTGATTTTGCTGATTTTAAGACGTCATTTTTCAGGGCTCGATTTTTGTGCACCGAAAAGGTTCATTTTTTTTTACATTTTAAGTTTTGGGATGTCAAAAAATAATATATGAAGCACTTAGGATAGATTTGTATTGTTTTTGGGGGTCTGATGTTGCTGATTTTTGGACGTCATTTTTCAGGGCTCGACTTTCGTTCCTCGAAAAGTTTCATTCTTTTTGAAATTTTAAGTTTTCGGAAGTCAAAAAATAATATATTAAGCACTTAGGAGACATTTGTATTGTTTTTCGGACTCTGATTTTGCTGATTTTAAGACGTCATTTTTCAGGGCTCGATTTTCGTGCACCGAAAAGGTTCATTTTTTTTTACATTTTAAGTTTTGGGATGTCAAAAAATAATATATGAAGCACTTAGGATACATTTGTATTGTTTTTCGGACTCTGATGTTGCTGATTTTTAGACGTCATTTTTCAGGGCTCGACTTTCGTTCCCCGAAAAGTTTCATTCTTTTTGAAATTTTAAGTTTTCGGAAGTCAAAAAATAATATATTAAGCACTTAGGAGACATTTGTATTGTTTTTCGGACTCTGATTTTGCTGATTTTTAGACGTCATTTTTCAGGGCTCGACTTTCGTGCCCCGAAAAGTTTCATTCTTTTTGAAATTTTAAGTTTTGGGATGTCAAAAAATAATATATGCAGCACTTAGGATACATTTGTATTGTTTTTCGGACTCTGATTTTGCCGATTTTTTGACGTCATTTTTCAGGGCTCGACTTTCGTGCCCCGAAAAGTTTCATTTTTTTTGAAATTTTAAGTTTTTGGAATTCAAAAAATAATATATTAAGCACATAGGAGACATTTGTATTGATTTTCGGACTCTGATTTTGGTGACTTGTAGACGTCATTTTTCAGGGCTCGATTTTCGTGCCCCGATAAGGTTCATTTTTTTTTACATTTTAAGTTTTGGGATGTCAAAAAATAATATATTAAGCACATAGGAGCCATTTGTTTTGTATTTCGACCTCTGATTTTGCTGATTTTTAGACTTCATTTTTCAGGGCTCGATTTTCGTGCCCCCGAAAAGTTTCATTCTTTTTGAAATTTCAAGTTTTGGGAAGTCAAAAAATAATATATTAAGCACTTAGGAGACATTTGTATTGTTTTTCGGACTCTGATTTTGCTGATTTTTATACGTCATTTTTCAGGGCTCGACTTTCGTGCCCCGAAAAGTTTCATTTTTTTTGACATTTTAAGTTTTGGGAAGTCAAAAAATAATATATTAAGCACATAGGAGCCATTTGTTTTGTTTTTCGGACTCTGATTTTGCTAATTTTTAGACTTCATTTTTCAGGGCTCGATTTTTGTGCCCCGAAAAGTTTCATTTTTATTGAAATTTCTAGTTTTGGGAAGTCAAAAAATAATATATTAAGCACTTAGGAGCCATTTGTTTTGTTTTTCGGACTCTGATTTTGCTGATTTTAAGACGTCATTTTTCAGGGCTCGATTTTTGTGCACCGAAAAGGTTCATTTTTTTTTACATTTTAAGTCTTGGGATGTCAAAAAATAATATATGAAGCACTTATGATACATTTGTATTGTTTTTCGGACTCTGATGTTGCTGATTTTTGGACGTCATTTTTCAGGGCTCGACTTTCGTTCCTCGAAAAGTTTCATTCTTTTTGAAATTTTAAGTTTTCGGAAGTCAAAAAATAATATATTAAGCACTTAGGTGACATTTGTATTGTTTTTCGGACTATGATTTTGCTGATTTTAAGACGTCATTTTTCAGGGCTCGATTTTTGTGCACCGAAAAGGTTCATTTTTTTTTACATTTTAAGTTTTGGGATGTCAAAAAATAATATATGAAGCACTTAGGATACATTTGTATTGTTTTTCGGACTCTGATGTTGCTGATTTTTAGACGTCATTTTTCAGGGCTCGACTTTCGTTCCTCGAAAAGTTTCATTCTTTTTGAAATTTTAAGTTTTCGGTAGTCAAAAAATAATATATTAAGCACTTAGGTGACATTTGTATTGTTTTTCGGACTCTGATTTTGCTGATTTTAAGACGTCATTTTTCAGGGCTCGATTTTTGTGCACCGAAAAGGTTCATTTTTTTTTACCTTTTCCGTTTTGGGATGTCAAAAAATAATATATGAAGCACTTAGGATACATTTGTATTGTTTTTCGGACTCTGATGTTGCTGATTTTTAGACGTCATTTTTCAAGGCTCGACTTTCGTTCCTCGAAAAGTTTCATTCTTTTTGAAATTTTAAGTTTTCGGAAGTCAAAAAATAATATATTAAGCACTTAGGTGACATTTGTATTGTTTTTCGGACTCTGATTTTGCTGATTTTAAGACGTCATTTTTCAGGGCTCGATTTTCGTGCACCGAAAAGGTTCATTTTTTTTTACATTTTAAGTTTTGGGATGTCAAAAAATAATATATGAAGCACTTAGGATACATTTGTATTGTTTTTCGGACTCTGATGTTGCTGATTTTTAGACGTCATTTTTCAGGGCTCGACTTTCGTTCCCCGAAAAGTTTCATTCTTTTTGAAATTTTAAGTTTTCGGAAGTCAAAAAATAATATATTAAGCACTTAGGAGACATTTGTATTGTTTTTCGGACTCTGATTTTGCTGATTTTACGACGTCATTTTTCAGGGCTCGATTTTTGTGCCCCGAAAAGTTTCATTTTTATTGAAATTTCTAGTTTTGGGAAGTCAAAAAATAATATATGAAGCACGTAGGAGCCATGTGTCGGGTTTTTCGGACTCTGATTTTGCTGATTTTAAGACTTCATTTTTCAGGGCTCGATTTTTGTGCACCGAAAAGGTTCATTTTTTTTTACATTTTAAGTTTTGGGATGTCAAATTATAGTATATGCAGCACTTGGGATACACTTGTATTGTTTTTCGGGCTGTGTTAGTGCTGATTTTGAGACGGTATTTTTCAGGGCTCGACTTTCGTTCCTCGAAAAGTTTCATTCTTTTTGAAATTTTAAGTTTTCGGAAGTCAAAAAATAATATATTAAGCACTTAGGTGACATTTGTATTGTTTTTCGGACTCTGATTTTGCTGATTTTAAGACGTCATTTTTCAGGGCTCGATTTTTGTGCACCGAAAATGTTCATTTTTTTTTACATTTTAAGTTTTGGGATGTCAAAAAATAATATATGAAGCACTTAGGATACATTTGTATTGTTTTTCGGACTCTGATGTTGCTGATTTTTAGACGTCATTTTTCAGGGCTCGACTTTCGTTCCTCGAAAAGTTTCATTCTTTTTGAAATTTTAAGTTTTCGGAAGTCAAAAAATAATATATTAAGCACTTAGGTGACATTTGTATTGTTTTTCGGACTCTGATTTTGCTGATTTTAAGACGTCATTTTTCAGGGCTCGATTTTCGTGCACCGAAAAGGTTCATTTTTTTTTACATTTTAAGTTTTGGGATGTCAAAAAATAATATATGAAGCACTTAGGATACATTTGTATTGTTTTTCGGACTCTGATGTTGCTGATTTTTAGACGTCATTTTTCAGGGCTCGACTTTCGTTCCCCGAAAAGTTTCATTCTTTTTGAAATTTTAAGTTTTCGGAAGTCAAAAAATAATATATTAAGCACTTAGGAGACATTTGTATTGTTTTTCGGACTCTGATTTTGCTGATTTTAAGACGTCATTTTTCAGGGCTCGATTTTTGTGCCCCGAAAAGTTTCATTTTTATTGAAATTTCTAGTTTTGGGAAGTCAAAAAATAATATATTAAGCACTTAGGAGCCATTTGTTTTGTTTTTCGGACTCTGATTTTGCTGATTTTAAGACGTCATTTTTCAGGGCTCGATTTTTGTGCACCGAAAAGGTTCATTTTTTTTTACATTTTAAGTTTTGGGATGTCAAAAAATAATATATGAAGCACTTAGGATACATTTGTATTGTTTTTCGGACTCTGATGTTGCTGATTTTTAGACGTCATTTTTCAGGGCTCGACTTTCGTTCCTCGAAAAGTTTCATTCTTTTTGAAATTTTAAGTTTTCGGAAGTCAAAAAATAATATATTAAGCACTTAGGTGACATTTGTATTGTTTTTCGGACTCTGATTTTGCTGATTTTAAGACGTCATTTTTCAGGGCTCGATTTTCGTGCCCCGAAAAGGTTCATTTTTTTTTAAATTTTAAGTTTTCGGAGGTCAAAAAATAATATATGAAGCACTTAGGATACATTTGTATTGTTTTTCGTACTCTGATGTTGATGATTTTTAGACGTCATTTTTCAGGGCTCGACTTTCGTTCCCCGAAAAGTTTCATTCTTTTTGAAATTTTAAGTTTTCGGAAGTCAAAAAATAATATATTAAGCACTTAGGAGACATTTGTATTGTTTTTCGGACTCTGATTTTGCTGATTTTTAGACGTCATTTTTCAGGGCTCGACTTTCGTGCCCCGAAAAGTTTCATTCTTTTTGAAATTTTAAGTTTTGGGATGTCAAAAAATAATATATGCAGCACTTAGGATACATTTGTATTGTTTTTCGGACTCTGATTTTGCCGATTTTTTGACGTCATTTTTCAGGGCTCGACTTTCGTGCCCCGAAAAGTTTCATTTTTTTTGAAATTTTAAGTTTTTGGAATTCAAAAAATAATATATTAAGCACATAGGAGACATTTGTATTGATTTTCGGACTCTGATTTTGGTGACTTGTAGACGTCATTTTTCAGGGCTCGACTTTCGTGCCCCGAAAAGTTTCATTTTTTTTTACATTTTAAGTTTTGGGAAGTCAAAAAATAATATATTAAGCACATAGGAGCCATTTGTTTATTATTTCGACCTCTGATTTTGCTGATTTTTAGACTTCATTTTTCAGGGCTCGATTTTCGTGCCCCCGAAAAGTTTCATTTTTTTTGAAATTTCAAGTTTTGGGAAGTCAAAAAATAATATATTAAGCACTTAGGAGACATTTGTATTGTTTTTCGGACTCTGATTTTGCTGATTTTTATACGTCATTTTTCAGGGCTCGACTTTCGTGCCCCGAAAAGTTTCATTTTTTTTGACATTTTAAGTTTTGGGAAGTCAAAAAATAATATATTAAGCACATAGGAGCCATTTGTTTTGTTTTTCGGACTCTGATTTTGCTAATTTTTAGACTTCATTTTTCAGGGCTCGATTTTTGTGCCCCGAAAAGTTTCATTTTTATTGAAATTTCTAGTTTTGGGAAGTCAAAAAATAATATATTAAGCACTTAGGAGCCATTTGTTTTGTTTTTCGGACTCTGATTTTGCTGATTTTAAGACGTCATTTTTCAGGGCTCGATTTTTGTGCACCGAAAAGGTTCATTTTTTTTTACATTTTAAGTTTTGGGATGTCAAAAAATAATATATGAAGCACTTAGGATACATTTGTATTGTTTTTCGGACTCTGATGTTGCTGATTTTTAGACGTCATTTTTCAGGGCTCGACTTTCGTTCCTCGAAAAGTTTCATTCTTTTTGAAATTTTAAGTTTTCGGAAGTCAAAAAATAATATATTAAGCACTTAGGTGACATTTGTATTGTTTTTCGGACTCTGATTTTGCTGATTTTAAGACGTCATTTTTCAGGGCTCGATTTTTGTGCACCGAAAAGGTTCATTTTTTTTTACATTTTAAGTTTTGGGATGTCAAAAAATAATATATGAAGCACTTAGGATACATTTGTATTGTTTTTCGGACTCTGATGTTGCTGATTTTTAGACGTCATTTTTCAGGGCTCGACTTTCGTTCCTCGAAAAGTTTCATTCTTTTTGAAATTTTAAGTTTTCGGAAGTCAAAAAATAATATATTAAGCACTTAGGTGACATTTGTATTGTTTTTCGGACTCTGATTTTGCTGATTTTAAGACGTCATTTTTCAGGGCTCGATTTTTGTGCACCGAAAAGGTTCATTTTTTTTTACATTTTAATTTTTGTGATGTCAAAAAATAATATAGGAAGCACTTAGGATTCATTTGTATTGTTTTTCGGACTCTGATGTTGCTGATTTTTTGACGTCATTTTTCAGGGCTCGACTTTCGTTCCTCGAAAAGTTTCATTCTTTTTGAAATTTTAAGTTTTCGGAAGTCAAAAAATAATATATTAAGCACTTAGGTGACATTTGTATTGTTTTTCGGACTCTGATTTTGCTGATTTTAAGACGTCATTTTTCAGGGCTCGATTTTCGTGCACCGAAAAGGTTCATTTTTTTTTACATTTTAAGTTTTGGGATGTCAAAAAATAATATATGAAGCACTTAGGATACATTTGTATTGTTTTTCGGACTCTGATGTTGCTGATTTTTAGACGTCATTTTTCAGGGCTCGACTTTCGTTCCCCGAAAAGTTTCATTCTTTTTGCAATTTTAAGTTTTCGGAAGTCAAAAAATAATATATTAAGCACTTAGGAGACATTTGTATTGTTTTTCGGACTATGATTTTGCTGATTTTAAGACGTCATTTTTCAGGGCTCGATTTTTGTGCCCCGAAAAGTTTCATTTTTATTGAAATTTCTAGTTTTGGGAAGTCAAAAAATAATATATTAAGCACTTAGGAGCCATTTGTTTTGTTTTTCGGACTCTGATTTTGCTGATTTTAAGACGTCATTTTTCAGGGCTCGATTTTTGTGCACCGAAAAGGTTCATTTTTTTTTACATTTTAAGTTTTGGGATGTCAAAAAATAATATATGAAGCACTTAGGATACATTTGTATTGTTTTTCGGACTCTGATGTTGCTGATTTTTAGACGTCATTTTTCAGGGCTCGACTTTCGTTCCTCGAAAAGTTTCATTCTTTTTGAAATTTTAAGTTTTCGGAAGTCAAAAAATAATATATTAAGCACTTAGGTGACATTTGTATTGTTTTTCGGACTCTGATTTTGCTGATTTTAAGACGTCATTTTTCAGGGCTCGATTTTTGTGCACCGAAAAGGTTCATTTTTTTTTACATTTTAAGTTTTGGGATGTCAAAAAATAATATATGAAGCACTTAGGATACATTTGTATTGTTTTTCGGACTCTGATGTTGCTGATTTTTAGACGTCATTTTTCAGGGCTCGACTTTCGTTCCTCGAAAAGTTTCATTCTTTTTGAAATTTTAAGTTTTCGGAAGTCAAAAAATAATATATTAAGCACTTAGGTGACATTTGTATTGTTTTTCGGACTCTGATTTTGCTGATTTTAAGACGTCATTTTTCAGGGCTCGATTTTCGTGCACCGAAAAGGTTCATTTTTTTTTACATTTTAAGTTTTGGGATGTCAAAAAATAATATATGAAGCACTTAGGATACATTTGTATTGTTTTTCGGACTCTGATGTTGCTGATTTTTAGACGTCATTTTTCAGGGCTCGACTTTCGTTCCCCGAAAAGTTTCATTCTTTTTGAAATTTTAAGTTTTCGGAAGTCAAAAAATAATATATTAAGCACTTAGTAGACATTTGTATTGTTTTTCGGACTCTGATTTTGCTGTTTTTTAGACGTCATTTTTCAGGGCTCGACTTTCGTGCCCCGAAAAGTTTCATTCTTTTTGAAATTTTAAGTTTTGGGATGTCAAAAAATAATATATGCAGCACTTAGGATACATTTGTATTGTTTTTCGGACTCTGATTTTGCCGATTTTTTGACGTCATTTTTCAGGGCTCGACTTTCGTGCCCCGAAAAGTTTCATTTTTTTTGAAATTTTAAGTTTTTAGAATTCAAAACACAATATATTAATCTCACAGGAATCATTTGTATTGATTTTCGGACTCTGATTTTGGTGACTTGTAGACGTCATTTTTCAGGGCTCGACTTTCGTGCCCCGAAAAGTTTCATTTTTTTTTACATTTTAAGTTTTGGGAAGTCAAAAAATAATATATTAAGCACATAGGAGCCATTTGTTTTGTATTTCGACCTCTGATTTTGCTGATTTTTAGACTTCATTTTTCAGGGCCCGATTTTCGGGCCCCCGAAAAGTTTCATTTTTTTTGAAATTTCAAGTTTTGGGAAGTCAAAAAATAATATATTAAGCACTTAGGAGACATTTGTATTGTTTTTCGGACTCTGATTTTGCTGATTTTTATACGTCATTTTTCAGGGATCGACTTTCGTGCACCGAAAAGTTTCATTTTTTTTGACATTTTAAGTTTTGGGAAGTCAAAAAATAATAGATTAAGCACATAGGAGCCAATTGGTTTGTTTTTCGGACTCTGATTTTGCTAATTTTTAGACTTCATTTTTCAGGGCTCTTTTTTTGTTCCCCGAAACGTCTATTTTTATTGACATTTCTTGTTTTGTGAAGTTAAAAAATTATATGTGACACACTTAGGAGCCATTTGTTTTGTTTTTCGGACTCTGATTTTGCTGATTTTAAGACGTCATTTTTCAGGGCTCGATTTTTGTGCACCGAAAAGGTTCATTTTTTTTTACATTTTAAGTTTTGGGATGTCAAAAAATAATATATGAAGCACTTAGGATACATTTGTATTGTTTTGCGGACTCTGATGTTGCTGACTTTTAGACGTCATTTTTCAGGGCTCGACTTTCGTTCCTCGAAAAGTTTCATTCTTTTTGAAATTTTAAGTTTTCGGAAGTCAAAAAATAATATATTAAGCACTTAGGTGACATTTGTATTGTTTTTCGGACTCTGATTTTGCTGATTTTAAGACGTCATTTTTCAGGGCTCGATTTTTGTGCACCGAAAAGGTTCATTTTTTTTTACATTTTAAGTTTTGGGATGTCAAAAAATAATATATGAAGCACTTAGGATACATTTGTATTGTTTTTCGGACTCTGATGTTGCTGATTTTTAGACGTCATTTTTCAGGGCTCGACTTTCGTTCCTCGAAAAGTTTCATTCTTTTTGAAATTTTAAGTTTTCGGAAGTCAAAAAATAATATATTAAGCACTTAGGTGACATTTGTATTGTTTTTCGGACTCTGATTTTGCTGATTTTAAGACGTCATTTTTCAGGGCTCGATTTTTGTGCACCGAAAAGGTTCATTTTTTTTTACATTTTAAGTTTTGGGATGTCAAAAAATAATATATGAAGCACTTAGGATACATTTGTATTGTTTTTCGGACTCTGATGTTGCTGATTTTTAGACGTCATTTTTCAGGGCTCGACTTTCGTTCCTCGAAAAGTTTCATTCTTTTTGAAATTTTAAGTTTTCGGAAGTCAAAAAATAATATATTAAGCACTTAGGTGACATTTGTATTGTTTTTCGGACTCTGATTTTGCTGATTTTAAGACGTCATTTTTCAGGGCTCGATTTTCGTGCACCGAAAAGGTTCATTTTTTTTTACATTTTAAGTTTTGGGATGTCAAAAAATAATATATGAAGCACTTAGGATACATTTGTATTGTTTTTCGGACTCTGATGTTGCTGATTTTTAGACGTCATTTTTCAGGGCTCGACTTTCGTTCCCCGAAAAGTTTCATTCTTTTTGAAATTTTAAGTTTTCGGAAGTCAAAAAATAATATATTAAGCACTTAGGAGACATTTGTATTGTTTTTCGGACTCTGATTTTGCTGATTTTAAGACGTCATTTTTCAGGGCTCGATTTTCGTGCCCCGAAAAGTGTCATTTTTTTTGAGGTTTCTAGTTTTGGGAAGTCAAAAAATAGTATATTGAGCACTTAGGAGGGATTTGTTTTGTTTTTCGGACTCTGATTTTGCTGATTTTAAGACGTCATTTTTCAGGGCTCGATTTTTGTGCACCGAAAAGGTTCATTTTTTTTTACATTTTAAGTTTTGGGATGTCAAAAAATAATATATGAAGCACTTAGGATACATTTGTATTGTTTTTCGGACTCTGATGTTGCTGATTTTTAGACGTCATTTTTCAGGGCTCGACTTTCGTTCCTCGAAAAGTTTCATTCTTTTTTAAATTTTAAGTTTTCGGAAGTCAAAAAATAATATATTAAGCACTTAGGTGACATTTGTATTGTTTTTCGGACTCTGATTTTGCTGATTTTAAGACGTCATTTTTCAGGGCTCGATTTTTGTGCACCGAAAAGGTTCATTTTTTTTTACATTTTAAGTTTTGGGATGTCAAAAAATAATATATGAAGCACTTAGGATACATTTGTTCTGTTTTGCGGACTCGGATGTTGCTGATTTTTAGACGTCATTTTTCAGGGCTCGACTTTCGTTCCTCGAAAAGTTTCATTCTTTTTGAAATTTTAAGTTTTCGGAAGTCAAAAAATAATATATTAAGCACCTAGGTGACATTTGCATTGTTTTTCGGACTCTGATTTTGCTGATTTTTAGACGTCATTTTTCAGGGCTCGATTTTCGTGCACCGAAAAGGTTCATTTTTTTTTACATTTTAAGTTTTGGGATGTCAAAAAATAATATATGAAGCACTTAGGATACATTTGTATTGTTTTTCGGACTCTGATGTTGCTGATTTTTAGACGTCATTTTTCAGGGCTCGACTTTCGTTCCCCGAAAAGTTCCACTCTTTTTAAAATTCTGAGTTTTCGGAAGTCAAAAAATAATATATTAAGCACTTAGGTGACATTTGTATTGTTTTTCGGACTCTGATTTTGCCGATTTTTTGACGTCATTTTTCAGGGCTCGACTTTCGTGCCCCGAAAAGTTTCATTTTTTTTTAAATTTTAAGTTTTGGGATGTCAAAAAATAATATATGCAGCACTTAGGATACATTTGTATTGTTTTTCGGACTCTGATTTTGCCGATTTTTTGACGTCATTTTTCAGGGCTCGACTTTCGTGCCCCGAAAAGTTTCATTTTTTTTGAAATTTTAAGTTTTTGGAATTCAAAAAATAATATATTAAGCACATAGGAGACATTTGTATTGATTTTCGGACTCTGATTTTGGTGACTTGTAGACGTCATTTTTCAGGGCTCGACTTTCGTGCCCCGAAAAGTTTCATTTTTTTTTACATTTTAAGTTTTGGGAAGTCAAAAAATAATATATTAAGCACATAGGAGCCATTTGTTTTGTATTTCGACCTCTGATTTTGCTGATTTTTAGACTTCATTTTTCAGGGCTCGATTTTCGTGCCCCCGAAAAGTTTCATTTTTTTTGAAATTTCAAGTTTTGGGAAGTCAAAAACTAATATATTAAGCACTTAGGAGCCATTTGTATTGTTTTTCGGACGCTGTTTTTGCTGATTTTTATACGTCATTTTTAAGGGCTCGACTTGCGTGCCCCGAAAAGTTTCATTTTTTTTGACATTTTAAGTTTTGGGAAGTCAAAAAATAATATATTAAGCACATAGGAGCCATTTGTTTTGTTTTTCGGACTCTGATTTTGCTAATTTTTAGACTTCATTTTTCAGGGCTCGATTTTTGTGCCCCGAAAAGTTTCATTTTTATTGAAATTTCTAGTTTTGGGAAGTCAAAAAATAATATATTAAGCACTTAGGAGCCATTTGTTTTGTTTTTCGGACTCTGATTTTGCTGATTTTAAGACGTCATTTTTCAGGGCTCGATTTTTGTGCACCGAAAAGGTTCATTTTTTTTTACATTTTAAGTTTTGGGATGTCAAAAAATAATATATGAAGCACTTAGGATACATTTGTATTGTTTTTCGGACTCTGATGTTGCTGATTTTTAGACGTCATTTTTCAGGGCTCGACTTTCGTTCCTCGAAAAGTTTCATTCTTTTTGAAATTTTAAGTTTTCGGAAGTCAAAAAATAATATATTAAGCACTTAGGTGACATTTGTATTGTTTTTTCGGACTCTGATTTTGCTGATTTTTAGACGTCATTTTTCAGGGCTCGACTTTCGTGCCCCGAAAAGTTTAATTTTTTTTGAAATTTCAAGTTTTGGGAAGTCAAAAAATAATATATGAAGCACTTAGGAGACATTTGTATTGTTTTTCGGACTCTGATTTTGCTGATTTTTAGACGTCATTTTTCAGGGCTCGACTTTCGTGCCCAGAAAAGTTTCATTTTTTTTGACATTTAAAGTTTTGGGAAGTCAAAAAATAATATATTAAGCACTTAGGAGCCATTAGTTTTGTTTTTCGGACTCTGATTTTGCTGATTTTAAGACGTCATTTTACAGGGCTCGATTTTCGAGCCCCGAAAAGTTTCATTTTTTTTTACATTTTAAGTTTTGGGATGTCAAAAAATAATATATGAAGCACTTAGGATACATTTGTATTGTTTTTCGGACTCTGATGTTGCTGATTTTTAGACGTCATTTTTCAGGGCTCGACTTTCGTTCCTCGAAAAGTTTCATTCTTTTTGAAATTTTAAGTTTTCGGAAGTCAAAAAATAATATATTAAGCACTTAGGTGACATTTGTATTGTTTTTCGGACTCTGATTTTGCTGATTTTAAGACGTCATTTTTCAGGGCTCGATTTTCGTGCACCGAAAAGATTCATTTTTTTTTACATTTTAAGTTTTGGGATGTCAAAAAATAATATATGAAGCACTTAGGATACATTTGTATTGTTTTTCGGACTCTGATGTTGCTGATTTTTAGACGTCATTTTTCAGGGCTCGACTTTCGTTCCCCGAAAAGTTTCATTCTTTTTGAAATTTTAAGTTTTCGGAAGTCAAAAAATAATATATTAAGCACTTAGGAGCCATTTGTATTGTTTTTCGGACTCTGATTTTGCTGATTTTTATACGTCATTTTTCAGGGCTCGACTTTCGTGCCCCGAAAAGTTTCATTCTTTTTGAAATTTTAAGTTTTGGGATGTCAAAAAATAATATATGCAGCACTTAGGATACATTTGTATTGTTTTTCGGACTCTGATTTTGCCGATTTTTTGACGTCATTTTTCAGGGCTCGACTTTCGTGCCCCGAAAAGTTTCATTTTTTTTGAAATTTTAAGTTTTTGGAATTCAAAAAATAATATATTAAGCACATAGGAGACATTCGTATTGATTTTCGGACTCTGATTCTGGTGACTTGTAGACGTCATTTTTCAGGGCTCGACTTTCGTGCCCCGAAAAGTTTCATTTTTTGTTACATTTTAAGTTTTGGGAAGTCAAAAAATAATATATTAAGCACATAGGAGCCATTTGTTTTGTATTTCGACCTCTGATTTTGCTGATTTTTAGACTTCATTTTTCAGGGCTCGATTTTCGTGCCCCCGAAAAGTTTCATTTTTTTTGAAATTTCAAGTTTTGGGAAGTCAAAAAATAATATATTAAGCACTTAGGAGACATTTGTATTGTTTTTCGGACTCTGATTTTGCTGATTTTTATACGTCATTTTTCAGTGCTCGACTTTCGTGCCCCGAAAAGTTTCATTTTTTTTGACATTTTAAGTTTTGGGAAGTCAAAAAATAATATATTAAGCACATAGGAGCCATTTGTTTTGTTTTTCGGACTCTGATTTTGCTAATTTTTAGACTTCATTTTTCAGGGCTCGATTTTTGTGCCCCGAAAAGTTTCATTTTTATTGAAATTTCTAGTTTTGGGAAGTCAAAAAATAATATATTAAGCACTTAGGAGCCATTTGTTTTGTTTTTCGGACTCTGATTTTGCTGATTTTAAGACGTCATTTTTCAGGGCTCGATTTTTGTGCACCGAAAAGGTTCATTTTTTTTTACATTTTAAGTTTTGGGATGTCAAAAAATAATATATGAAGCATTTAGGATACATTTGTATTGTTTTTCGGACTCTGGTGTTGCTGACTTTTAGACGTCATTTTTCAGGGCTCGACTTTCGTTCCTCGAAAAGTTTCATTCTTTTTGAAATTTTAAGTTTTCGGAAGTCAAAAAATAATATATTAAGCACTTAGGTGACATTTGTATTGTTTTTCGGACTCTGATTTTGCTGATTTTAAGACGTCATTTTTCAGGGCTCGATTTTTGTGCACCGAAAAGGTTCATTTTTTTTTACATTTTAAGTTTTGGGATGTCAAAAAATAATATATGAAGCACTTAGGATACATTTGTATTGTTTTTCGGACTCTGATGTTGCTGATTTTTAGACGTCATTTTTCAGGGCTCGACTTTCGTTCCTCGAAAAGTTTCATTCTTTTTGAAATTTTAAGTTTTCGGAAGTCAAAAAATAATATATTAAGCACTTAGGTGACATTTGTATTGTTTTTCGGACTCTGATTTTGCTGATTTTAAGACGTCATTTTTCAGGGCTCGATTTTTGTGCACCGAAAAGGTTCATTTTTTTTACATTTTAAGTTTTGGGATGTCAAAAGATAATATATGAACCACTTACGATACATTTGGGTTGTTTGTCGGCCTCTGATGTTGATGAGTTTTAGTCGTCATTTTTCAGGGCTCGACTTTCGTTCCTCGAAAAGTTTCATTCTTTTTGAAATTTTAAGTTTTCGGAAGTCAAAAAATAATATATTAAGCACTTAGGTGACATTTGTATTGTTTTTCGGACTCTGATTTTGCTGATTTTAAGACGTCATTTTTCAGGGCTCGATTTTCGTGCACCGAAAAGGTTCATTTTTTTTACATTTTAAGTTTTGGGATGTCAAAAAATAATATATGAAGCACTTAGGATACATTTGTATTGTTTTTCGGACTCTGATGTTGCTGATTTTTAGACGTCATTTTTCAGGGCTCGACTTTCGTTCCCCGAAAAGTTTCATTCTTTTTGAAATTTTAAGTTTTCGGAAGTCAAAAAATAATATACTAAGCACTTAGGAGACATTTGTATTGTTTTTCGGACTCTGATTTTGCTGATTTTAAGACGTCATTTTTCAGGGCTCGATTTTTGTGCCCCGAAAAGTTTCATTTTTATTGAAATTTCTAGTTTTGGAAGTCAAAAAATAATATATTAAGCACTTAGGAGCCATTTGTTTTGTTTTTCGGACTCTGATTTTGCTGATTTTAAGACGTCATTTTTCAGGGCTCGATTTTTGTGCACCGAAAAGGTTCATTTTTTTTACATTTTAAGTTTTGGGATGTCAAAAAATAATATATGAAGCACTTAGGATACATTTGTATTGTTTTTCGGACTCTGATGTTGCTGATTTTTAGACGTCATTTTTCAGGGCTCGACTTTCGTTCCCTCGAAAAGTTTCATTCTTTTTGAAATTTTAAGTTTTCGGAAGTCAAAAAATAATATATTAAGCACTTAGGTGACATTTGTATTGTTTTTCGGACTCTGATTTTGCTGATTTTAAGACGTCATTTTACAGGGCTCGATTTTCGAGCCCCGAAAAGTTTCATTTTTTTTTACATTTTAAGTTTTGGGATGTCAAAAAATAATATATGCAGCACTTAGGATACATTTGTATTGTTTTTCGGACTCTGATTTTGCCGATTTTTTGACGTCATTTTTCAGGGCTCGACTTTCGTGCCCCGAAAAGTTTCATTTTTTTTGAAATTTTAAGTTTTTGGAATTCAAAAAATATATATTAAGCACATAGGAGACATTTGTATTGATTTTCGGACTCTGATTTTGGTGACTTGTAGACGTCATTTTTCAGGGCTCGACTTTCGTGCCCCGAAAAGTTTCATTTTTTTTTACATTTTAAGTTTTGGGAAGTCAAAAAATAATATATTAAGCACATAGGAGCCATTTGTTTTGTATTTCGACCTCTGATTTTGCTGATTTTTAGACTTCACTTTTCAGCGCTCGATTTTCGTGCCCCCGAAAAGTTTCATTTTTTTTGAAATTTCAAGTTTTGGGAAGTCAAAAACTAATATATTAAGCACTTAGGAGCCATCTGTTTTGTTTTTCGGACTCCTATTTTGCTGATTTTAAGACTTCATTTTTAAGGGATCGCTTTTAGTGCCCCGAGAAGGTTCATTTTTTTTTACATTTTAAGTTTTGGATGTCAAAAAATAATATATGAAGCACTTAGGATACATTTGTATTGTTTTTCGGACTCTGATGTTGCTGATTTTTAGACGTCATTTTTCAGGGCTCGACTTTCGTTCCTCGAAAAGTTTCATTCTTTTTGAAATTTTAAGTTTCCGGAAGTCAAAAAATAATATATTAAGCACTTAGGTGACATTTGTATGTTTTCGGACTCTGATTTTGCTGATTTTTAGACGTCATTTTTCAGGGCTCGACTTTCGTGCCCCGAAAAGTTTAATTTTTTGTAAATTTCAAGTTTTGGGAAGTTAAAAAATAATATATTAAGCACTTAGGAGACATTTGTATTGTTTTTCGGACTCTGATTTTGCTGATTTTTAGACGTCATTTTTCAGGGCTCGACTTTCGTGCCCAGAAAAGTTTCATTTTTTTTGACATTTAAAGTTTTGGGAAGTCAAAAAATAATATATTAAGCACTTAGGAGCCATTAGTTTTGTTTTTCGACTCTGATTTTGCTGATTTTAAGACGTCATTTTTCAGGGCTCGATTTTCGAGCCCCGAAAAGTTTCATTTTTTTTACATTTTAAGTTTTGGGATGTCAAAAAATAATATATGCAGCACTTAGGAGACATTTGTATTGTTTTTCGGACTCTGATTTTGCCGATTTTTTGACGTCATTTTTCAGGCTCGACTTTCGTGCCCCGAAAAGTTTCATTTTTTTTGAAATTTTAAGTTTTTGGAATTCAAAAAATAATATATTAAGCACATAGGAGACATTTGTATTGATTTTCGGACTCTGATTTTGGTGACTTGTAGACGTCATTTTTCAGGGCTCGACTTTCGTGCCCCGAAAAGTTTCATTTTTTTTTACATTTTAAGTTTTGGGGAAGTCAAAAAATAATATATTAAGCACATAGGAGCCATTTGTTTTGTATTTCGACCTCTGATTTTGCTGATTTTTAGACTTCATTTTTCAGGGCTCGATTTTCGTGCCCCCGAAAAGTTTCATTTTTTTTTAACTTTCAAGTGTTGGGAAGTCAAAAACTAATATATTAAGCACTTAGGAGCCA